>JANIIA010000003.1:54226334-54248524 GCA_027478495.1 Erythroxylum alaternifolium | reverse complement strand
ATCTATATATGTTCTCTCAAATCCTCGTAGTACCTTATCCCAACATTAAACGAAACCGAAACCTTAACAATACCATCTTGCGTTCCACAGTTGTCGGAGAATGGCCGGAAAAGTCGAAGGACCCGCGATCGGTATCGATCTAGGGACAACGTACTCTTGCGTAGGTGTCTGGCAACACGACAGGGTCGAGATTATCGCTAACGATCAAGGTAATAGGACGACACCGTCTTATGTTGGATTCACCGACTCCGAACGTCTGATCGGCGACGCTGCCAAGAACCAGGTCGCCATGAACCCCCTCAACACTGTCTTCGGTTAGTACCTCTCTCTCATTCTTATCAAGGTCTTAAAGATACGAATTGCGGGCAATTACGATACCTGTGGACGATGCGAGACAATTACGAGAAATATGATCGTAATTGCGGCATATGTAACAGTTCAGACCGCAAACGTAATATTGTAGCCGCAATTGGGACTGTGTTATAATAGTAAGTGGAAGTTATTTTTAATGATTGTGTTGGCGGGTTTTGGCAGATGCAAAGCGATTGATTGGGCGGAGATTCAGTGATACTTCTGTGCAGAGTGATATAAAGCTGTGGCCCTTCAAGGTGATTACAGGTCCTGGTGATAAGCCTATGATTGTGGTGTCTTACAAAGGAGAGGACAAACAGTTTGCTGCTGAAGAGATCTCTTCGATGGTGCTTACGAAGATGCGTGAGATTGCGGAGGCATTTCTGGGAACGACAGTGAAGAATGCAGTTGTTACTGTCCCTGCTTACTTCAATGACTCGCAGCGTCAGGCTACTAAGGATGCTGGAACCATAGCTGGGCTCAACGTTATGCGCATCATCAATGAGCCAACAGCTGCGGCTATTGCTTATGGGCTTGACAAGAAGGCGACGAGTGTTGGTGAGAAGAATGTGTTGATTTTTGATCTTGGTGGTGGGACCTTTGATGTGTCGTTACTTACCATTGAAGAGGGTATCTTTGAGGTGAAGGCGACTGCCGGAGACACTCATCTTGGTGGCGAGGACTTTGATAATAGAATGGTGAACCATTTTGTTCAAGAGTTCAAGCGGAAGAATAAGAAAGACATCACCGGCAATCCCAGAGCTCTTAGGAGGTTGAGGACATCTTGTGAGAGAGCTAAGAGGACCCTTTCATCAACTGCTCAGACCACCATTGAGATCGATTCTCTGTTCGAGGGAATTGACTATTATTCGACAATTACTCGTGCTAGATTTGAGGAGCTCAACATGGATCTTTTCAGGAAGTGTATGGAGCCTGTGGAGAAGTGTCTGAGAGATGCTAAGATGGACAAGAGCTCAGTTCATGATGTTGTTCTTGTTGGTGGTTCCACTAGAATCCCCAAAGTACAGCAACTTCTTCAAGACTTCTTCAATGGGAAGGAGCTTTGCAAGAGCATTAACCCAGATGAGGCTGTTGCCTATGGTGCCGCTGTTCAAGCTGCAATCTTGAGTGGCGAAGGTAATGAGAAAGTGCAGGATTTGTTGCTTTTGGATGTTACTCCACTGTCACTTGGATTAGAAACTGCGGGTGGTGTCATGACCGTTTTGATCCCGAGGAACACAACCATTCCTACCAAGAAGGAGCAAGTTTTCTCCACCTACTCAGACAATCAACCTGGTGTTTTGATACAGGTTTATGAGGGTGAGAGAACAAGAACAAGGGACAATAATTTACTTGGAAAATTTGAACTCTCTGGTATTCCTCCTGCACCTAGGGGTGTGCCTCAGATCACCGTGTGCTTTGATATCGATGCAAATGGCATCTTGAATGTGTCAGCTGAGGACAAGACGACCGGTCAGAAAAGCAAGATCACAATCACCAATGATAAAGGTAGGCTGTCCAAAGAAGAGATTGAGAAGATGGTGCAGGAGGCGGAGAAGTACAAGTCCGAAGATGAAGAGCACAAGAAGAAGGTGGAGGCAAAGAATGCTTTAGAGAACTATGCCTACAACATGAGAAACACAATCAAAGATGAGAAGATAGGTTCAAAACTTCCTGCGGCTGACAAGAAAACGATTGAAGACGCAATCGATCAAGCCATTCAGTGGCTGGACAGCAATCAGCTTGCAGAAGTAGACGAATTCGAGGATAAAATGAAGGAACTGGAGGGCATATGCAACCCCATTATTGCCAAGATGTATCAAGGTGGGGGTGCTGATGCTGGCAGTGGCGGCCCTGACGGTGCTCCTTCAGCTGGTGGCAGTGCCTCAGGTCCTAAAATCGAGGAAGTTGATTAAAAGCCAAGGCGGTCTCTTGTGTGAAAGAAACTTAAAGCTGGTTGCAGCATGATCCGGTGAAAATTTTTGTAGTTCATTAGCTATTTTCGACTTTATGATAAATGTTTCATTTTCCTCTCTGGTTAGCCTCTAGTCACGGACAACATTTGCCATAGAAAGGCTGAAAATTTTTGCCCAAATGTTCCTTCACGATCCAATTTCATCCGTACGTCTCATTTATGTTTTATTCCCATTGCCTGTTGCTATATTTTGTGGCTCGGTTCATATAACCTGACAAATGTGTCATGAACTTGTGTTTCTATCAGCTCTTCTTCTTAAATGAAGAGAAACAGTAAGCATGCACCAACACAAATAGAATACCAAATACCATTTTAGGCATTTACAGAAAACTTTAGCCCAGTTTGGCAAAAACTTTACATTGGTGAAGTTTGGCTAATTCTGATGTTCCAGAGCAGGTCGATCAAATGTATTGCTCAAATCAAACCACTGGAACTTGAAACTTTGGTAACAGCCTCCTCTTCCATCTCCACGAGACGACCGCAGAATGTTTCGACATCTTGTGCTTCCTCCTTGAAGGCAAACCTGTACTCTTTCCACTGGAATTCACCAACCCCATGGTCCCCATCCTTCACTGTTTGTCTTGGAACCTTTCCAAGCACATCGAATCCCTTACGGTCCACAGCTAGCAAGTATGCATCCTACAGGACATTGCACAACAAAGAAAAGTTTTGAGATATGACAACAGTAGTAGCAGATGCTTTCAGATGCATACTTAACACAATTGATTAGCATTTAAATTTTTTGGACTCTAAGAAGCAGTGGAATATCTGGGATTAAAACTAAACCCTGCAAGCTATGAATTTTGACCCCATCAGTCCAATGATACATCAGAGCATGGTGATAATAACCTCGAGTTGGATGAGCTCAAGAAAAAAGTTTATCTTATGTAATTAAAACCAACAGGACATAAATAACTACAACCAGGAGAAACACTGATCTATATGACATAAAAGTTAAAAGCATAATTTAGTCTATTAATGGCATGCACTACAAAAGGTGATAATGCTCATCCATTGAACTGTATATGGCAGAAAATCTTACCCTTGCATTCACATTCAAATATACCAAACAAAACAGCATGAGGGCTCGGCGCCTTGCTTCACTTTGATTGATGCCATCAATTAGCTTGGCAGAAAATGAAGCTGCACCCAACAAGAAGTTAAAGATCTTGTTTAATCATTACATACATGTCGATTTACTTAAGTAACAGATTCTATCTTGGCACAAGTGATGGAAACAGAGCGTCTCACCCAATGGGTCTGCTTTTGACGTTTCAAAATCTTCCATATCCACTTCATGAGTATCTCCATGACCATCAATAAGCATGCATGAACTGTACAATAAATTGGAATCGTCAGCCTGTTGGCTTGGTTTTCCATTCAATATTATCCTTATTTTCATACATAAGCACAGTATATTAATCAAAGTTGAATTAGTTATGCACTGATTGATGACAGGCGGAGACATCCTGGTCTCAATTCCAGTCTCAGATATCACACAAAACTTTTGCCAGTTGTATTAGCAGCAACATGTTAAACTATGCAAGCTTCTTGCTACGTTAAGGAAATGGTAAAGCAACAGAGAGATCTACCTTGGGGTAAGCCTATAAATATTGAATCTTTGACCCCCATCAAGTAGTTGTTTAAGGTTTGCACTTCGTGATGTTGCAAGATCAGAAGAAGATAGGACTCCAGAAACTGTGTAGGAGGATTCATTAACCATTCTTTCTTCAGACAGGATAATCTCTTTGACATTATTTGCAATCAGCTGAGCCTGTAAGAGAACAACAAATAATGTGAACTGTTTTTCTAGATTCTTTTTGCAAGACACAAGAATTATAATCCAAGAAGCTAAAGTAGCTGGTTGTAATTAAATCGTGGTGTGTAATCGGCTAAATCATGATAAGAGTTGATATAAGAGCTGTAAAATGAAGATTCACTATTATATTACAGTTCCACGGTTAGGTCTATGTAAAGCAATCTACAGCCAACAAGTCAGGCTAAAAGTACACTATGAAAATTATTCACCAATTAAAGTATCAAAGCATGCAGTGGAAACTCCTAGCCTAACACAAAACTTTATGATAATGGTTAGATGGCCAAACCTTATCATCTTTAAGAGGCACAACATCTCCCATTAGAGCAACCCTAGCTGGTAACTGCAGTGTAACAATAGCCATATCAGATCTTTAAGTTGTATATCCAATACTCCCACAAAACCATTACTTCCTAAATCATACCTAGTAATATGAAACAATGTTAAGGTTATACAAGCAAGCACTTTCAGGATACATTGTGGAGGGTCAGAAGAGCAAAGAAATGGTAGGTAACCAGAGGAGTGCTGTTCAAATTCAACCGAACCTTTTTTGTTGATTTCAGTAATTTTGCCAGAGGTCCCGGGAAAGGAGTGGCAACAGCAAAAGAACCACGTTCATCAATTATCATGTTCTACAAGAAAAAGGGAAAATACAGAAAAGGTTTAGGCATCATCATCAGATTATTCCAACACCAATTGTTCTCAAGCCAGTCTTCAATGTTCACAGACCAACAAGACGATTGACATCTAATACATTGACAGGAACTGACATGCATAAACACAAGGTAGAAGTTAATAATTCAATAAAGTATCCAGTAACTGTACCATATTATGCATGTCATTTTCAGGCACCCAGATATAGGGTCTTCCCTTCTTGAGCATGTACTTAACTTTTGAAGTGTATACTTCCTCCTTGCTAAGAAAAACAAACAACAAAAACTCAGAATGCAGCTTACCCAGTAAGCAGAAATGCATATTCAGAAAGTGGGGAAAAAAAACCATTTAAACGTATAATAAACTCTAAACTTATAAACACCCACCATGAAAAAATCTGCAGATAATCATGTGAAGCTTTGAGCTTTATGATTAGTGAACAGACCAACAAAAAAAAAACCATACCTTCCCTTGGCATCAGCTTTAATGGTATTAAGTTGAGCTTGCCAATTTGAGGCGAGTATATTCTACAATAAGATGCTGATGTTAAGCAGATAAAAGTAGACAATGACTATGGTAATCAGAAACAAAAGACAAAGACCTTGCACTTCTCAGCAAGCGTCAAGATTGTGGCTTTTTTCGCTTTCATGACTTTGGAAGTCCTGCAACTATTGCAAGCCAACTGTTCGATGGAATTACTCTTTCAAAATCCGGTGCTTGTTTCGCGCTGAAGAAGGATTGTCAACGGTGGGTTTTCGCAGAACATGCGAGTTCATGAGTGTTCCGTTTAGGCCTTAAAACCCAACATCAGATGGGCTTATGAGAAAACCCCATAGTTTCGTTTAGGGGACCAAGACCCATAGTTTCGTTTAGGGGACCAAGATTAGTACAAAGCCATGTCTGCACCTAGACAAAAACTATTTGTGGGATGGGTCTGGACTTGCATCTTCTATGACAAGACATGGATGTCGTCAAATGTTGTTAAGCCCATCAGTACTGCTGTCTGTGTACTGCCCAATCTTTAATCAACTTAACGACTGGGACAGTTCATGTGATGGTTCTCTATCACTTTACGAAAGCGGATGGGAAGGTTAAGAGGTGCAAAAGAGGCTTTGAAGGTTTGTGGGGCATAAGCTTTTCTTTTCGGTGGATATGATGGCTTCCTGAATTTGCAATTTGAGTCTGACCTATTGAGCTTAATCTAAAATTAATAAATTAGACTTGAGTTAATCAAAATTTAAGTTTGAGATTTAAAAAATTAGACCAATTCTAATCTTAATTTGTTGCCAAATCTAATAAGAAAATTATTTGTTTCTTTTTCTATTGGTAAATATATAAATATTATCGTTCAAGTATAATATATGTAATAACTTTATTTTTTGAATATGTATTAAATTGTTAAATATAAGTAATATTTCGTGAATCGCTTATTTAAAAAGTTTGATAATTTAAAAAAGTTAAAAGTAACTTATGAATTTAATGTAGATAATGCTCACAAAATTCATTTTTTATTTTAATTAATCGTCCTTTTCAAATTTGATATGAGTTGTATCCTCTCTCTCTCTCATCACCCCTCAATGCTTAAGCCTCTTAAAAGTTTCTAAAAGACAATTTCTCTTAAAATATAGAAAATTTTATGACATGAATAACCCTTACCCCGACGGTCTTCCTTTCTTAGGACCTATTTGGTTGGATGTAATTAATGGAATAGAATGGAATGGAACGGAACAGAATAGTTTATAATGAAATGAAATATAATATAGTGAAAAATTGTTTGAAATAATGGAAGAATTCATAATGTAATATAGTGAAATGTTGCTTGGAAGATAAAAGGAATGAGATGTAATGTATAATAAATGACTATTAAATCCCTAATATTAAAATGATTGTTATAAGAGATTTAACATTATGATTTTAAACCAAAATTCATGTCTAATTAAAAAGTTACAAATAAATTTTTTATATTTTTCAAAGTAATAAAAATTTTAATAAACAACACGAAAAGAAAAAGAAGTGGTAGAACATAGAGACTGAAAAGAGAAGTCTAGAAATGATAAACTTGTGAATCGTAATAGGTATCTGTATGTATGATAAGCTTATAGACCGTAATAAATAAGTTTGGGGAAAAGGAAGTTAAAGTTAAAAGAAAAAATTGGCATTAAAAAAAATTATCGAAAGCATATTAGATAGTATGTATTTATTAGTTTACATTTCATCATAAACTCCCGAATCAAAAGTTTCTTATTTTTACTGTTTATGATGGAATGAAACGTAACAAAAACTCCTCCACTTTTATCCCATTCCGTTCTATTCTATTATAAAACCCTCAATTAAACGATAAAAGTGTATTACAAGAAAATTATTTCCGTGAGTTAAATACGTGACTTTTTGGTGACAATGGAGCAATTTTAACAATTACTCTAATAACTAAGATCATTTTTACATAAGCAAATAGATCTTTTAATGCAAATATTTCAGTAATACAAACTAAAAATTTGGATTCATCTGCTTTTGCTCATACAACTTAAACTCAGATTAAAGTAAAGTTGAGATCATATCTACTCATGCATTAAATACTTAAAAAAGGGTTGTTAAAAGGCATGCTTGTAATGATTCTCTACAACCTGGAAAACCCTGTTGGGTCTAATCCCAGACACCAGACATTTTCACTGTCAATTTGCATGCAACTTTGTTGGTTATGGAAAAAGCACAAGAACCATCTCACTATCTCCCAAGTTACTTCTTTGTACCTCTCTCCTTTTTCTCCATTTTTTGTCACTTTCTTGAAATGAAAGTTGCTTCCTTGTGTTGATTGACTACATAGAAAAACTCCAATTTACCCATCCAGTCCTTGCTTTGTCAAATTCTGATGAGGGGGGTCAAATGTTGCTCGGTGGGGCATATACTCAAACATCATGCACGCAACAAAAGAATACAAAATCAGGACATGGCAATAATGTTTGTTCATGTGGGGGGTGTCACAGGCATGGAGGAGGAAAGGAACAAGCACTGAGAAAAAGGTGTGTTCATTCTCAGAAACCTTTTTATACAGACAAAAAAAACATCGGTACTAACCATCAATCACACCAGGAATGGTTACAGGTTTCTGTCAGCTCAGGATATGGAGATTGAATTAAAAAAAACAAATAAAACCCCACTTGCTCCTGTCCAACCTTTCCACATTATACTGCTCAGAATGTTGTCTGCTTGAAAATTTGCTTGGCAAAGATTAACCCTCCAAGCTCATACTCAAGAACATCCCAGAAAGATACAAGGACTAATAGGAACACTACCTAAAAATTATGGTGATACTAAGAAATCAGGAAACAAAAAATGAACATGAATGAGGAAAAGTAAGAATCTTTTTTTGTCACTTGGGGTTGATCATTTAGAGCTCTTCTATTGAAAGAACATACTGTTCTTGCTTCTTCAGAGTTTGGTTGTTGAAAGTGAAGTAACCAAGAGTGAAGTACCTGAGTTGTTTTGGATAGTTTGATTAGATACTAAGCTCACTCTCTTTATACTTATCTACAGTGATGGTGATAAAAGGCCCATCTTCCTCCTCCTGTGAACTAGAATCCTTCTTCCTATAGTCTTGGACATAACCATCCTTCTCTTGGACCTCTTTATCAACTTCTTCCAACAATTTGCTTCTGTACAGCTTTTCCTCTGCAGCCTGCAAGAACTTGAATCTTGAAGGTGGGGATGTCCTGAGCTTGTGATGATCAGTCACTATAGAAGCTTCAAAGCTATGGAAGTCCTGCTGGTTATAGCTACTACAACTCATAGGAGTAAGAGGAGGAGTTAAAAATGGTGGTGAAGCAAGAGGAGTTAGATATGGTGTCTCCACCGTGACAAGTAAATCACTCAAGCTCCTAGACCCTTTACCACTCTTATTATCACCTCTGGATTTGGCATCTTCAGACTCCAAATCCTCCTTTGTTTCTTCAATAATTGTGAAGAGAAACCTTGGAGGACCTGACAGACTCTGCAACCTCATGAGTTCTGTCTCCATCTGATCGTCAGTACCAAAAGGCTTGAGCAGTAAATCTTTGCTAGTGCTCACATGGGGTTGAGATTCTTGTTCTGGATTTACAAGTGTATCAGTAATTCTCACTGAAGAACATACCTCTCGAGAGTGCATTGAAGAAGATGGCTTCCTTAAACAGAACATGTAAAACAACTCTCTTGCTGGACTGCTATAATCTTCTCCAATTTCTCTGTTGGTGAGCCTTCTCTTCCACCATAGCAGATAGTAGAGCTCTGCAACCAGAGCTAGTAGAAGGCAACCAAAAACTATACTCAAACCAAGTCCTACACTACTCAAAGATTTCATCTTTTGTTCCTAAGATCATGCAAAAGACCACCGACCAAGTTACAACTAAATGGGACGCCAAGTGATTTCCCAGTGTTGAACAGAATAGAATCCAAGAAGAAAAAAGAGAAAGTTTCAGAGCTGATGATAGGTCTCAATCTTCACGTAACACAAAAACCTGCTCAAGATTCCAGATTCAAGAACTTTGACAGAAACTGAAAGAGAAACATCCAGTCACTCACCTTCTTTAACAAATGCTTTAACAAGAGCATGCCCACTTTATCTGGCCAAAGTATGAACCCTCCTGCTAAACCTAAACCATTAAAGAAATAAAGAAGAAAAAGCTCTCTCTCCCTGAAAATCACAACCTCAAATGATGAGGTATGATTTTGAATCAATTTTTATACAATAAACCCACATGAAGTGAACTTCACACTCGTACATAATTACTCTTTAAACCCCAAACTCCTTGTCCTGACACCATCTAAAACCTCAGGTTCTTACATTAGTAAGAACATGTCACTTCAGTATCCTGGCTTGTACCGTAAAATTGCTACAGAAACATAACAAAGGTCGAGGCAAAAAAGTCGGCACCATCACTACCTATTTATGGTTTGACAGGTCACACTCTTTGAGAGAGAGTCACATGGGATCACAATTAAAGGGCGTTGATGTCTCATTGATAATTGATGGTATTTTGGTTTTTTTTTTCCAATTTTCCTCTTTTACTTAACTGAAGTATTACAAAATCCCATATGTGACACTGAATAAGGAATTTGTTCACGACGATTAATGTGTTATAACTTTTGTGCCAAAGGATTTTTATAAGTTGAGTAAACTTAACTTAAATGTATAATTGATCATTTGTATACGATAATTAATAAATACGATATTTTTGATATTTTAACTAATTTTTTAAAAAATAATCAACCATAAGATACATATTATATGAATAACACATAAACTAATAAGATATTAGTTATAAGATGGTCTTAATTAGGTTTTAATTCAACTTAATTAATGGTTCAAATTGAGTTTAAAAGTTAAATTAAATCGAAATGTTAATAATATTTATTTAGTTTATATATAATGTTTATATTACGTATATTTTATTTTTTAATAAAACTTTTTAAAAAATTAAAAATCTAAAATTAATTAAACTACAAGAGAATTTTGAATGTTTAATCCTTTAATTCACGGACATGACAGTTCACGATTTTATGGTTTGCTCTTTAGGTTTAGTGCTCGGTGTCTTTGTTTTAACTAGAGAAAAGGTCTTTCCAAGTCACATGTCTTCGTCGAAAATGATTATGAACTTCCATTTGAAGAGACATAATCTAATTTGTGGGTCTAGCAACTCATAACTATCGGCCTTCATTAGTACGAACAAGCTTGATAGATTAATAATTGCAATATTTTTTTTAGGATTAATCACATTAGACTTTTATTAGACTTTTTTTGTTTTAATATTCAAAATTTGAAAATTAATATTTACTAATTATTGTACAGATTTTCGTCAATTATATTATTAAAATGTAATCTATTATAACAAATATATTTAGGGTTGCATTAAATGATATTAATGTAAGAATTAAATAATATTATGAAATTTTGATATATTATAAAATATTATTTTACGAATTAAATAATATTATAAAAAGTAAGTGATCATTTTTAAATTATGAGAGTTAAATAAAAAATTAAATCAATATATTTAATACTTTTTTTATAAAAATTATCTTTAGGGTGTGCAGTAAAGTAATTATCTTTTAGTTAAGCCACCAAATCAAGCTTTTTGGACTTTCTATTTCAGTTTCAAAGGAAGAATTTTGAGTCCAACCCCACAAGACTTTTAGGTGAGGGGCTCTTTCAAAAATGGCTCGTGTCTTGAAGGAGAAAACCAAAGTGGACTTCGATATTGGGCCTATTGTGAAGACTTATGGCCCATAAAATGGAATTTAAGTTCATTTCTTCGTTTTTTTCCTTTTATTTTACAAAAATTGTAAGCAAATTAATTAACCTTTCAAGACACATTCCTATATTCTCTCATAATAAAAAGCCAATGCTTCTCTAATATTCATGCTTTTCATTAAACATTAGTGTCAAATTGGTACTTTCAAACAATGTGGAACACCAATGTTAATGGTATATCCAATTTATTAAGAAAATACTTTGGTGGTTATTATCTAATAATTATCACTATTGTGATAAAAATATTATTTTAATAAAATAAAATTTAATTTAATTATTATTATTATCATTATCAATGGCCATCAAGTGATGATCATATATAATTGGGTCTATGTCATTACATCACAATTGCTTACTAATTAGCTATTAATACAAATATTTATCTATTTGCCTATGTTTACAAGCATTTCCTAAGTTGGATGAAATTAAAATCAACATACCTCGCCCATTACTCCAAGAATGTTTCCATCTCTTTAAAGCATCCATAAATTGAGATGCGATCACTTGTTTCACTTTTGCTATTTCAACCGCTGTTTCAATTCATCTTATTCACACATTTGTATGAGACCTATATAAATAATTAAATATGTTGATGAAATGGGTTAAAATAGCGTTGGAACAATAAAAGTAGAACAGGTGATCTGGATGCCACAAATTGACCAAAGATCTACATTCCATCATGCAACTTCAAAACGATACTTCTAAACAATTTGGAACACATATCTATAACTTACATTTTACCACTTAAAATAAGTTTATATCAAATTTTGAACTCAAAATTTTTAATTAAATATGAATATAGTCTAAATATAATCAAATTAGACTCATTGATTTGGGTTGAATATGAACATTTTTTATCAAATATGGTATTATATATAGGATTAGTATTTGGACTCAATTCTTGTTTGATATTTAAGTCTAATTTAATCAAAATTTAAGTGAAACTCAAGTTTGAGAAAGTCAAATTAATCTAACTCAAATTTTTAGTCTAATTTGAATTAATTAGAGTTAAACGTAATTTTGTTTAATGAATAAAAAATTAATTTCAAAGCAATTAGATAAAATAAGATTGATATTAATAAGGAGATTGTGAACCCTAATTATAAATAGACATGAGAAAGATTAAGGGTAAATCCAATTTTCACTCCCTTGAAGCAAATCTTTTAGACTCCATTGCACTCCATCAGTAGTGAATGTAACGATTCAATTTTCAAGGTTCATTGGCTATTAACACGAACTTCATCTCTATACCTATGTCTCTTGCCTGTGCTGTGTCCACTAACTTCAAAGACTGTCTCAACAAACATGTCTCTATCTCGTATGTACTAATCCTACCATTTCTCAAACAAATTGAACATAGAAAGAGAACGTGTCGTTATCACCTGAAACTTCGAAGGCCATGGAAGTTGTCGGAGATCAGACAAAAAAAGACGGCCATTTTAGCAAGTTCTTTTGTTCTCATCACATCGTCCTCGAATGTACGATTACATTTTGCAGCATACCCACATCTCTGTACGTCTCCGAACCACGTCGTTGAGAATCGAACTCAATTATATGCTCCAAGCTTTGTGGAGTTGACATAGCATCTTTCCTACATATGGGACAATTAGTGTGAGAGTGTAGCCACATGTCGATGCAGGCCACATGGTACGAGTGTAAGCACTCCGGCAACATACGTAATTCTTCACCTTCCTCAAACTCACACAAACATATCGCACATGTGCCCACTTCGTCTCCGATCAAGCCCTTTCCTTTCTGGTATTTATATGCCGGAATCAACTGTGCCGTCGATATCTCGGCGCTGCTCGGAGTTTCCGCCCTGTGCGTGGTGTCATTTTGTCCCGAACGCGGCGGGAGGGTCACCGTCCTGTAACGGTCGCGACCCAGAATTACACAGCGGTAGATGGTGATCATCATAGCTGCCAATCCAGCACCGAGTAAGAGAACAAGGAGTTTGGATCTGAGATCATCACCATTGCTTGACATTGTTGGTAATTAGCTAAGGTGCAGCCTAACATCGCAGGTTGTCTTTAAAAAGGTATGTAACTAAATCGATGAAGGAGGCGATAAGAACAAGATTGGTGTTGTTATTGGAGCTTTGTCGTCGAATTTTTCTCCCGAGAAAAGTCACGTAAAGCGTCAAGATGGTTTCGTCGTTGGTGTACTCGTCATGTGTTGAGCTATGACCGAAATGCTTGATTCTTAGTTAATTGTGGGGTTGGCTTTTGGCCTGCCTTTCGTATCCTAGTAAGCTTGTCCAAGTCGTAAGAAATTAGTCAAAGTTCTTCAATGATTAGTTTAGTTGAACTTGCAATAGTTTAGTTTATCCTTCTCATATCTAAGAAAATAAGTATTAAATGATTATTATGTAAAAAATTGATAAAAATTATATAATTTTGATGATTGTTCATATTTACTAATTGCAGATCTTAAAACTATTTCTTTAATATTATCGTTTGAATAAAAATAAGACGGAGATACGAAATTTTTATGTAAAAATACACTCTTAATGTTTTAAATTAATTTTAAAAAATTAAAATTTAAAAATATTTTATTAAATATTTTATAATTATTTTAATAAAATTTATACCAACTCTAAATTTTCGGGGTCATGCAAAAAATGATAATAAATCTCGGTTGTAATTAGTTATTAAAGAATTAAGTAATTAATATTCAAATAAAAAGAAAAAAATAAAATAAAATAAGTGAACATAAATGCTTATCGGCCAATAATACGAGATTTTTTATGATAAAAAAAGAAAAAAGGACTCATATAGAGAAGTATACGGTTTAGGTCAACATAAATGTATGTCCCCTCACAAAGCACGAAGAGTAATTGATCCAACTCGTGAGCGTTCCTACGAAATTATCATATGTGACTTGTATAATTACTCTTAACTCTTAACTGCTTTTATTATATATTTTTTAAAATAATTTGACTAAAAATCCATTTTAAAATTTTACAATATTACAAATTATTTTTATAAAATTAAAAATAACAAATCTTTTAAAATGGACAAAGCCATTAGACTAGTTTGAACTTTTAGCCCATAAGGAGTGGTCGAGTAGAGAGCATGGGGTTAAAAGGTCTTGTGTTCGAATCCCCTTATTTATACTCTCTCAATCAGGCTTATCGTACAAGGCTTGTTTAGTGCGGAGTACCTAATTGACGTGATTTGCAGGCTATTGCGTTAATTCGAAAGTTTACTTAGTATGCATTTAAACGACAATGATTGCGAATTCTTCTATTTCAAAAAAAAAAAGAGATTTGAACTTTTACCAATTATAACAACTTCAATGATTATTGATTAAAAATGTAAGGTCCTGTAATATCAGTGTTAAATTAAGATTATTTTGTATTAAATTAGTAACATAATGTTCATTTGCATTTATCATTTTAACGTTTATTTACCTCTTCTGTTAAAATTTGAAGTTCATAGCTACACGGCACTACGAAGATTATTAATGGGCTTCCCTTTTGGGAATTACCCAAGTATTATAGGACCAAGCCATAAAGAGAAGGTTGATCAAATCCATGTCATGATTTTATTTATAACATTAAAATTCATGAGACTTATCTTTGTGTATTGGACAATCTTTAAAGTATAAACAATAATCTATAAGTCATTTCAATTGATATTTACAAACTCATCATAATTATACTCTCCGTTGTCATTCTCCAGTCATGATTTAAAATTAAAATACTTAAATTGGTGGATAAAGATGACAAATTAAATTTGGATTGATTTGTTTCAAAATTAATTAATTAGATTTAAATTAAGGATTAATTATAAAAAAAACGTAAACTTTCGTCAATTCAATTATAGTCTGAACTTTAAAAAGTAGCAATAAGTTGCCCAAGCTTTCAATTTTTTTCAATTATAGCCCGAACCTCAAAAAATAGCAATAAAATGCTTAAACTTTTAATTTTTTTCAATTTTAGCCCAATGTTCATGTTTTCGTTAAGTTTACTGACGTGACTTACCATGTGTTTCAGAAATTATAACTATTAATACATGTCAGTCAAAATTAACACAACAAATAAAGATTAATGAAAACTACGTCATTTAATCACATAATTAAAACGACGTAGTTTAATCACATAATTAAAAGGACGTTATTGTTTAAATATGACTTAAATTAGATTACACAGCTCCAATGATCTTACACTTTGATTTCAGTTTTTTCCTTCATTTTCAGTTTGTTCTCTTGACACTCTCACCCTTCGATTTTCAGATTATGCAGCTTCAAGGCCATCACCCTAAAAGCATCAGGAGAACAAACTAAAAACAAAAAACTTACTGGTGCAATACGCTGTAATGCGATAATAGTTTGGAGTGTCAAAAGAACAAACAGTTGAGGGCTGAGGGAGAATAACAGATAACTTCGGGCTAGAATTAAAAAAATTAAAATTTTGAGTATTTTATTGTCACCTTTTGAAGTTTTGACTAGAATTGAAAATTTTTGAAAATTTGGACATTTTATTGCTGCTTTTTAAAATTCAAGTTATAATTAAAAATTTAATGAAAGTTTGAGTTCTTTTTACAATTAACCTTTAAATTTTGTGTTAGATTTGAATTTTAGAAACGAACCATTGCCCATTTCCTAAAAAGATATTATTTTGACCTACACACTCTTTAATTTATTACCTAATGATTAAAAGAAACTGACATTTCAACGAGTTTAAAGTTTAATTAAAAAATAAAGATGTCTAGTGAAAATTAATTGATTTATTTTAATTTATGAAATTAATTAATTCTTTTTTAACAATAAAAGTCATTAAAGTAAATCAAACCGCAAAAATAAAAAACTGAACTAAAAACTCAATCGTTTTAAAATTTTTATAATCGAATAAGATTAATCGGTTAAATTTTTTAATCACTACATTTGAGTTTTCAATCAACGAATAAAAGAATCTAACTGTAGTGAATCATAAAAGTGTCAACTTGATTCAATTCATTACCCTTATCATCTTATTAGTAATGTACATAAAAGTTGCAATATACCATTTTAACCACCGCCTTAAAGATCCCATCATATCTTTTCCACTTTAATTGAAACATGTTGTTATTTTAATAATTGAGGTTTCATCTACCAAAAAGTTCAAAATGATAAGGAAACTAAACTATTTGGTGATGAAGGTGTTATCTAAGGAAGCACTCAATAAGTTATTGACCATCTGAATTCTAAATTGTAAATACTACACCCACTTGTGGAAATACGAAGCAAGTTGCCATTTCTTCAATAGAGCTAATCATAGAGCTCCATTGTCTCTTCTAAAGCTATTATATAAGCTATGTGGGGTCTATACTCCTCATATAGAAACTATAAAATTCACTTTTTGAATTTCAAGTTTTTTAAATCTCTCGTGATATTCATTTTTATTGCCCAAAGTATTACCAAAATTATTCAATGCACTAATTGCACTTTTTTTTATTGGGCATTAAGCCTAATAATTAGCAGGGTTCGCAATGAGTTGGTTTATGAATCAATCCTGTCAATTTTTTAAAAAAATATTAAAAAATTGTAAAATTACTTCTTTATTTAATTGGGTCAAGAGTTGAGCTATCTAAGCCTAGGTTTTCCCGAGACTTAACTAGCTTATAATAGTTAAGTCTCAGGTCGATTTGAACCTGGGCTTAACTTATAGGTTGATTTATTGAAAACACTTAAATTTAAATTTATGAATCAACTTATTGTCATCCCTAACAATTCGTGCGGGATTCATTTTTTTTTCTTTTTTGCAAAGTCTTCTCAAGATAGGGTTGTATTTTTATAAAATTTTTCAGACATTTATTAATTATATTTTTTATTTAGAAAATTTTTTAAAACAAATTGTTTATTTGGACACAGTTATTTAATGAGTGAATCTGTTTCTTTCCCACCAAATTTTAATTGACTTCAAAATGTTAAATTGCATCTCGGTGGCACTCGGATGGAATGTAACTTTTAGGTTGTTGCTTTTCAAGCTTGACATCAATTATAATGCTAAGAGAAAGAATATTGAATGACATACCTTTTAATTATTGAAGAGCTTGTGATCTCAAAGCACTTATCACTTTAGTCGTTTAGGATTGGCCACAAGCAACAGATAAGATCTCCATCAGAAAGGGACTGAATTGGAGTAAACAGGGACTATCTAGGACAGTACTTATAGACCCTTTTTTAATATAAGTTTCTTAGACCCTATACGTAAATAAATAATTTACAAATTATTTTATATATTAAAAATTATAATAAATAAATTGTTGTTATAAATTATTACTTTTTTTTATTAGTTGTCCTTTAACAAACCCAATAGCTGCTATAAGTTAGTGTCTCTTCCAATTTATATTTGAATGTGATGTCGAATATGAAATGACGAGGTCAATTGTTACGTGGATGAGATCACCATCTAAGTTTCAATAGTTGTTTCGTTCGGGATCAGATTTCCTGTTTTAGTTATAGCATTCCTATTATGTTTCGTTAAATCTCATTTACATATTTACATAAACCTCACATAAATATATGAATGAGATTTAGTAGAACAAGATTATAACACCGTAACTGAAACAAAAGATTTGGTGTGGTTTCATTTGATGCTAGGGTGCGTTCAGTTGGTAGGATAAGTTTTTAAGATAATTTTTGCAATATTGTTTAATTATATAAATTCTTTTTATAATATTTTAATAATTTTTATTTATTTATAATTTAAAACAATATTGTATTAAAGCTTAAAAATTTTAATTGTATATTAATTTGAGTAAAAAGAAATAAATGCATAATTAATGAAATATAATAGATGAAATTGTATGATAACTATATAATAATACAAGTAATAATCTTTAAAATATGATAATTAAAATAAAAAATATCACACCATAAAGAACTAGAGTGTATTTAACCATAATTTTTTTATAAGAAACTCTTCAATTTAAGAACTTGAAAATTAAAAAGTTGTAATTTATTTAAATTTTATTATCAAAAATAAAAATGTAGTAAAATTTATAAATATTAATTAAATTATTATTTTTATACAATTAATAATTTAATTCATTAAGAAACTTATTATCACGAAATTTTGCTTCATTTGTGTCTATCCAAATCTAAGTTGGCTTTTGCGCGAAAGTTGCAAGGACAAGTAATTGTCCGTTTCTTGCTCTTCGCTTGAGTTGGTAAAGTGAAGGATGTAGGGTTAAAAAATTTTGTATTCGAATTTTTCTATATATATTCGCTCGATTGAGCTTGTCGTATAGAACTTGCCTAGTACAAAATATTTGGCTGACATAATTTATAAGTTATTGTATCAATTAAGATATTTACCAAATGAGCATATGAAGAATAACGATTAAAGATTCCTCCACTTAAAACAAAAACAAAAAGTTCATGGTTTTCAGCCTTTCAACACATTGGACTATCACCATAACCAATAACTTATCACCTTCTTGGACTATTAACCCCATAAGATACGCGACAAAGAGCCTTCAAAAGGGGTTTCACCTTGTTTAATGTATAAAATTGGCATTATTTTTAAACATTAGATAAATTATTAAATAGAGTTGGACATTATAAAATTAGACAGAGAAATTCCGTTCTTTCAGATAACCAAACACTTCCGTTATAAGTATTTATTTATTTAAAATATATGAATTACAAGTTATTTAAAAATAATGATTATAACTTTTTATTATAAAAACCATCAATTCATTTATCTTTAATTTAAAAACTACTCTTAAAATGGTACATAGTGCCCTTAAAAGAGGAGAATTTGAATAAACATATTTAACAAGCACTTGGTACGTCCTTATAGAATGTATAAATAACTTAATGACACCATGAGATAAGTTAATGTTAAATAAAATTGTATAGAGTACATTTGGACCAACTTTTCAAGTATAACCTACCCCAAATGTTGTCCAAAAAACGACTATATAAAGTTTGGAATAATACATAATCAACTACACTACATATGGTTCCAACTCACAATAGCTCAATTAATTATACTCTACGAACATGATTGTGATATAGATTAAGTTGCACATTTTATTTAGTACTTTTTCTTTTAGATGGAGGATTCTGCAGTCATTATTTTTTGTATAAACCTCCGAATTAATATTTAAAAGGATTATATAACTCTTAATTTTAGTTAACATAAAATATGAAATTTATTTAACAAAGACATTAACAGTTATATATTTAAATAGATATTAAAAAGTCATTAAAAAGATATCATATAATTCTTTAAAATTAATTATAGCAATAAAATAGAGAATTTTTTGGAATTAAATGATTTGATTTTCAAAATTTTGAATACTTAATTTTTAAAAAATTGTTAAATTGTTAATTTATAATTCATTATCTTTCAACAAGAATAACAATAACAACATCTAGTAAAAATCTTGCTGACACGTGGAGTCTAAGAAAATCTAACAGTATATAGTCATACTACTAACTTATAATTAATTATCTTTATAATTTATAATTTATTCAGATGTAATTATCATAATGATAAGTCATTCATCGTATAAAAAGAAAAGACTATTATTATTATGCAAATATACGTGGTATGAGATCAACCGATTTTAGGTCAACTAATTACTAATTATCATACTAACTGATTATAAAAATGCATATTTTATTTTTTTAATTGCAGTAAAGATATAATTTAATTTCTCTTGAAACGATGCGTTTGGCTGTTATGGAGAGACTTTCAGGAGGGAAGGTCCAAATGTCCAATGTCTCACATTTATTTTATATCATCAGTCCCCCCCAAACTCGCATTCAAAGATAGGTGTCTCTTTTGACCACGTCTCCGTCACCGTCACTTAACGGCGTCAATAATTGAGAAGCGACGGCGTTAACGAACTCCGTTCTATCTTTCGGTCACTCGGTTAGTCCCCCCTCTCTCTCTTAAATGGGGATCGAAATGGTAGTGTCTCTGTTTTGGATGGGATTTGACGAGTCTCTTTTTAGGTGAAATTCGAATCTCTTCAGGTTTGTCTTTTTTTCCCTCATAAATTTGCCTTTTTTAGGGTTAGGGTTCTATTACTGGTGGATTTTGATCGCTTTGAATATACCTTTTATCTGCCACTATCGGAGAAATCTATAGATTGTTAGAGTTGTCGATGTTTTTTTCTTTTTTTCCCCTTCCTTTTTGTTTTCAGCTTGTGTGCTGTTTGGTTGCTGCAGGGAAGGTGTACATGGATATATAGAAATGGTAATTTCAATCTTAGGAGCACTTATTGAATTAGGTATCATTTAGAATTTGAAAATTTCCACTTTGGACTTATGTTAAGCCTTATGGATTTGGTAATCTACTAATCTTGTCATTGCTTTAATATCAACGAAAACAAGGGAATCGAAATTCACTTCTGATGGATGTTTTCTTCTGGGTTTTGTCGGCAATTGAACTATGAGGTCGATATTGTTTCTCTCTTTGTGATTTCTTGCAAGCTTGCAGATTGTAAGTTGAGCTGTTAGTATCAAGGTTTGGTCATAAAACCGACAGGTCTCTGAAGAAGTTACTGATGTTGTTTTGTTTTGTTAATTTCAGGTCGTTGATGCTTTGATGATATCGATGTCACTATTTGCTTTCTTCTGAATTTGTTTCATGAATCTTGTGAAGTTGTTGTGGTTGGAAGTTTTGGGCTTTTGAATCATGAAGATATTTATGAGTTGCTTATTTGGTTTTGTTGATTGATTGAGAAGGAGTGTTTAGTTTCTTCAGTAAGATGTCAGTGGGTTTCTTGTAGCAGTGGGATGATTGCAAATTAAAGATTCATTACCAACAAAAGTGAAGGAGAGAAAAAGAAAGCAATCATGGGGGAAGCTCTCTTGACAACTTTGTCAATTGAGAATTATCATCCATCTACACTTTTGTCGATGGATTCGGGTGCCCTCACGCACGATGAATTAGAGAGGGAAATAAATCGTTCAGTTATTCTATCTCGGCCACCTGATATCAACCTCCCTCTCTCATCTGAACCTAGTCCACCTCCTCCACTGACATGGAATGAACCTTGCGACATTTTTGATGCTGGTCTTGGCCCTCAAAGTTATGAGGCTGAGACAGTTGTTAATATCCCAAAAGTTGCTAAGAAATGTTCAAAGCGGCTTGATAGTGTTTGGGGCGCCTGGTTCTTTTTTAGCTTCTATTTTAAGCCTGTTGTGAATGAGAAATCAAAAGGCAAGATAACCAGGGACAGCAATGGCATATCCGGATATGATAAATCAGATTTGCAGCTCGATTCGTTCTTGGTACAGCATGACATGGAGAATATGTACATGTGGGTTTTCAAGGAAAGGCCTGAGAATGCATTGGGTAAGATGCAACTGAGGAGTTACATGAATGGCCACTCTCGACAAGGGGAGCGCCCTTTTCCATTTAGTGCTGACAAAGGCTTTGTCCGATCTCATAGGATGCAGCGGAAGCATTATCGGGGTCTGTCTAATCCTCAATGTGTTCATGGCATAGAAATTGTTCGATCTCCCAATCTCATGAGTCTAGACGAGGAAGAGCGGAAGAAATGGATGGAGCTTACTGGCCGAGACATAAATTTCACCATTCCTCTTGAAGCGAGTGATTTTGGCTCATGGAGAAACCTTCCAAACACAGAATTTGAGCTTGAACGCTCCCAATTTGCGTTGAAGAATAATGGAAATTGTCACCCGAGAAAGTTGCTAAATGGTACTAGTCTAAACCTCTCAACTCAGTCATCAGATCATAGCAACAGTGACAGCATTGACCTTTCACCTGGCTGCAACAAAAGGAAGAAGGACTTTTTAGCTAACGGAAATGAAGACGAATGCTTGCCGAATAACTTGCATTGTGAAAGAGTCGATATGAATCTTCGACCTGTTGAGCCAGCATGGTTGAATGAGTTCAGTGGGGTAATGAAGAATGTATATGGACCTGTTACTGCAGCAAAAACAATATACGAAGACGACGAAGCATTCTTGATCATCGTCAGCTTGCCCTTTGCCGATCTTCACAGGGTAAAGGTAACCTGGAGAAATACTAACACACATGGAATTGTGAAGATATCTTGTACAAGTACAGCCTGCATGCCATATGTTAAGAGACATGATAGAACATTTAAGCTAACTGATCCAACACCGGAGCACTGCCC
>JANIIA010000003.1:54209496-54223302 GCA_027478495.1 Erythroxylum alaternifolium | reverse complement strand
CTGACGCTGAGAGTCGTTGAAATATGCAGGAACTGTGACAACAGCATTCTTCACCATTGTACCGAGATAAGCCTCAGCAATTTCGCGCATCTTGATGAGGACCATCTAAGATATCTCTTCAGCAGCGAACTGCTTCTCCTCACCCTTGTAATTGACAACAATCATTGGCTTATCACCAGGACCTGCAATGACCTTGAACGGCCATAGCTTGATATCACTCTGAACAGAAGAATCAGAGTATCTCCTGCCAATCAACCTCTTTGCATCTGTAAATAACAAGCAAATCCACCGTTAGCAACGATCTCAAGCCATAACTACTGACAAACATACTAAATGATATAAAGGATTGTACATATGCAGCGTAGTTACATTACAGAACCGTGTACTTAAAATGTACATCTTACAAACACGCCATGTTTGAACAAATCACTGAGCATCCAAAATTACCACGCAAAATCAAGAAACTGATCAAAAATTCTAGAGGTTTATGATATAATATCTGCATCTAACACACGGTAGCTAAAAACTGAAGAAAAAAAAATCAAACAACTCGGTTGCTCCGCTACAGAGCTGAAAGTGTGCTGTATAACTCGCTATAAAGTAAACTAATTCAGATCAAGCACAATACAAAAGACCAACACAGGTTACATTTGACAACAATCTAACAAAAGAAAAGAAGCTTTTCAACAATTAAAAAAAACTCACCAAAGACGGTGTTTATAGGATTCATGGCGACCTGGTTCTTGGCTGCATCTCCGATCAACCGCTCCGTATCCGTGAACGCCACATACGACGGCGTCGTACGGTTACCTTGATCATTAGCTATAATCTCCACTCTATCATGTTGCCAGACACCGACGCACGAGTACGTCGTCCCGAGATCGATTCCGATCGCTGGTCCCTCTCCTTTAGCCATTGTTTAAGAAGCAAGCACAGATCTACAAATTCAATAACAATGAATCGTATAGCTAGGTATTTCGAATTTTCACAGTACACAATGAGTTGGGGAAGACAGCATCAT
This sequence comes from Erythroxylum alaternifolium, assembly GCA_027478495.1. Lineage (NCBI taxonomy): Eukaryota > Viridiplantae > Streptophyta > Magnoliopsida > Malpighiales > Erythroxylaceae > Erythroxylum > Erythroxylum alaternifolium. The sequence continues at coordinate 54,222,281 of JANIIA010000003.1, read as the reverse complement.
CGAGGTTTATATAAGGAGTTTTCGTTCCAGAATGTTCTGTTCGTTAAATCTCAGCCGTTTAATCGTATGAACGGGCGGTTGACAATGATTGCCTCTTTTTCTTAAACGCGTGGCTTGAGACTCTAGTCTTACGAGTCTAGGAGTTTCCAGAAATTTCGTTTTTTTTTAAAACTTTTAAGAATTTTGAAAAGTAGAGAATGTTGTTGAAACATATCTGATATGAAACTCAGCGTTTCACACTATGACGAACTTTAGTTATTGACGTCTTATTTAGTTATCTCTTTTCTTTTTTAATTCATAACCTTTCAACCACCGATTATATAAGTAAAGCTATTACGTTTTTGTAATCATTTATAAATTATATTTTTTGAATAATTTATTTTATAAATCTATTCGTAATTAAGTACTAAATTTGCTTTAATTAATAGTTATATATTTAATATAGCTTCATTGGAAATAAAAACAGTCTCTCTACTAATTATAGATAAAATTGCGTACTATTAAATCTTTCCAGACTTTACGTTTCAACGAAATTTATATTTTTTTGTTATATTCAATATATCTTCATATTTGTCTTCTAGATTATTAAAATAATTATTATTATTATAAAAATCAAAATTTATCTATGTTAAACAACCTTTCAAGACAAGTATTTCTCTAATTTGTTTAAAAACCTTTTGTTTACATTTTTCAAATTTTTAGTCGTTTTTAAAATGAAATACTATATAAAAACTAATTATTCATCTAAATACTATTTTTATTCAAGGAAAATTTCATATGATATATAGGTTTTATTTGGTTTTAACAAATATTTTAAAAACCAAGCCAAAAGTTAAACTGGTAAAATAAGATGTTTAAGATTTAAAAGGTTGAACCAGTATCAGATTGACATAAAATCAACTAAAGATTAAATAAAATTAAAGAATTTAAAATATAATTGAAAGAGATTGTTCTCACTTATCTAAGAATTTGAAATTTAATTGAAAAAGAGATTGTTAAATGAAAATTAATTAATTAATTTTAGTCTATAAGAACTTATTAATTTTCTAAAATTGATTGATTAATTAATAAATTTAATGATTTTTAACCAGAGTTGTCAAAGTAAATCAAATTGAAATGTTGAAAATCGAAATGAAAAGTTGAAATTTTCAAATTTTTTATAATTAAACTGGTTGAATCGGTTGAATATTTTAATCATTAGTTTTAATCGTATTGAGAACCATAAAAGGTCGAGATTAATAAAATAAAAATTTTAATAAAATAATTAATAAAATATTATCAATTTTATGATAATTGAATAATAGTGAATCATTTTCAAAGGTACGTTCATGGTAGGTATGTTAATTTGGAATATAAGTTATAAAACCTTACGTGGGGACAACAATGGGATAGTGACTGAAGAACATGCAAAAGGCCAAGGGCATTTGGTTTAGTGGTATGATTCTTGATTAGGGCGGGAGAGGTCTCGAGTTCAATTTTTGGAATGCCCCATAATTATTTCATTTTTGCTTTCACTTTGATCTCTCGAAAGACTTTGGCTAAATTTGGTGAATGACTTATCAGCCAAAAATTAGCTATTAGCCTATATTAAATAACTACCCATTATATTTGGTAATCAGCTGATTGAGTTGATTGATTGAATCCGATCAGTTGATTTTTAAAAAGCTAAGGAAAACTAACGTTTGGTGTTCAGCTGATCAAAAATGATAAATGTAGGGTTGTGGGCGATGGGACAAGGGTGTTAAAGGTAGGGTTGTGAGCGATGGGAGCCTTTTGAGCGTGTACTCAAAAGACTTGAAACACCACGTGGCTCCCCTTTAACATTACTTCTTCATAAATATGTACATTTAATTATGCATGACACAATGCCCAACAACACATTAAACTATGCATTTTTCTTCATACCTACTCTTCAAGTTGGAAACCATGCTTTCAACCTCTCATGGTGTGTTGTGGCATAAATCTAAAACTACATCTAATCATCTGTTTCAGTTATTCTGTTCAAATCTTGTTCCATTAAATTTCATCCATATATTTATGTGGGGTTCACGTAAAAGCGTGACTGAGATTTAATGAAACATAATAGGAACACCATAACCGAAACAAGAGATCTGATCCCATCTAAAACTGGTGCATATAAACAAAATATCTTAATAATCCATGTTTTTGCTTTTTACAGACAATAATAAGCAATTAAAAGCGTTAGAAGAAAAGGACAGTTCTTAATTATGACCTTAATAGTACATTTTTCTGCCACCTAAAATCATGTTATAATAAAAGCTATGGCTTGGTAACAGATCAAATTGAACTAAATAAGTTGACATTCATTGGATGAGTGGGTAAGTAGTCAATAATTAATTAAATTTGGTGATCAAAGAGTTACACATCCAAAGAGGAGGACTAGAGTCTACATTAAACCTTGAAATATTAAGGATTTAAGAAGTGACTATGAGATACCACGTGAGAGATGAGTATCACAATTTTACATAAAAAAAATGCAGCATAAAAGATTATCCTTCAGAGATGAGTATCACAATTTTACATATTAAAATGTAACATAAAACATAATTGTCGTCGTCGTCACCGCCGCCATCATCATCGTCCTTATTATTACTATTATTATTATTATTATCATTATTATATATTCTATGTTTTTTATTAGAGTTATAAACATAACTTTTGTAAAATTAAATATCTAGAATATAAATTCTTATAAGAATATTCAACGAAATACTAAGATATATAATATTCATATCCTTATAATTTTTTAAGTCATACCCTTATGAGTGATTTTACACATAAATAGTTAATACTAAACGACTAATTTTACTAAACATCTCTAACAAACATCAGATGTTATTCGCTGATCAAATTAGTTGATATAATTCGTTATCAACTAAATGCTGATAGGATAAGTTAATACTAATGCAATTTCCTGATTGCCAAACAGGGCCTTTGTAGCATTCGTGACTTACAACTTTTTCCTCCTTTACCATATAGAGCTTTCTTTGGATCCTGATGTCATCCTTTTCTTATGTTATTGTTCTTGATACGTTGTCGTCCTAAGGTTTGATGTATTCTTTAGGTTATTTCATTGTAGGTTATGTCCATCTTTGAGCCATCGTTTTGTTGTTGGAGAGTATAATTACTCTCCTAAAGCTATATTTTGCAATGTTTTAAAAATCGGACCGGACATTGAATCGGCTAAAAGAAATGTTAAAGGTTTAACTAATATTAAACCGTTATGAAATCGGTTTATAGTAAATAAGAAGTAATAAACTTGGGCCATATTTTCACTTTATTTAATAAAAGAGAAAATACTAAAATAATTATGGAAACAAACACAAACCGCTTAAAAGATGCGGCACATGCTTGTTAATTATAATTAATTACTTCTAATAAAAATTTAAATAAATTAAGACTTAAAAATATTAATTAAATTAAATTAATTACTAAATTTGAAGTGGTTAGTTTTAACTAATTCAATAATTACGAATTATTATATTAAGAATTAACTTTAGATTATGTATACAAGTGTAGGAAAATTCATATTAATTAACATTAAACATCAGAAAGTTAATGGTCCAAACTTCAAAGCACATACAAAACCTTAAATCAGCACAAATGAAACAAACTAGAGAGTTTGTAGGAAACAAAATTGACCTTGTAACTCTATTAGCGTTGATGGTGGCTCAGGTGTCATTAGTAAAACATGGCTCATAGCAATGTTTCTTTGTCGGAGATGGGTGAAGTTGAGCTTGGCCTTCTCATCTCGGATGCACTTGGTGGCTTCATCGTAGGTGCGTGTAGCTTGCTTCGCCACCCATTTGCCCCATAGCCTTTGTCTTATTCCTCTATATATGTTCTTTCTGGTTCATCTCTTGTTCACTTCCTCATCACCAACTACTCCATGAATAGAAGAAGAATCAGCCAAAAAAAAAAGAAACTAATTAGTTAAAAGATACATACTTTATCGTTATTCAAACCCACAAATTGTTGAAACATAGCGCTTTTGTAAATGTAAGAATTGATTGCACTAGTAAAACTAGGAGAATTCTTATTCTATTGAAAACAAACAACTTTGGCTATTAAATAGCCTTACATCAAACTAAAAATGTGAAATAGCAATCCGCGATTGTACAACGCCTTAAATCGTGGTAAGTGAATAAGTTAAAATTGAAAAAAACCTACCCCTTAAGAATATGAGAGTTATTTGCACATTCAAAAAATATCCTTGGAATAAAGGAATCCTAACAATTAGACTTCTGACTACTTCAACACTCTCTCATAAACTGAATACCATTGATATTTAGTTTATTTTAGGTGTTCACAAACTCCCATTGCTTCTCGCATCTTTAAAAAAAACATTGAACTTTAACGGCTTAGTCATAATATCTGCAATTTGCTCCTGTGTAGAACATTGCTCTAGCTCCAATACTCCATCATTAATCAGATTTCAAAGAAAATGAAAACGAATGTTTATGTGCTTGTTCCGACCATGAATTACTGGATTCTTCGAGAGTTTGATGGTTGAAATGTTGTCATAGTACACCACTGTAGAGTCGTGCTACACATGACTTAAACTTTTCAAAATTATCTTTATCCAAAAAACTTGACACACACTCGATGCTACAACGATAAACTCAACCTGTGGTAGAGAGAGTAATCACTGGTTATTTCTTTGAAGACCATGATACTGCACTTGAATTCAACATAAAGACATATCCTGATGTATTTTTTCTGTCATCCTGATCTCCAGCATAATCACTGTCCATCAAACTAGATAGCTTTTCATTTCCTCCCTTCCTATAAAACACCCCAAAACTAGTTGTTCTATTAGACTTACAACAAACATCAAGTCAGGGCGTGTGGTTGTCAGATACATGAGGCTTCCAACCATTTGCTCATATAGAGTACCATCGACATTCAATCTTTCATCTTTTGTGAGTTTGAAACCAGGAACCATTGGATTCTGCACCGAGTTACACTGACTCATGTTCAATCTTTCAAGAACTTCTTGAGCATACTTTCGTTGGCTTATAAAGATCCCACCCTCCTTTTGCAACACTTCATTCCCCAGAAAGTATCTCATCATTCCAAGATCAATCATGTTGAATTCAACCATCATAGATTTCTTAAATTGTTCTATCAACTCTTCATCATTCCCAGTAAAAATAAGATCATCAACACACAAACAAACAACCAATATTTTGCCTCCAATTGTTGTTTTAGTGAATAAGGTGTGTTTGTAGGGGCATTTGTTGAATCCTTCTTTGACAAAATATTTTATATGACTGTACCAAGCTCAAAGAGCTTGCTTGAGGCCATATAATGCTTTCTTAAGTCGATAGACCTTAGATTCTTCCCTTCCGTTCATAACCAGGAGGTTGATTAACAAACATTTTTTCATTAATTTCTCCATGTAGAAAGGCCGATTTGACGTCAAGTTGATAAACCAACCAACTTTTCTGTGCAGCAAGAGAAAGCATTAGACCAATTGTGTCCAATCGAGCCACTGTTACAAAGAATCCTGCATAATCTACTCCATATTGTTGGTTGTACCTCTTAGCAACTACTAGTACTTTATACTTGTCTACTTCCCCACGCTCATTAAGTTTTGTTTTAAATATCCACTTCACTCCAACAGTCCTTCCTCCATAGGGAAAATTTGTTATTTCCCATGTCTCATTCCTTTCTATTGCCTCAATTTCTTTATCCATCGCATGTCTCTATTTTTCGATTTTTACTACCTTTTCATATGTCATTGGGTCATTATTAGTGAATAAAGCTAGATGAGAAAAATTCACTCCTTCTTCATAGAAGAGACCTTGACTAGTCTTATATTCCCTCATCCATGCAGGAGGTCTTTATGTTCGTCCTCCTAGACGTGAGTCATCGATGTTTGAAGTGTCTCCTTCGGGAAAATTGTTATTGTCTGACCCATTTTCCTCTTGTTCTTCAACTGCCTCAGATTGATCTTCATTGCTTTCCTTTTCTGTACTCATTTCTTCATCAACTTCCCATTCTAAATCAACCAATATGGCTTGCTTATAGTCTTCATCCCAACTCCACTCTTGGTCTTCTTCAAAGATCACATCTCTGCTAATAATTATCTTCTTTGAGATGAGATCAAATAGCCTATAAGCTTTGAATTCTTTGCTCACCCCTAGAAATATACATTTGAGACTTTTGGCATTAAGCTTCACTCTCTTGTTATCAGGTACATGAGCATGTGATATACAACCAAAAACTTTGAAATGCTCCACTAATGGTTTAAGTTTATTCCACGCCTCTTCAGGTGTTTTACTCTTCACGGAAAGTGTTTGACTTCTATTCAACACATGCACAGTCCAATTCACATCTTCAGGTCAAAAGGTTTTAGGAATTTGCTTATTTGACAGCATATTTTGAACCATATTCATAATGATTTGATTTTTCCTCTCGTCAACGCAGTTTTGCTGGGGACTTTATGCAGCGGTCAATTGCCTGCGTATCCCATGCTCATTACAGAAGCTTGTGAACTCTTGTGATGTGAACTCGTCCCCTTGATCTGTTCTCAGACTTTAAATGAATGCTCTAGTTTCTTTCTCCACCCTTGCTTTGTAGATTTTGAAAGTAGCAAAGCTTCTGACTTTTCTAGCAAAAAAAAACCCAAGTTTTTCTACTGAAGTTGTCAATATAGGTGATGAAATACCTTTTGTTGCTATTTGAAACTGAATTTATCAGACCACATAAATCAACAGGAACCAACTGAAGTCTTTTGGAAGCCCTCTAAATGCTTTCCTTTGGAAAGGAATCTCGATGTTGTCTTCCTATAAGACAACCTTCACATATTTGTTGAATAGCTTTGAACTGCGATAGCCCTTCTACCATCTTCTTTTGCTGGAGTACTTTGAGTCCATTTCAATTGAGGTGTCCTTATCGTTGATGCCAAAGAGTGGCCTAATAAAGGAGAAACACTTTGTCTCTCTCGGTGATGGGCAATGAGCGAGCACAACGAACATTCTATCCTGAGTCATCTCAGTCTCAATGATTAGCCCTTTCTTGGGATGAAAGATCTTACATTTCCCCTATTGAATAAGCACAACGAGTTCTTTTTCTTGTAGTTGCATTGTTGGCCTTGGGTCCCTATACAGATTTTATGGTGACAAAAATTTCTAATTCATAAATTCTAATTTATTTCCATTCTTGATAATTTAATAAAATAATTAAAATAAAAATAAAAATGGAAAAATCCTAAAAGCGGAATCCAACATGCATGATACTTAACAGATTGTTCTTCAGTTCTGGTACAAAGAAAACACTTGTGATCATCTGAACGATTCCATTCACTTCGACTCAAACTGTGCCTTTGCCTTGTACACTAAGATTTGAATCATTTCCCATCTTTACTGATTCTTTGAAATTGTTATTAAAGTCAATAAATATATCTCTCTTGCCACACATATGGTTCTTGCACCCAGAATTGAGAAAAGAAATGTGCTCAGTTTCAGCTTCTTTGAGATCAATATGCGCCATCAATAACATCTTTTTTTCATCTATGTATAGTTTGTCTGTTGATCATTTGTTTACTTTGGGCACTCCCACTGAAAAATGCCCGAGCTCATGATAATTATAACACTCTAGGGTTGATTTGTCAATCCCTAATCTGCCTATTTGTCAATCCCTAATTTGCCCCTTCCTCTTCCTCTTCCACAATTGGTACTTCAACCTCCACCCCATCCTCCTTATTGGGCTCCTAAAGTCACTTGCAGTACTTGTTCTTCCACTACAACATAGCGATTAATCCTTTATACATGCACCAAAAGACTACTTTGAAGTTCATCGATGGACAAAGTGTCCAAGTCATTTGATTCCTCAATAAAACATATAACGTAGTCATATTTTAGAATCATAGGCCTCAAAATCTTCTCAATAATTACCACATCCTCCATATGCTCTCCATGAATCCTCATCTTATTAGCAATGGTGAGTGTTCTTCCAAAATAATTGTTGATCGACTCTCCAGCGTTCATGTGTAGTACTTCAAATTCTTTTCTAAGAGCCTGTAATTAGGCAAGTTTTACACGTGGTGTTCCTTGATATTTCTGGTTCAAAGAATCCCATATATCTTTGCCAGTGTCCTTCTTCAATATTGTCTGCAGGATTGAACGATCGATGGCTTCAAACAAGTAGTTCTTACACTTCAAGTCTTTTAATTTCTGATCTTCAATCACTTTCTTTTGTATGTCGCTTGAATAAGCTCCTTCTGCTGCTGTAGTGATTCCCGTCTCCACCAAGTTCCGATATTCCTTTGAACGTAGAAAGTTTTCCATCAACATACTCCTGTGATCACAGTGTCTATCAAATCTTGGAATGACAGGTTGCACGAAATTGCTTTAAACGACATATCTTTGTTCCTTCACGCTAGTTACTTTGTTGCAAGTTTTGATCAGGCCCCGTGGTGGGTCTCTGATACCAGATGTTGAAACAGAGAGCTTTTGTGAATGTAAGAACTGATTGCATTAGTAAAATTGAAAAAATTCTTATTTTATTGGAAACAAACAACTTCGGCTATTAAATAGTTTTACATCAAACCAGAAACGTGAAATAGCAACTCACGATTGTACAACGCCTAAAATCGTGGTAAGTGACAAAGTTAAATTTGAAAAACAACCTATCCCGCAAGAATAAGAGAGTTATTTGCACGTTCAAAAAACAAATCCTGGATTACAAGAATCCTAATAACTAGACTTCTGACTACTTTAACACAAATTACAACCCAGATGCACAAACTTCAATCTCCAAGTACCCAGATCTTTATGATTGTCGTCTTTGTGTGGTTAGTGGTTTGGGCATCGTCTTTGTGCGTTACTGGTTTGGGCATGATCTTTCTGCGATTACTGGTTTGGGCATCGTCCTTGTGCGATACTGGTTTGGGGGATAGAGACTCTTCCGGTTCTTCACGGTTCAAAGAAAACTAACTGGCTTATTATTTAACCGGCTGATTTTTATTAACAACGGTTAGAAGTAAAAATCGAAACTGAAAACTAGTCCTATTTGTTCGTAACCTGATTGAACAAGCCGGTCCGATTTGAATTTTACATCATTGATATTTTGTTCTTGTATATCTTCATCAATTTTAATACAATTACTTTTAATTTTTTTAAAAAAACCTTTCTAGTGACAACTTAGAGCTTCATATTCGCTTTCAGGTCTCGTCTCGATATGTAGATTATGCCTAGTAAATAGAAACAGTAATCGACTTTTTTTAGGTGAAAAGTACAAATTGTGTTATTTTATTAATATATTAAACAGATTAACAACATTTTAATTAATTAAGTTAGATTATATTAAAATTCATAATACTCATTAAACAAAATAATGACATTATTTTATTAAATTTAATAAAATATCATTATTAAACGATCTTTGGACCAATCAAAAAAGACGGTTTGAATCCAATCAAAACAAAATTTAAATATTCAGCCCATACCAACTTGTTAATGTGTAATTTTGTGCTCTCGAATTGACTAGTCATTACCACTCATGTTAAAGAGCACGCCAACAGCATTCTCCAATCTCAGTGTCTCTCAATTAATGTGAAAGCAATACTAAATTTTCAACTTATAAACATAAAATTTAGTAATTAAAACAAAAACATGATATACTATTAAGTTTTTTTTTAACCCATGAGGTGTCTTAGGAGGGTTCCAATTATACGAAGACACTTTAAGTCATCCACATCTAGGCTAATCCCCGCTCTCACCGGGTCAACCCGTAAGGAGTAAAGTGCTAATCAAACAGATTTTTCCATTCCCAATACTTGAATTTAAGACTTTTAATTAAAGAATGAGAGTGTCCAACCACTCACACCAATTAAAAAAGGTGACTTCGATTTTGAATCCAATCAAAACAAATTTTAAATATTCAATCCATACAAGCTTGTCAATGTGTAATTTTGTGCTCTCGAATTGACTAGTGATTACCACTCATGTTAAAGAGCACATTAATTACCACTCATGTTAAAGAGCACATCGACTGCATTCTCCAATCTCAATGTCTCTCAGTTAAGGTGAATGCATTACTAAATTTTCAACTTTTAAACATAAAATTTAGTAATTAAAACGGAAACATTATATACCATTGAGTTTTTTTTTTTGAGTTAAACCAAGGTATTCTAGGAAGGTTTCAATTATAAGAAGACACCTTTAAGCCATTCACACTCAGACTAATCTCCGCTTGTACGAGATCAGCCCGTAAGAGATGAAATGCTGGCCAAACAGATTTCTCCATTATTAGGATTCGAAATTAAGACTTTTGGTTAAGGGACGAGAGTGCTGACCACTCACACCAACTATGTTTAGTTGATATACCATTAAGTTGAAAGACTGAAAATATCTCTATCCCGTCCTCGTCTATGCATTCCGATCCAAACTCTAAACACTTCTCTTTGTTCGGTACGCGAAGCTGAAGCCATGCTCGACAACATTTTTTATCAGTAAAAGCATCAAATTGCTTCAATCTAATCAAAGGCAGAGCAAAGGGATAATAAAGATAATAGTTTCCACCAAGAAAAGCTTGAACAGATAAGTGATAGTAACCGTACATGTATATGCTATAAGATGAGGATTACTTTGTTGAAGAAAAAATATTACTTCAAAACTTTCATTGCAACTAAGCTAACAAGGTGTATATTAGTTTCAGTTGCCTTCATATTTTGGATCAGCCATCACATAATGGTAGGCGATTACTGAAACAAATATGAATATACCGAGGAAGTTTGCAAAAAATCCCAGATCTTGATCATCAAACATCTGCAGAAGCCAAAAGAAAAAGAAATCGTCAGCTTCACATCCCACACCGAAAAAGTTCTAAATGCAATTCATTATGATTGTATGATGAAGCTCATTTGGTTGTATCCGACAAGTTAAGAACATTGAATGCTTAGTAATAGGTATAAATCAATTACTGTAGCTACATAGACACGAGTGCAGCAGGCTCAATCCGAAAGGTAAAATTCATTTTGACCGCCGAGCTTAGGCTTCACAACCTAGACCAACCCAAAGCAGCTCGAGTGGGTTGAAAAAAATGACATCATTTTAATGAATTCGAAGCTCGATCATACTTCGGGCCACCTGTCGGCGGAAAGAAAAATGGATCCGAGACCCAACCCAACCTATTATCATTCCTACATACCACCGTTCCAGCTGTCTACAGACTAAAATGGCAACCCTTCAACTCAACTAACCTTAACCATACTATTGCAGAAGTGATTAATCTCCTCCATGAGGACAAGACCAAGGACACGAATGTCTTCTTCATACATTTGTCAAAAGAAGGCTTCCTACTACCTAGTGTCAAACTTAAGCTATAGAACATAACACAAGAAGAACGATAATAATTTAGGTCTGCTTCAATGCTGCTAGTATTTTGGTCAGCAAACGTAAAACCAAAAACAGACACCAATCGATCGCAGTGGGATTCGAACCCACGACCTTTAGATCCGGAGTCTAACGCGATATCCACTCCGCTATGCGACCATTGGCGTCGGTACAGCATCATTCTACAAGCGAGAAATTTCACAACATACCGTACATACCAGAAAACAAACAAAGACATTTAAGAACATCGAATTATATTACAGAGCAAACACCAACAAATGAACCTCTAGAATTTTCAATAAAAACTTTAGTACTACAACGAATCCATACGTTTGAAACTCTGATCTATGCAAGAAAGTAGAGAGCACTGAAGGAAAAAAGGAGAGGAAACGAGAAAAACGCATGGAGACGTACCTTTGAAGGAGAATGTGAGTACTGAACGGAGATTGGATCTGAAAGTCGCGACACTGATATGCTTTTCACTTTCAGACTCTCCGGTAAATCCTCGTTGAGAAGTTGGTCCCCACGTTAAGATTCTGTTTCGCTGATCTGACCACTAGCTTAGGGTTTTGTAGTGAATTCTGAGAGATCATAGAGAGCGTAAATTGGATCTGTTTACTGTGTATGGACCTGAACTTATCATGATATTAGGATTCGAGCCCTAACATGTCCGTTTAGGCTTGGAAGGAGTTTTCTTTTTGGGTCTATTAGCTCTTTTTCTATAACATATTTACGCGAAAATAAAACTGAAATGAATTATTTTTATTAATACCACTAGACCCGGCCCTAATCAAGGCCTACTGTAATAAAGAATAAATATGATGTATTTTTTGACTCTTATAAGTAACAAAATAAGATTAAACAGGACCTAATTTTAATATTTATAAAGAATAAAATGACATAAAATAATGTCCAACTCACTCTTGACTCTCATGACTCTCCTGAAAAATAAAATAAGGTAAGTCTTCTTACCTCTCTTTTTTTCTTTACATATTTATTTCATTTAACTTTTTTTCTGGTTGTTCTCTTAATTTTACTGTTACAAATTAATGCAAACTTTTTAAGCGATTGCATTACGGGGAAAATAATAATAAAAATAAGAATAAATATAGTGAGCAATAGGAATAAATATTATCATTATAATTATGATGGTTAGTTAAGAGGAAGGAATGATTACTATTATTATTGACAGCGATTAGTTTGTAAAAAATATTGCGAAATAAAATTTTATTATATTTTAATTAATTATAATATAATTAATTAATTGTAATATTTTAATTAATGAATGAATTATATTTTAATTAATTATATTATAACTAATTAATTAATAATAATAATATTTTAATTAATTATATTGTAAATAAATAAATAATACTATTTTAATTAATAATATTTTAATTAATTACAATATTTTAATTTATG
>JANIIA010000003.1:54157073-54169589 GCA_027478495.1 Erythroxylum alaternifolium | reverse complement strand
AGTGAGGGAATGAATGCAGATATATGGTCCAAGCTTGAAGACTTGCATCAGAAAATTACTTATGCTGGCGTGCATGACGCTTCTGTTGCTTCTGATGTTCCGTTGTCAATTTGGCTTCTCTGTGGACTTTTGAAATCCAAGGACAGTGTTATTAGATGTGGCTTCCTGTTTATTCTAGAGAGGCTTCTCATGCGGTGCAAATTTTTGTTAGATGAGAATGAAATGCAACATTCAACTGGCATTGATGCTACTGATGATAATTTGCATGGCCAACTTAAGAAAGCAAATGCAATCATCGACATTATGAGCAGTGCTTTATCCTTAGTGTTTCAAATAAACGAAACAGATCGAATCAACATTTTGAAGGTATTTTTCTGCAGAACCTTTTTGCTTATCATCCAAACCTTATGTACAAGTTGCACATCAATGAATTAAGATGCATGTTGCTTAGTCATAAAAGTGCTGGTCACTGTCTTGAAGATATGGCAACCTTGTTACTTTTCCACAAAAACATTTCCTTTCCACTAAAACGTTCTTTTGATTTTTGTTTTATGCATCTTCTTTCTTGTTGGTATTTGCAAGGGACTTATTTCTAGTACATTACATAGTCTTGTGGGAGTCTATGATATTGAAAGTACCAGCTATTGGTACATTATTGATAGTCTTGTGGGAGTCTATGATATTGAAAGTACCAGCTATTGGTATATCATGTATTAGTCTTAAGACTGCTAAATTCGTGCTATGAATATTAACCATATTATCTGGTTCAGCATGTTGATGATATTTAATATTATGTTACTTTGGGTTCCTTATGCAGATGTGTGACATATTATTCTCTCAATTGTGCCTGAAAGTTTGCCTCACAACTGCAACACAATGTGGAGAATTGGGGCACCACAGCAATGAAAAGAAAAATATTGATTCTGGTGAAGATGCCTCTGAACTTAAGAGTCAGCGGAATGAATTCTTGGAAGAAACTGATAATAGATCCGGCTATCATGTTAATGGTTCTTTGATGTGTGAAACAGCATCAATGGCAGCAATGCTTCTACGAGGACAGGCTGTCATCCCCATGCAACTAGTTGCTCGTGTTCCTGCTGCATTGTTTTATTGGCCTTTGATTCAGCTCGCTGGTGCAGCAACAGACAATATCTCGTTGGGTGTCGCAGTTGGCAGCAAAGGAAGAGGAAATTTTCCTGGTGCTGCATCAGACATTAGGGCGACGCTTCTACTTCTTTTAATTGGCAAATGTACTGCAGATCCATCGGCATTTCAAGAAGTTGGTGGAGAAGAATTCTTTAGGTAATCCTTCCTTTCCAAGCTGCAACACTTGTTACATCACCCTTTTTGTTAAAACATGTCTAACATGTTCCCGCTTGTGTTTTTGGCAGGGAACTTTTAGATGATACTGATTCAAGGGTAGCATATTACTCTTCAGCTTTTCTTCTGAAGGCAAGATACTTGCTCTTTCCACTAATGAGATTGAATTTTGGACTTTGTGGTTTTCCAGTTGATCTTGACTCAATTTGGTTTGGGTTTTTTTTCCAGAGAATGATGACAGATAATCCTGATGAGTACCAACACATGCTTCAAAATCTTGTCCTCAAGGCTCAACAGGTAAATATTGTTTAATTGTATGCTTGAAATAATACAAAGTAATGATTAAAGCTCAATTTAGCAGTGTAAAAGCATCAAGTATACTTAGTTCTGATGATCTAATTTTGGTCTTGGAATTTGTGGTATAATGTCAGAATAGAGTTATGCATGAAAATTTAGTTTTTCATTGCTGAATTATGAATTTAGAAATATTTCCATGGTGTCATTGATGCACGTGTTGCAGTACATTGCCGTGCTGTTAAATTTTACTATCATCGATAAAAAATTACATGGTTGCTGCATTTGCAATGTAGAGCAACAATGAGAAGCTGCTGGAAAATCCATACCTACAGATGCGTGGCATTCTGCAGTTATCAAACTATGGGCTGTAACCAGTACGGAAATTGTTGTCCATCTTGGAGACGCTGCAATGCTCATTTCTATTGATTTTCTTCAACATTGGCGTTTTCTTTCGCTGAGCAACATTTGATGATATTTTGTGATTGATGATTGAATTAGGCTTGGTTTTAGGCGTGCATAACACAGCATTGGATTCCTAATCCTGCTAGTTTCCACAGACAGACTCAGGGAAGCTCTGCAAATATATATTTTGAGATCAGCTTTCGCTTCCTTTCTTGCACCAAGTGTGATTATGGATTTCCCGGTTTTACTATGATGGAGAACACACTTGGAAGTTTTGACATTCACTTGAAGTTCAAAGTGTGGAATTGCCACCAAAAGTTTAGCCAGAGGACAAGATGTTCAGGAATCTTTTTGAGTTGCTTGATTCACTGAATTCTTGTCATAGCCTCTGCCACTTGATTTTGCAAGTTCAAGATTGAAAATTTCTTCAGGTACTGCAACTTATCCTTTATCGTTGCTCTTCTTCATCCACCTATCCATCTTCCTCTAAAATATGGGTAAATGCTTTATTTGTGCATTAGAGATTACTTGTATAATGAAACTGCTGTGAAATCTCAATGTTGCGAAAAAATTTTCTTGTTTGAACCAATTTTTCGAACATGCTGAGAGGAGGCGAGGTTGTCTCCAGATTCTCTCGATCAACACATATTCTAACCGCATCATAGTTTCTTAGGTTCGTCTATTTATAAATTGATGTGAAATGCTCATGAAAGTGGGATACACTACATCCTTCTCAAAGTGTGAAAAATATTTTACATGATTTCTATCTTTAACCTGCTTGCAGTTGGTGTTGCGCGTTGTAAAAGAGAAGACTTTCCTGACAATTGCCGGATGATTCTTTGTTTATATACTTGTAAGTACAAGATACTTACTCTCAGGCTTCTAACGTGATTGCTTGCTGGCTCTGGCTCTTTTTAACAGCCATCCTTGCAAAATAAGAAAAACAGTGGCTTGTCAACTTTTATTGCAACATGGAACACACTAAAGATTCTGTTCTGTATGGCATGTTTTAAGAGAGCATTATTTGTGGTAAGTCGACAAAGTAGGGGCATTTTGAAATTGCTCCCGGAACATTTTGTAGCTAATGTAATTCGTTTTATGCTTTTGAATAATGTAAATATGTAATTTTGCCCTCTTGTTCCCCTGCATCTCCTGCTTAAAAATTGTAATTGTTGTATCATGGGATGCTAGCTTATTCAATTATTTCTATAACATCACCCGAATTTAATAAACATGTTTTCGTTCTTGGCTTTCTTTATTCTATGATGTGACAATATCACAACCCCGGCCGATCTTTCGAACACTAGTGGAACGCAATCTTTTATGCATTGAATAAATGCTTTCAATTTACTCTCTCGGCAATCTTTTTCCACGAATTATTAAATATTTCAAGAAATATGTAAGTGTCAAAAAGTTATTTGTTCTAATTCTATTTCATATCAACATCTATAAAAACAATGTTTATATTCAATTCGTTTCGAAAGTTCAAGTGTGTTCCTTAATTTTCTTATTATATTTAAATATTTGAATATAACTTAATTTTGCTACTCTTTTAGACTCATTATGTAATTTGTGTTAGATTTAGGGAGTTAATTTTTACAGGAGATTTATATCATGAGCTTAGTAAGGAAGTATACTTGTGGGCTTTAACATTACACTTCAATTCAAAATTTTAAGGCATTAAATTTGTAAGTTTTTTACACTTATATGACCTTTATTGGTTACATTTCTTTCCTGACGTGAGCTTCTTAATCACAATTGGCATTTCAACAGTTTGATCATATTACAAAATATTTTTCTTGATTGAATACATTATTAAAAGAATAATCAAGAGATTCTTCGTTTTTCTTTTTTAATAATAAAAAGTATTAGTTGTTATCTTTTATGCAAATTAGATAGTTTTTGAGTACTTAATAATTTATTAATAACATTTTTATAACAAATATAAGTTATGATCTAAAATGTGTAGCCCTAATTTTCTACTTTTTAAAAGTAAAATCGATTTGATAATGAAATATATATATTAAAAAAAACCTAATAGCCCTCTTACTGTCATATCTTCAAATTCACATCATCTAGATATTTTCTTCTCTGACAAATAGTATTAAAATAAACAAGAATCTAAAGACAAATTGCACATTTTAATGCTCACGTGCAAAACCTGCAGTATATTATTAAGAGAGATTCTAAATTAGAAATGACAGTAAATTTAGAGATGAAAATAAATTATATTGAGTATAAATATAAAAATAATTTAATAGAGTATTTACTCAGAAATAAGTTTGAATTCAGACATATTCAAGGAGTCTAAACTTATTTATATATATATACTTCAAGTTGAATTTTAAATAAAATATTTTTATACCTGAAAAATAACTAATCTGTGTCTTTTTAAAGTTTGGTTTATTTATTTTTGATATTTTTTTAGGCTTAGTATATTAACATTTGATATAACAAAATGTAGAAGAATCAAAACAAGAAAATGACATTGTATGTATTTAAAAATTTTTATTTTGAATTAAAATCAATTTTTAACTTTAACTTTAAAATCAATATATATATCCCCAGAACAATTTCGTATATCTTTTATCTGAGTGTCAATTTCACCGCCTCAATGAGTATGCCTTGCGGCGTCGTATTGGTTGAACCATTTGATTATAAATATGTGTTTGTATTTGAACTTTCCCGCAACTCCCTTGGCAGTTGCGCTCTCTTTTAGCTCCTCTCGTCTTCTAAGTCTTCGTCTTTCAATTCTCTTGTCTCTCTCTCTTCTTGTTCATACTTTGCTCTCGTTCTCCCATAACCGTCTCGATCTTGATGATTATTGTGATCTGTTTTGAGACGATTCAGTGAAGAACGTAAGATCTCTCATTGCTTTCATCTCTTTTTTGTTAGATCTCGATCGTCAATAAGTTAAGATGTAAGAAGCGATTGCAAGAAAAAAGTTAAGCGAAAAACAAGAAATAACAAAGAATCCTGAAACTGATGAATGTTTTTTGTTCTTTTCCTTAAGTAAATAACGATAAATTTCTTATTTGAGAAGTTTTGATGGAGAACGTAAGATCTCTTTCTTATTTTTTGTTAGAACTTGATCGTCCAAGTATTGTGATATGAAAAGCAATTGCAAAGAGAAGAGAGCACGGAAGGTGAGAACAGATGAAGGATCATGAAACTGATGCTTTCTTCATCTTCTTCTGTCAAGATCTAGAGAGATGAAGTTTGGTATCGTAGAGAGGTTCGCGTTGGGAAAATGGTCTAGTTGAACATTTCCTCGAATTTGTTACGAAATTTTGGATTTATTGATTGCTTGTTTTTGACTCTAATTCATTGTGCAAAAGGTTTGGCGCTTACAAGAGGATAATTGCATTATGAGCTGAAACAGTAGCCTATACAGATCTAAGGTATGTCACAGAACTCAGATCATAGCTTCTGTAGATTGTTTATAAAATCTATTTTTTAAGTTTGAAAATCAGATAGAACCCAATTTTTTGACATAGAATTCGAGAAATAGGACCTACACGATATATATATTATCTTCTTTTTATTGCTAAGAGACTCAAACCGAATCGTTGAGTTACAAGCTTTTTAGTTTTTTCTGTTCTTCTTTATTTTATCATGCACCACCTTAATTTAACGACCCTAAGTCATTTGAAACACTACGGTAAATTTTCTTTAAGAACTATAATTATAAACTTTAGTCAAACTTCTCTTTGGCGTTCCTGTTTCCCTCCGTCATCACTTACCTTCGGACGTTATCTCTTCCGGTTCTTTCTCTTTTACTATTTATTCTTTATCTAATTTATTTCTTCTTTAATTTTGAATTTTTGATCGACCAGTAATGCTTTTACTCCTCCAACTTCTTGAATAAGATTGCGTTTGTTTTCATTTTTGTTTTTGTTTTTGTTTTATAAATTTAGTAAAAAAAATTATTTATTTGTTTATTTAAGTTTTTAGTTTTTTTAAATTTTGGTTTCCTCCAGTCTTCAAAAAATATAAAAATTTTAAAAAATAATTTTTTGTTTACTATATCCGTTTTCTTTTTCATAATTTGATATATTATCATTTAAATATTTTTTTAATTATTAATAAAAATTATAAATATTTTAATTCAAGATTATATATTTAATAAATTAAAATTAATTATCAATAAAATTATGAATAATTTAATTTAATTTAATTTTTATAATTGAATTATATATAATTAAAATTTGATAATTATTAATAAATATAATTAAATTTAAAGTATATAATGATTTAATAATTAAAATATATTCAAATAAATATTAATTTATAAATAAAATTTTAATGTTTAAATTATTTTTATTAAATAACATAATTTTATTGCTAATTTGTTAATAAATATTATATAAGAGATTAAATAAATTTATTTAATTAAAAATAATTTATCTTTAAGTTTTATATAATATTTAATTATTATCAATAATAAAAATATAACTACGTTAACATTAACAACTAAATAAGTTTTTTTATTTAAAAGAGAATCGAAAATAAAAAAGTGAAAGCAGAAACTAAAAACTACCATAAGAAGCAGAAATAAACATTCCTTAAGTTTCTTCGAGTAAAGGCATTTGTTAAATGTTTATATGCTAAAGGCGTCTGTTAAATGTTTTAGAAATTTTAAGACCATACGTCTTATGTCATGATTAAAGTTCTTCTAAGAAACAAAAAATTGCATTTTTTGTATGTCTTTTAGAGATCATTCATTTAGTTTGTGAAGTCTGAAGCCTTTAAGCAAAGCACGCCTTGTGTGTAGATTGCCGAATTACTAGATATTAGTAATTTGGTTCAACTGAATTAAAGAATTCTAATATTCAGTCATAGATTTTACATGATTAATTTATAAATGATTAATTATATATAAAGATTTATTTAATACACATAAAACATAAAAAATTGGGGTGTTGAAATGTATTTCAATTGAAACGAGAAGTTTTTATGTACTAATTAATCATAACATCACCTTATTCCAAATTAAATGTTGAAAGTATATTTACCAGGAAACACTGTTTTTAGATTTATTTAAATTTTTATTAAAAAGTTAAAGATCAAATCATATATTTATTATTGACTTATGTGCTAACTAAAAACTTAATTAAAGCATTGTTTCCAATCCTTTAATTTAAAAAATAAGTTAGACACATTATAGTTAACTGAAATCTGTCAAATATAATCTACTACCTTTGATCTAAAATTGTAAATCCAAAGATAATTTAAAAGTTTGTAGTATAAATTCACTTATGTTAACTATACTTAAATATACTCATAAATCTATATGAAATTTGTTTTATTTAATCAAATATAGTATTTAAAATAGATGCTTTAATTAAATAACTCTTTTAAACTTATAACATATTTTAAAGGTGAAAGTAAAAAATACATAAGTAATAATATGAACACGATGATAACATCTTTTGTCTAATATAATTGAACACAACATATGTAATGAAATATTTTTCATTTTTTAACAGACAAATAATCTATTATTGTCACTTCATTTCATACTCCTAATATTTTAAAATCAAGATATTACACATCAAAATGATTTGCATTCCGTTTGTCGTTTTTTTCTCCTTTAATTTTGATTGAATAGTAATGCTTTTAGTCCTTCCATTTCTTGAATAAGATTTAGGTTTCTTTGAATAAATCGCGTTGCTGTTTGGTCGAAAAGTTAGCGATTGCTCGGGGTACCTATAGAATAAAATCAACTCGATAAGGACACCAAGCCATCCCTGAGCAATAATCGTAAATTCTAAGCACACCAATAGTCTACGTTACTTTTTTTTGGTAATAAGTCTACGTTACTTTGACTTAACGTATGTTTGTTCTCTGGTTAACGTAACACAAGCCGATGGCCCGATGCATATCTAACTGCCCCAAATTGAAGAGAGGCAAATTTACCACGATAGTGCGGTCATTGGTTAAAGCTCTTTATAGCAGTTGGTTTAATGTTTTAGAATTTCAATGTCCACATGTCGTACGTCATGATTGCATGGCCTTTTAGGGGTCATTCAATTAGTTTCTGGTCATCTGGTGTCTAAAGCCTTTAAGCAAAGCAAGTCCTGTCGTCCAGATTACCGAATTAATAAATAGTAATAAATTGGGTTCAACTGAAATGAAGATGTTTAATAATCAGATACTAATTTTAAATGAGTAGCTTATAAAATATTAATTATAAATAAAATTTTATTTAATACACATAAAAATAAATTATAATTTTATTTAAATGGCAAATTTTTCAGTAATTTTAGTTTCATTAAAAGATGTCCACGACTTGAATACTATTCTTTATTTCTTTGGTTTAAAAAGTAAATATAGAAGGAAATATTAGGAATAAAGTGGATTAGATTTTTAGATCTTTCCATAGAACAATCAATCACGAGTCAAATGTTAACATTCAATATAAAATACAACTGATATTTTTTAATTCATAACCTAAATAAATTTGTCCGGGAATAGTAGAACAGTCATCCGTATTTGAAATATTTATAAAGAATGATATTTTTAGTTTTAAATTTAATATCAAAACAGTTGGATGCTAATTAAAAATATAAAACAAACGTATATACAAAAAATTGAACATTCCAATAGTTTTTCTAATCACTTTATTTTTGGAATAAGTTAAACATAATATAATTAAATGAAAATTGTGAAATATAACGTAATATTTTTAATCTAGTAAATCTAAAAATAATTATAGTATAATTTAACTTATGTTAACTATATATTCAGAAACTTGCTTAATTTAATAAAAATAGTATTTAAAATACATACTTTATTTAAATAACTCTTTCAAACATTTGGCAAACTTTAAAAATTAAAAAAATAAATTATGATATAGACACGAGAATAACTCCCTTTGCATGATATAATTGAACGTAATACATTACTATTATTTCTTAATATTTATCTAATGCAATGAAGCACTTTTCATGTTTTCTTAACAGAAAAATAAATCAAATTATTGACACTTTATTCTATAATCCTAATTTCTAAAATTAAAAATAATTTTAATTTGATCATTTTACTTTTTAAATTCTCTTTTGAGAAAAACATTTATAAAAATTAGATGAGGCTGAATTTAGTTTATATCCTTATTTTAAAACTCAAAGCTAACCTTTTATAAAAGAAATTAAGTTTAAGGTTAATTCATAAACTATTTTAATTTTTTAATTATCATATAAAATATAGATAATTTATTAAAACATTTATTAATTTTTATAAAATTTGAAAAATATTATATAATAACAAATAAATTTTAAAAGATGCTGAAATAATTTTGTAAATTAAAGTCATGATAAATCACTTATAAATATTAAATTTGGCCTTTAAATTTTAATTTAATAAAATAATATTTTAAATACATGCTCTATTCAAATAACTCTTTTGAATTTGTTACATATTGTAAAAGAAAAGGTTAAAAATATATAAATGATAATATGAACATGTTGATAACTCCCTTTCATTATATAATTGATCATAATGTATTCTTGTTTTTATGTTTTAATATTTATTTAATGGAATGAAATACTTTTCATGTTATCTTTTTTAACATAAAACTAGTCAAATTATTTTCATCATGTTTCGTACTCCTTATATTTTAAAATAAAAAATAATACTTGTAAAATTGAGTTTATTCTAAAACATTTCATTATATAAATTATTTTTAAATTCAACATTTACTTTTTAATCTTTTGAGAGAAACATTAATACAAGTTAGATTAGGATGAAAAATATTTTTTACTATAAACTTGTTTCCTTAAGAAATTTTAAATTTAAGCTTAAATCATAAGAATTTTTAATTTTTAATTATTGTATAAAATCTAAATAATATATCTTTTAAGAATAAAAAAATTTATGAAACTATTTTTAAATGAAAACATATTCTATTACAATAATATTTATTAGTATTATTTAATTAATAATAAAATTAGATAAATAAATAACAAAAAATATAACTTTTATAAAAATTTACAAAATATTATATGATTGCTAAATTAATTTGTAATGACTGTTGAACTAATACTTAAATTAAAGTATTTATAATTTACTTATAAATATCAGATTTGTCTCAACTTTTTTTAAATTTATATAACTTAAATACAATTTTTAATTTTTTTGAGTTAAATCCTTAGACCTAAACTTAATTCATAATTTAATTCTTAAAATTCGAAAATTTTAATTTTCAAATAGTCAAATAAGTCAAGTCAATTTATTGATTTCTAATCATTAGATCTATTCAAATTTTTAACAAAACAATTTAAATAGTTTTAAGCTCTATTTAAAAATAAATCTCATAAACTAATTAAAAATTTTAAGCTCAAGTTTAAAAAGTTTTAATTTAACAAATCACATAAGAAAATAATAAACTCATAGATTAAATTAAAAATTATAATAACGTTAAAAAAACTTAATGTTGAGTTTATTTTATAATTAAAAGACAAAAAATTTACCTAATAAATATAAAGAATAGCATAAAATGTTAAATGTTAAAGCAAGGAATATCAGCTCGAGAATTCTAAATATTCGATACCTTAGATATACCAGTTTAAACTTTTACCAAAAAGACTTGTACTTTGGTTGATTAACTATTCATCTAGCCAAATAGAATCAAGTCTTTTATAACCTTTTGAAATTAAATACCAAAAAAAGCATATATAAGGTAATTTATTTTTATTTTATTTATCTTCAAATTAAATATAAAGAGATTTCTCAATAATAATAAAAACTATAACAATAACATTTAAAATATTTAATTGGATTGTATCAAGTAAATATTTTACAATATAAATTTTACAACAAATTACAAAAATTTATATTTTTAAATTAATTAAATTTAATAATGATATGTAAAAAATATGATTTCTTTTTAAAATTCTTTTGAATATAATGTAAATTAAAACTGGTTACGTTTATATTTTTAAAATATTTTGTGTTTAATATATATTATTCAATAATTATATAAATGTTATTAACTTTAAAATGAAATGTGAAATTATATATCAAGTTCAAACTAATTAAAAAATTGAGCTTAATAACAAATTATTTTAAATATATATATATATATATTAAAATTTTAATTAACCAAGAAAACTTGTAATATCATATATTTTTAAAAGTAAAAACACAACTGAACTTGAAAATCTTTACAAGATATATGATATAACAACGCAAATTAACATATTAAAATTTCAAGTTATTGATTTTTGTTGCAGGGAACAAGTTCCCGAGTTGATGAAGTACCAACAATCAATTTCTTTGGGCTTCATGAAGTGCCTTTCAATCGATGCCTTGCAAGTTCATGTATTAACTAGTTCATGCCATACCAGATATAAGGCCTAATCCTCTATCTATAGATAACCATATTTCTCTCATTTAATTTAAAGACTTTCATGTATATATGTCTCCTAGGTTAGTCACTCCTAAATGATTATTGTGCCTAAAAGTGGGACAACGGTGTGAAGGAAGTCATATCAACATTGGTAAAAAAGTCTTTTTATGTTCCTGAAGTGTGCATCTTATCTTAGTCCTCTACAGTGGAATAGACCGAAGGCTTTTGAACCTCAATTCTATGGATTGAATCAGCACACAGCATGGAATAAATAAATCAGATTAAAGAAGCAAAATGAGCAACGAGATTAACTAGGTCGATATGAAGAACAAACATGACTAATCAGCGCAAAAATAGTTAGACCATTCGGACATTGATCAAATTTTAACTTGGTTAATCATTATAATCAAATCAATGACCAAGTAAAAAATTGCTGCTTTAAACTTGTTCTTCGCAAGGAAGATTAAATTTTTTTAAATCTAACCGAGTAAATTAGCTATTCAATTGAATCTTCCGTCGTTCATATGAAGTGAAGACTCGATTGACGATGAAAATAGCAACGAGATTGACTAGATTTAAATGATTAATCAGGGAAACGCATTTTCAAGCAATTTCAGTAACAACTGCAACATAGCCTAAAATCAGCATCACAACTACAGTTAATATAAAGATAACCTGCATTTGGACATACAACCGAACTTGCTATTTTCCAAACATCGTTCAATAGAAATGTCTATTATGGACCTACAGTTAAGTATGCAACTAGACATGTGTAATCCATGCATCGTGCAATGCTAAATGAAACCAAGAAATCGCAACTGAAAAATAAAATGGCATCTTTTTTTTCTTTTTGAAATGAAGTTATGTATATTTGAATGATGTCAAAATTGTTAAAATAAATAATTATGATAATAAATAAGACTTTTAAATTTAATATAGTCTAACCTAAAATCACTTTGCCAAAAATTTTTAAGTCTAATTAATTATAAAAAATTAAATCGAATCAAAATAATATTAAGAAATTAAAAAATACATATAACGAAAAGTCAAACTTAGGCTCAAATATTTAAACTCAAGCCTTAAAGGAATGAAGTCAAGTCAATTGCTACTATTGATCTTTTTTCATTATTTTATATTAGTTCATATTG
>JANIIA010000003.1:54121270-54137724 GCA_027478495.1 Erythroxylum alaternifolium | reverse complement strand
ATGACGACGACGACGACAACGACTTAAATTTAACTCCTTTACGTTCGTTGAAATTTCTAAAGAATGCATTCAAATTTTTGCAACAACCGAGATTAAGAACTTCAAGAGCTTCTATAAGTCTACGTCTACTGCTTGGAAGATGAGTTATGCTTATATTGTTTACAAAACTCAAGGACCTTAACTTGCCGAATTGACATCTATAAATGCAGGAGGGAACTTTAATGAATTAAACTGCAAAAACTATTAACAATCATACTCAATATTTCATATGTAAGTTGAGATGCCACCGAATTTTCCTATAATTAATAAAAATAACAAAAAATTGAATGCATCACTTGAGAGTAGAACCTACTTTTATAAATTTCTGACCACAAGTCCTACTTGTCACGATTAAAATCATTTTTTGGTTAAAAAATAAAAGTAATGTCATGTCCATATTATTTTTAATTAATTAAGAGTTAATTCTGTTAAAATTTTCATTATTTATTTTGAAATTTTAAAAAATATTAAGATAAAGATTTTTTATATTTTGTTATAAAAGTTCAAGTTCAAAATGCACTTTTATTTTATAATTATATAAGATAATCTCATTTTATAATCTAAAATGTTTTTTATATATTTTATTTTAAAATTAAAATTTTTTGTCACTTTATATCATGCGAAGAAAAGATTGGGCCTCTTTTTAAGCAACTTCGGTCCATTATATATTTGTGGAGGTTGGGAAGACCATATCTGTAATTAAATTAAAATTCCCGGGCCTTTAATATGCATTTCATTGATTCCCAATTTTGATTCGATCGGCTGTTCTTCGCAGAAAATCAATACGTTCGGTGGTTACAGTGCTTTGACGAGCCAATGGCCTCAGCATCGTCAAACCCTAAGCCACCGGAGGTCGCGGCCAAAATCAGGGAAGAGGGTGAACTCTCCTCTTCCGATGACGACGTGCGGTTCATCGACATCCTTATCCCTCCACATTTGTTGCCGTTAACTGCATATTAGCGCTCTGTTTGATATTTCCTCGTGGTGTTTTCATTTGGTTGTTGCTGGCCTACGACCTATGCATTCGATTTGCCGTCCTTTTTATTCTACTTTTTTTGTTTTTGTTTGGTGAATTCTTGTATTCGTTTGAGCTATCAGTAACACGGTAGGAAATAATTGGAAAATGGGTGCAATTAGGTTTAAGTTAAGTGATAAGAGCTTTTCATAATTGGCTTATTCGGATGTATGTTGCTTTTGATCAATTAATGTTGATTTTGGGTTTTACTTGCCATAAATGTCTTTTCTTCACATATAAATCATTGTTTTTATCCCAATTTATAGATGTAGGTGTTGCTTCGTGAGTGCTTTGCGTATGATGAATTTCTCTTATAAGCTAAACAATTAGTTGATTCTGTTTAGGTTCTGTATATTAGGTTCCATCCTGTGGACATGTATGGTGACGCTTGGTGCTTCTGGTTTGTCTGTTTTGGTTTGCTGAACTATCTCATCATCTTATGTTTCATAGGAGAATCCTCTATGCTCTGCTGGAGATCCAACAGTTTCAGCTAAATCGTTGGCAGCTTCAGGTTCCGTTCAGGTTCCTTCTGTGAACAGAACCATCCAAAGTATTCATGCAGGTATCTTGAATAGCTTTTTGTGCACTTAGTTCCTGGTTTTTTGGATCTTTTGTTCAAATTCTATTCCTGTGTTATAAGCTGATGTGTCAATTGCTCAATTTGCCCCTGGCTTGGGTCTCATTGATGCCTTTAATACAATATGAATCGGCGCTTTAATATGCTCATGCTGGCATCTGTATGAGGGAATTGACAGGTGTAGGTCTCTCTGTGCTTATTCTATGCAAAGTTTTTATTGCTTGTTCCCTTTCTGAACTGTTTTTTCTTCCAATATATACTATTTCCTATGCCATTTGTTTTATGAATTTCTAAGATTTCCTTTTTTTGCAATCATTTGAAAGATGGATATAATAATTCTGTAAGATGTTGTGATGCTGCTGCTGTGCTCCTGTTTTCTCCTTACCATTTGTCAAGCCCTCATTGGCCTTTTATCATGTGACAACTATTTTAATTCTTGGGTTCATCTCATCAAGCATTAATTCAATATTGGGCTTAAGGCCCATGAATATATCATTTGTAATTCAGCATTTAGGTTTCATCTCTTGTTCAATTTTTACTCAAGAGATCCTCCTTATGTCATAATTTCCTTCTTTGTGTCTCTAAATTAGATCTGGACTTTGCTGTATCTTTCTCTGGTCAATTCATCTGTAGATATTGTAAATCTTAACATGCATTAAGGCAATGGATGTGTGCTTGATTCTATGAAAATAATTGAATTTTTTGCTGAAAAAGAAAGTACCATCTAAATAGAACAAACATGCTTTGCAGGGAAGGCCTCCTCCAGTGTTGCGACTTTAAGCTCTGTGGGTGTTCAGCCGCAAAAAATTGTGAAACCAAATAATGTGAAAAACTTTGAAAAGAGTCGGTTGACATTCAATGCTTCTAAGCCAGGTTGGTATGCTCCTTCAGGATCCGACAACAACCTAGTTATATCCTTCTCAGACAATGACAGTGATAGCGAATATGAAGATGACCAACAAGAAAATATTAAAAGTGATGTGGCTAGAGTGGATGGCGATCAAAGATTGCCCTCAATTCCATCAGCAAAATCAAAAAGTTTTAAAGATAATGTCCGGCCATTAAACAATGTAATGCCCAAAAGATTATCTCAAAGTCGCCTATCTTTTCCATCAATGTCCAGGACAATTGCGGGCACCAATCCTAAAGTTGTCAACCCCTCTTTTGTTGAGCAAGGTTCTCGATCTCAAATTAGAAATTCTAATACCAGCAACAAAGGTTTCTTAACCCATGAGCGTGGTTCTAGCCCTCTGACTTTAAAGGACACAAAACTTCAAGACTTGAGAAAGCAGATTGCAGAGAGAGAGCGGGAACTGAAGCTTAAGGTTATCCAACAAAGTAAAGAGTCCATCCCTGTTTCAGCCAGTGGTTATCCTGCCATGAAGTCTGGCCATGATGCAGCCAAAAAATCTGTTTCAGTTTCTGCTGATGCAGTTATTTCGGATCCTAGAGAACCAGAGAAAAAACGTAAAAAAGTTGGTGGCTCATATTCTACCCAGCCGAATACGGATTTCCCACCAGAAACACTATCTGCAAAGTATAATCTACAGTCAAAGCAGCAAGCATTGGAAGGCAATAGTTTATGTGACAGGAACGTGGCAGAGAGTAGCAAGAAAGGAAGACCCTCAAAGAGATCAGAATCAAGGGGGATTAAATTGCAAAAGCAACATAATGATGGGGTGGATATCTCACCTGGAGATCTACCTAGTATGGGTTTTGCTAGTTTCCTCAAGTTTTGTTATGCATTTAGCTAAGTTAACCTGATTGATTGATTTGATTTTTTTTTGCAGGTGCTCACGTCGTTAGTAATCACCGACAGTCCAATAGAAATAGTATGCAGGTGAACCCTTGTATGATTTTGATTGATATGACACTGTTTTCATATATAATTCCATTATGTTGTCAAAGAATACGTTTGATGGTACTTTTATTGCAAAATTTTACCTTTATGAACT
Organism: Erythroxylum alaternifolium; assembly: GCA_027478495.1. NCBI lineage: Eukaryota > Viridiplantae > Streptophyta > Magnoliopsida > Malpighiales > Erythroxylaceae > Erythroxylum > Erythroxylum alaternifolium. The sequence continues at coordinate 54,134,138 of JANIIA010000003.1, read as the reverse complement.
GCCCCAGCACTATGTTTATACTTTTTGCTGCACTTATTAGGACTTCCATTCTGTCACATTTAACTTATCCTTGAAATAATAAAATTTCCAGAATTGTAGATGGAGTACATGGATAATAGAAGTTTGATGATTTTTTTATGTTTTGCATGGAGAGTAAGGATCTGTGCCAGATATCTCTCTACTTTATCTTGTTATGACTTTTAATCCTATTACGTTTAACATGCCCTTGCAATCACAAAATTTACAGAGTTGTGGATGGACTATATGGGTAATAAAAGTTTGAGATGCTTGCAATGTTTTGCATGGAGAGTACAGATCTGTGCCAGATAAACACTCTACTTTAGTGGGTGCAAGTGTTTCCCTGTTGTTACTAACCTGATTTTCTATTGAATCGTAACCTAAACAAGAAAACCTTTAATGGAGCCTATTTCATTTCAACTCCTAGTGAAAAAACCATAATTACAGAAAATAGCAAGGAATTTTGTTCTTGTAAATCTTCTAAAATGGAAAACTAACTATTACAAAGAATGACCTAAATTAATTTCCATTCTTTATGAGAAAAGGTTAAAACCACTAATAAAAATCAAGGTTCTTATTATGTTTGGTTACATTTGTTGGTACCCTTCTCAGGCATCACCGAGCAATGTAAACAACTGGAACTATTCAGGTACCATGAATGTGGTAGGACACAGCAAAAGACATATGCAGTCCTTGGTTGAAATGGAGGAATCATTGGATAAGGAGCTGGAAGAGGCACAAGAACTTAGACGGAGATGTGAAATTGAAGAGAGGAAGGCTCTGAAAGCTTATGGAAGAGCTCAGAGAGATTTGATTGAAGCTAATGTTAGATGTATGGAACTTTATAACCGAAGGGAATTGTACTCGACCCAGGTTCGATCTTTTCTCACGAATGAATCAAGTTTGTTATGGTCCCCCAGCCAGCATGACAATGTTGGAAGTGGGTTGCTCATGGGAGACAACCTAACTAGAACTCTAGATCTAATACCTTCTTCAAGGCATCAAATGCTGTCTGATTATGATGATTTAATCCTACCAAGGCGTGATACAAGCACCCAATATACCAGGGCTTCTCCCTTGAGTTCATCTTATCAAAATATAAATCATCAAAATTTGAGTTCTGATCCATGCAGCGAGCCAGATGCTAGTTTGTCAGAGCCTTTACCTCATAACAGTAATAATGGTGCAAATGGAGTAAGTTCTCCATCCAATGATCCTAACGTTTCCCCAGATGATGATGAAGAGACATCTCTGTTGGACCATAGAGCTGTGCTACCAAATTTTAAAAATCAACAAAATGAAGAATATTCTATAGGAAAGCGAAGGGAAATGAGTCAAGATTCGAACAAAAGTTTCCCTGTTAATGGATCATCAGAATCTCTTCTTCTTGAGGCAACACTAAGGTCTGAACTGTTTGCACGTTTGGGAAAAAGGGCTCTGTTGAAGAATAATAGATTATTAAACATGGTGACATCAGATGAAGACAATGAAAGTGAAAGAACTCAGACAAACAATGGGAGTCCTCCATTCTCAGAAGCTGAAAGAAATCAAGAGTGTGAGCACAGAGGTAACTTTCTGTCTATGATGCATTAGCTTATTTAGCCTCTTTGTCTATAGTAAGTATCTTCTGACTTAGCAATAATCGATTAGTATAATGGACAGAAATATCAAATCAGTTATTAGTAGGTGTAAGGTTTTGTTCTCCTTACTTTATTTTGTTATTAGCCACTGCTAATAGTTATTTTTGTTTAATTTAGGCAAAGAGAAGCCAGAAAGAAGAAATTTTGATGCACTTTTCCATATCCAGAAGGACCATAACGAAGAAAGGAATTCTCTTGAGTATCAGCCTGCTGATGGTTCCAAGGTTGATGGATATTCTGATGGTAGTTATCAGTTTGCACCTTCTGTTGTACTTTCTCCTCCTCTGGTTTTGAGGAGTGTATTTGCTTTAATTCAAGCATTTCCCCAAATAGCTTCATTTGGATTGCAGAGAAGGCAAAGTAAACAGTACAAATCACCTAATTATCATCAGAAGCATTTTATTAGTCAGGAAAATGTTATTAAGAACCCTATGGATGTGACTGTTGGGGAAATTTGTGGAAGCGAATCTGGTTCATTTTCTTGTAACCCAGCAATTGACCCATTTTGGCCTCTTTGTTTATATGAACTCCGAGGGAAATGCAATAATACTGCTTGCCCTTCACAACATGTTAGAGATTTCTCAAATGAAAATGAAGGTTATCATCAGCATGAAGATTCTCATAGAGCTGGTAGGTGTCTTCATCTATTAATTTTGATATGTTTGCTTATCGTGCTCCTAAAGTGAGTACTTTCCAGGTTGTCAGGTTGGATTGCCTTTATGTTCTCAAGTATGCAATGGTGCAAAGGAGGAGTTGAAATATCATACTGCTGTGATTCCAACTTATCTAGTTGGCTTAGATACGTTGAAAACTTGCCCTCATTCATTTGAATCTGTTGTAGCAAGGAAAAATGCTCAATGCTGGCAGAGATGTTTCAGTATGTGCTTATGTATATCAAGTTTGCCTCAAATAGATATGCGTGCAGATGAACCTTTTTTACGTGGCAACAATAATCGTATTGAGGTTCACTGGAGTTCAAACAGACAGTCGTCATATTTTCAGAGTAGAAATGGCATAGTGGTTTGTTTAATACCACCTCCTTTATGACTGGCTTAATTTCCATGTTAAATTGATATGTTTTGTTCAATTGCTCTTCTGGTTAAAGTTATTTCCTGTTATTTGTTCGACATCATCTTCTTCTGATCTGGGGCTTCACTTTAGCGCTTATCTCAAGTTTAGATATTTTTATTGTGCTTAATGTATTCAGGATAGTCTCAATGACACAATATCCAGTAACATGAAATCTCTGGAGATGGCACTTGTTATTCTCAATCAAGACGTTAACAAGATAGAGGGTATGAAGAAGGTAATTCTTTGTGGGTTGCATATGATCCTGCCTAATGTATCTCCAGAAATTTGTGGTATCACATCAAATACATAACTTTGCAGGCCCTTAATGTTCTGTCTCGAGCTTTAGAAGCTGACCCATCATCTGAATTTTTGTGGATCCTTTATCTCCTTATTCATGGTAGCAGCTTTAAGTCAGTTGGAAAGGATGACATGTTCTCTTATGCGGTATGCAACTGAGACATGGACTAGCATCACAACTTTTAATGAGAAAATAAATTCAGCATCAATTTTGTATTTGGTTAATTCTTAAGCTGTCAAACGGTGCTATTCCTTTCTTTTTTATTTACATAGAAGACAATCGGAATTCAGAAATAAATTGTTTCTGTCAGTAGCTGAACTTGTTCTCTTTTCTCTCTCCATTTCTTTTTTAATTTTTGACAAGATTTTGCCTTTGCAACTTTTATATTGGAATCCCATTTCTTCCTCCTCTCCAGGTCAAACACAATGCAGGATCTTATGTACTTTGGCTTATGTTCATAAACAGTCGTCAACATCTTGATGACCGGTTGCTTGCATATAATACAGCTCTAGCAGCACTTTGCCGTCACCAACTGGGATCTGTCTCTGAGAGCGATCCAGCATCTGCTAGTGCATGCATCTTAGACCTTTTCTTGCAGATGATGGATTGCCTGTGCATGTCTGGGAAAGTAGAGAAGGCCATTCAGACAGTCTATGGGCTATTAGCGGAAGCATCTGAATCAGATGAGCCTTATTCTTCCTTGCTCTCTGATATTCTGTCATGTTTAATGATTTCTGACAAATATATATTCTGGGTTTGTTGTGTGTACTTAGTTATGTACAGGAAGTTGCCTAATGCTGTTATAAACCAATTTGAATGTGCAAAAGAACACCTTGAAATCGAATGGCCTCCTGTTCATCTACTAGATGGAGAAAAAGAAAGTACTCTCAAGCTGCTAAATGTGGCACTGGATTCTGTTAAATTGGAAGCCAATAGTGAATCAACTAAAACCGAAGTTGGTTCAAGATTGGCCCAAAAGTTTGCACTCATTCATATTAGATGTATTGCAGCAATTGATGGCTTGGAGTGTTCTCGGAATTATTTGGAAAAATATATGAAGTTGTACCCATACTGCTTGGAATTTGTCCTTATATCGGCAAGATTGCAGACTAATGATTATGGAGGTTCATTCATGAAGGGGTTTGAGGAAGCCCTTACTAACTGGCCAAAAGAAGTTCCTGGAATCCATTGTATCTGGAATCAATACATTGAATTTGTCCTCCAAAAAGGACTTCCTGATCTTACGAAAGACCTGATTCTCCAATGGTTCAACTCTGTTCCAAAAGTTCAACATGCTCAAAATGAAAAGTTGGATGCTGTCAATAGCTCACACATATCATTGGAATCAGATTCAAGTCGAAGTCCAAACTCTTTGATATCTGAGTCTGCTCGGCTGGATCTAGTTTTTGGCTTTCTTAATTTGTCTCTTGCAAAGTTGTTACAGAATGATCATCTTCAAGCACGTCGTGCATTTGACAAGGTGTTAAAGGCTGCACCTCCTCCTTATATCAAGTATTGCCTAAGGGAATATGCCAGTTTCATGCTCAGCTACAAGGCACAAGCTGGTGATGTTCCTATCAGTGAGCAATTGAACATCTTACATACTTATTTGGAGGATACTGTAGCTTTCTTTGTCTCTGAGCCATTATCTAGACGGTTCATTAATGACATTGACAAATCGAGAGTTCAGAAGCTAGTTAGCACCATATTGACTCCAGTTTCACTTGAGTCGGACCTGGTGAACTTATGTCTTGAAGTGTGGCATGGCCCATCTCTCTTACCCCAAAATTTAAGCCAGTCAAAGGAGATGGTGGATTTTGTTGAAGCTGTCCTGGACATGGTTCCTTCCAATTACCAATTAGCATTTTCTGTTTTTAAGAAGCTAAGCAGAAATAATACTCTTGACTTTACCTCTGGTAGTTTATTGTTTTGGGCATGCTCAACTTTGGTGGATGCTATCTTTCATGCTATTCCGATAGCACCGGAGTATGTCTGGGTTGAAGCATCTGGTATTTTGGGTGATATTGCGGACATTGATATGATTTCTGAGAGATTTTACAAGAGAGCTTTATCAGTATATCCATTCTCCCTCAAGCTGTGGCATTCATACTATAAGTGGGTTAAGACCAAGGGAGATGCTAGCTCAGTTCTAGATGCAGCAAGAGAAAAGGGTATCGAACTTAGTTGAAGTTTTTTCCTTAACCAAATCACAAGGTTACTAGTACAAGATTTTGCAGGGTGAACTTTTGGCCCATTTTTGCTTGATCGATAGTAGTGACGGGCAACCGTCAACTCTAGTTGATGCAGAATATGATCTTCAACACTTCTACACGATGGCTTTGCAGGTGCCCATCTCAGCCTGAAAATTTTAAAGTTGAAAGTACATACAGATACGCATACAGGATCGAAAAAGTTTCGATACAGTAGCCATTAACTTCAAATGTTAGGGTTGGTAGGATTGACTTCGTGTTGCTTGTTACTTGTTGCTTCCCATGTTATTAGTTCCTACTCATATTAGCTGTTCTTTATGTACATGAGAATTCTCCATAGTTTTATAATGAATACACTGTACAGGTATAGGATGTAAATACAAGTTCTGTTCGATGCTTCTGTGATTTCTAATTACTGGTCGCCTTCATTTTCTCCGTTATCTGCCTATTTGTAAAGGTTAAACTTGCAACTGACCGAAGAATTATCGGGAACATATAACAGCTTGTATTAAGACCCCTTCTGAGTTGTCGCTTCTCATAAAGCTTATATGTTCACACAAAACTGTCAAGCTTTTGTTCTAAAACTGAATTGTGCTAAGGATGAAATTGATACATTTACACCTAGATGAGGTTAAGTTCGAACGTTAATCCAAAAAAGGAAAATTTTGAACGGGCTTAAGGAATACACGAAAAGCCCAAACATTTTTATTGGATTAAATTTTAGGTTTCGGCTCAAATGGGCTCAAGTTGAAAAAGTTTTTGATTGGGCCTTAAAATGCATAGAAAAGCCTAAACATATTTATTGGATTAGCTTTTGGATTTTTTGGGCAAGAATATGGCTCAAGTCCAAAGAAATTTTTGATTGGGTTTCAGACATAAATGAAAAGCCCAAAGATGAAAGAAATTTCGATTGGGCTTCAAACATACACAAAAGGGCCGAATACATTTATTGGATTAGTTTTTTGGGCTCAAATTTGGCTCAAGTTAAAAGAAAATTTTAATCAGCTTCAGACATGCATGAAAAGCGTGAACATATTTATTAGATTATATTTTAGATTTTTTGTGCTCAAATTAGGCTAAATTGAAAGAAATTTTTGGTTAGGCTTGAGGAATACATGAAAAGCCTAACCATATTTATTGGATTAGAGTTTGGGTCTTTGTGCTCAAATACTTGGCCCAAATTTAAGGAAAATTTTTATTGGGCTTTAGGAATATATGAAAATCCCAAACGTATTTATTGGATTAGGTCTTAGTCTGTTAGGCCCGGATTGGCTCAAATTCAAAGAAATTTTTGATTGGGCTTCACATACATGAAAAGCCCAAACATATTTATTGGATTATATTTTAGGTTCCGGCTCAAAATTTAGCTAAAGTTTTTTTAAAAATTTAATTGAGTTTCAAACTTACAAACAAAGCCCAAACATATTTATTAGATTCGATTTTAGGTTTTTGGGGCTCAAATTTAGCTGAAGTTAAAAGCAATTTTCACTGGGCTTCATATATACAAAAAAGAGATCTAAACATATTTAATGAATTAGATTTACGGTGTTTTGAATCGAATTAAGCTCAAGTTAAAGAAATGTTTGATTGAGCTTAGACATACATGAAAACCTAAATGTGTTTATTGAATTAAATTTCAAATTTTGTGGGCTCAAATTTAGTTTAAGTTAAAAGAAGTTGATAATTGGGCTTCAAATATACACAAAAAGCCCAAAAAAATTATTGAAAATTTGGGCTCTTATTTGGCCCAATCTTTTCAACCGGATTTATACTTCTTGTTGTATTTAACCCAAGCTTAATAAATGAAAATGTTTGACACTCTTAAATCCAAGTCTTGATCAATCGAAAACTCAAGCCTATTAAAAAAGAGTGCAATTTAATCTGAAGCTCTTCTCACGGATTTCAGTTCACAATAGTGTATGACCCTCTCTTAGTATGAAAAATGATGATTTTATTTTTAGAAGGGCCCAACCCGGTTCGAACCGGTGACCTCTTGATCTGCAGTCAAATGCTCTACCACTGAGCTATGGACCCATTTGCGAAATTGGAGAAGCATGTTTCTTATATATAGGAGTTACAGTTGGGTGAATCACTTCACTGCTTTTCCTTGTACTTTTATGCAGATGCAGAATCAACTTAAGCGAATAATCAATTTAGCAAAAGAGCTTTGGCTGGTAAAAAAAACTTAAAACTCAGGAAACATTAACATGGATCGAACAAGTTCGAATTACATAACATAAAACCACTTAACCCAAAGGCGACGTGGAAAGTAACAGAATTCTACTGACCACCTAATTGACACCATCAAGTAGAATCTCTTTGTACGTCAGTGCCCCATTGTTATAAAGAATGTGCTGCACTAGAAAAAAGCATAAACTCTGTTGAATCAGAGTGGTTTTCATGGCGCAAGTTCTGTGATTTCTGACGAAGCCCCCACTAAGTTGGATGACTACAGGGAGGGCACGAAAAGCTACATTTATGATGTTGGCATCCACTGAACGTAGTCAGATCACGAAACAGAGGGTTGAAGCTAAGTGGCTATGTTCTGAAAGAACAGAGGTTCATGGGAAAGATCAGGAAGCTCACCTCTCTGTTGTTCTTCACTATTGATGTCCCATTATATATTTCATGTTCCCATGCTCCTGAAATGATTCATGGCAGGTAAACAAGACCGTATTGATAAAACAATGGCAAAGAATAAACAGCGACGGGAAAAGGGATATTACTGCCATCAAGTTTTCGTTGTTATGCTGCATCTGTGGACGGTTGCAACAATTCTGAACGATGCAGGCTCAATTGCGAGAAATGCCGCAGCAATTGCGGCGAATCACAAGAACAGTTCGGACTGCAATGTAATTTAAAACCATGTACCAAAGTATGAATGTCTTTTTCCTTCTCCACAAGCCCTTTCGTAATCACTGCAAGAGAAGACAGTCACGTAAAAACTGATGGAAAAGACTAGTAAAATCAACAAAGGTTATAGTTTGCCATAACTTCGTGCTAACCTTTCAAAAGAAGGAGATTTCTTAAAAGCTGGAATTGTGATTTCTGGTTAAAGAAAGCAAATGTTGTTCTTAACTTCAACTGCTTTAAGTTGCTCATGTTGCAGGACTTCTCTATGGTCCAACTCCACATGCTGTAACTCTCCTCAAAACCAACTCAAACCTGGAGTTTTCCTCAACCCCGTTTTTATCATCATTGATCTTGTACTGCCCGATTCTTCCCATCTTCCAGAATTAGCATATAAACTTGATAAGACCAAATGATGGGTTGGATTGTTAGGTTTGAGTTCAGAAAGTCGATTCACAGCAAATTCTGCTACCTGCACATTAGAATGCATTATGCATGCACCCATCAGGGCACCCCATACACCAGGATCAGGTTCCATTGGCATTCTGTTGATTAGCATCAAAGTTTCATCAAATAATCCAGAACGACCTAGGAGATCCACCATACAAGCATAATGCTCCCTTTCTGGTTCAAGCTGATAGTCATTGCACATGAAATCAAAAATTCTTCTACCTTCATCCACTAATCCATTGTGTCTACAGGCAGACAAGACATTGAGAAACGACACAGAATCAATCCTGATGTTCCTGTCTTGCATAACCGAGAACAGTTCAATAGCTGAGTTCCCCTTTCCATGAATTGCATATCCTGTAATCATTACATTCCAAGAAACGTTGTCTTTATTCTCCATCTCGTAAAATACTTGCTCTGAATAATTAAGCTGCCCGCATTTAGCATACATACTGACAAGACTATTTCCAACTTGTGTATATGATTGAAAACCCATCTGAATAGCATATGCATGGACAGTCATGCCTTCCTGTAGGGATGATAGATGTGCCACTGCAGGAAGGATAGTGGCCACTGTGACTGGAGTCGGCCGAAAATGTTCTAATTTCATCAGGTGGAAAGCAGAAATAGCTTTCTCAACATATCCACTGTGCATGTATCCTGCAATCATTACATTCCAAGATACTTCATCTTTTATAAAATCAATGTCATTAAACAAAAATTCAGCTGAGGAACTGCTTCCACATTTGGCATACATGTCAATGAGAGCATTCTTAATGAAGGTGTCAGATTCAAAGCCCCATTTTGTGACATGCCCGTGGATGCCAGATCCTTGGCCTAGGTCATTTGACATGGTGCAGGCTAGAAGCAAACTCGCCATAGTTCCTGAATCCGGGTATATTTTGGATATCTGCAACTTATTGAACATTTTTATTGCAGAATAAGAATTGCCAATCTGAGCATATTCATTCATCAAAGCATTCCAAGTTATTACATCTTTAGAAGTCATTCTATTAAACATAGCCAATGCTGAAGTGAAGCATCCACAATTAGCATACATAGATACCAATGCAGTTCCAATAGAAATGTCCGAATCAATATTGGCCTTAATAGCATAGCAGTGCACACTTTTGCCTAATAAGACTTCTGTACAAGCTGGGAGTACACCCGTAAGAGTAACTAAATTTGGTTTCAGCCTCTCATTCTGCATGTCTCGAAATAGCAATAGTGCTTGTTCAAGATATCCTGATTGAACAAAAGCAGCTATAATTGCTGACCAAGCAACCAAGTCCCGCGTTTTGAGTTCCAAAAACAACTCTTTAGCTCTTGCCAAGTCTTTACATTTTGCATACATAGTAATTATACAAGTAGCAACTGAAACATCAGATTCAATTCCTTGTTGCTGAGCGCAATTATGAATCTCGTTTCCTCTCTTTAAATCTCTAAGCTCAGCAGCAGCCATAATAGCACTCACAGCTGAGGCCTTGTTTAGTTTTACATTTTCTTCTCTCATGTAATCAAACAACTCCAGAACCTCAATCAAATACCCATTATTTGCAAGCCCCGCCATCATTGTACCCCATGATACATCGTCCTGCTCTTCCATACACTCAAAAACCAGACAAGCTAAATTTATTTTCCTACACTTAGAGTACATATCAATCAATCCGTTGGAAGCAATGGCATCAAAACCCTTTCTAATTAGATAACCATGGATGGCCTTACAAGTATCAATATCCCCCAGTCTCGAAACAGCTGGAACCAAGTTCAAAATGGTGACTAAATTAGGCTGTACACCAGAAAATTGCATGCTTCTAGTTAAATTCAAGGCTTCATAAGGATCCTCACTCTGTGATAAACCCAAAATCATAGCATTCCAAGCTGCAACATCTTTATAAAATATCCTATCAAACGCTTCCCTTGCCAACGATAACTCACCCATTTTACAGTACATATTAACAAGGGCAGTGCCTATAAAAACATCGGCCTCTAACCCTCTTGAACTTATCTCACGATGAACCAAAATACCTTCTTTAAACTCTAGTGCACCAGCTAAAGCTTTCAAAACAAACGTGAAAGTATACTTATCTGGTACTAACCCTTGATCTAACATGCAGTGATACAACCTTACAGCTGCTTGGTAATCTTTGTTCCTCAAGTAGGCTGTGATCATAGAGTTGTACAGAGCTACACTTGGGCTCGGCATAGAATCGAACACTTGCTGAGCATATTCACAAGTCCCCAATAGTTCATAAGATTTCAGGAAAAGAACATTTATTTGCTGGTTAATTCTGAATCCTGAAACGACCAAGCGAGCATGAAGTTGAAGTAGAGAATTCAGGTCCTTGCACGGGGAGACTAAGCAAAGATTGATGTGTCTCTTAATCTTGTTTGCACACATCACTGGACTCTTTTCATTTGTCAATGCATGGAAAAGTCTACGTAAACGAGGAGCTTGTTTGCCCATTTTGGGAAGACGGGTCAAGAATTTACCAGCAACTGAAACTGATTTGCATAACTAAAGAAGAAGACACGAAACTAGACACCAAACAAGTTTTCGACGATCAAATGTTGTCGTTACGACAAAATCTTCTGACTTGTATACAACAGTCGTTTGCAGACATTAACTCCTTGTTGGTGTTACCTGGATCGACACTTACAGCGTTTTGGAGTTAATTTAAAGTTGTAGGGAAGCAAAAACACCACTTATATAACAGGACTCCATGAAATTTATGTTAATCTCCGAGACACTAGGATTTCAGACAGAATTCAAATTTAGAGCATCAGCCTAAATTCCAATTTTAACGGTTCAAATGACCTGAACTTCTGTTCTGAAAAGACGTTATTTTGTAATTGATCAACAAACAATGAAGTATAGACCATGTTATAAAAATCGTAAGAGAAGTTAAACGGCCAAAAGTGAAAACACCGTCATAAAACTACTTAAAATTTACATAAAATTAAAAAATTTGAAAATTAATTAAAAAATTATCTTTATTAATTACAAATTAAAAATTTAATTATTAAATAAAATTTAATTAATTTATTTTAGTTTATTAAGATAATTAATTCAAGATTTTTAATATTAAATTGGTAAGATTTTTAAATCATTGCCGTAGACATCAACTTTGACTCTACTTATTGTAATCTCCATGCTATGTTGATTTTACTCTTCATTATTGAAGAGGAAGATTATTGAAAAGACTGGCCTTATGGCTGCGAAATTGGACATGAGTAAGGCCTATGATAAGCTTTAATGGCCCTATCTGCAAGCCGAATGGAGAGAATGGGTGACCTCTGATCGTTGGATCCATCTAGTGACCAAGTGTATTACTACAGTTCGGTATTCTATTACTCATGGTGGTAATGAGTTTGGTCATGTTGTTCCTTTTAGAGGTATTCGTTATGGGAATCCGATATCGCCTTATCTGTTCATTATGTGTGCTGAGGGGTTATCTACGATTATTTAGCAATATGAGATGCGGGGGCGGATTCATGGTTGTAAGGTGGCGAGGGGGGCTCCTAGTATTTCGCATATGTTCTTTGCATATAACAGTTATTTGTTTTGTACAGCTACCGAGACGGAGGCTTCTCAATTGTTGGATTTGCTTCATGTTTTTGAGAGGGCTTCAGGGCAGAGGCTAAATTATAACAAGTCTTCTCTATTTTTTTAGTACCAATGTGGCCAGTCATAATCGGATAGCAATTTGTCATGTGTTGGGAGTTGGTGAGGTGACTGATGATAGTTATCTGAGGCTTCCAAACATAATGGGGAGGAATAAATTAGTTATTTTGGGGTTTTTGAAGGATCATATACGGAAGAGGATTCAAAGTTGGGATGGGCGTCTCCTTTCGCGAGCAGGTAAGGAAATTTAATTAAAACTGTTGTTCAATGGTTGCCTTCTTATGCTATGGCAGTTTTGTTATTACCGAAAGGGATGTGTGAAGATATTGAGCATCTGATGACCGCGTTTTGTTGGAGTTCTTCTAATAAAAAGGGGATAAGTTGAATGTTTTTGGATAGAATGACTCGTACAAAGGAGTCGGGTGGCATGAGTTTTTGAGATTTGAGGGATTTTAATCTTGCTCTCTTAGGCAAGCAAGGTTGGCGATTGCTTACAATGCCTGAGAGTTTGGTTGGTTGAATTTATAAAGCAAGATATTATCCTAACGACTTGGTTCTTAATGTTGAATTGGGGTCTAATTCGAGTTATATATGACGGAGTATTTGGGAGGCGTGGCAGGTGGTTCGGATGGGATGTAGGTGAGTAGCTGTCTGAGCTGGACAGCAGCTATCAGTTGGATTTAAACAATCTAGCAAGACTAAGGGA
>JANIIA010000003.1:54110902-54121170 GCA_027478495.1 Erythroxylum alaternifolium | reverse complement strand
AAATAAAAATAAATGAATTTTTAATAATTTATATATTAGTTTTAATATTATGTAATAAAAGTTAGGAAATTTGATTCATGTTGAGCTTCTTTTAAATATTAAATAAATTTTTTTATAAGATAATTTTAAAGTGGTCCGATTTTTCTTTTTTATACATAAATTTGACTGCAAAACTTGTTATCTAAAGACATATGAATCGAAATAGCTAAAATTAATATTCTTTAACTTAAATTATTATTTATTAATGTATATAAGTGATTTTGGTAACATTAGACTACCGTATAATTGACTTAATAAGTTTACTTTGTATTATCTATTTATTTTTTGGTAAAATTTTGTATTTTTCCTATAATAATATAATTATTTGACTTTCTAATAATGATTAAATGAAGTATTCTAATTCATCAAAATTTTTAAGGTTTCATATTAGAAGTATAAGTTCGTTTTACATCAAAGTCTACAATTGGTTACTTAAATTGAATTGGTATTTGATTTAAAAATATACTTAGCTAAGTGAATCACTTAAAAATTTAGTAAATAAATTATTAAAATACTCTCAATAAGTTATAATTTTTTTGAAAAATGAAAGAAAGTATATTAATCGTAGCAAAATCTATCACACCATTACAATGTGTGACATTGTCAGACTTCAATCAGTACATACTGTGGTGTCTATAGAGAGCTAAAATGATCAACCATGAATTACAACTTCTAGCTGTTTTTCAACTCGTTATTAAGTGCACTATGCTTGTTGTGAGTTACAAATGCGGCTCGAACCCAATTGACGATGTGTTCCGCGATCCGATACTTTTCATCTTCGATTTCTTTGTATAATAATTGACAATAAATCTCTATTATGTTTAGATAAATAGGTTTGGACTTTTTAGATTTTTTTTATTGATTTAGATTTCAACTTTTTTAGTTTGATTATGACTTAAATATAATTTGAGCAACTTTAATCAACTCATTGAAAATGATTTTTTAAACAAATAATTATCAAATTTTAAGTCAAAATTTGGACACATGATTGTCCAACCAATCCCAGTTTGACCCCAATTAAAATAGTAATAGTACGTCAAGTTCGAAGTTGATGGAAACGATTTAAGTTAACTGGACTTTAAGCGGATTCAGACTAAAAGTCGAATATTTTAAGTGAAATAATATTTTTAATTAATTGAATTTAACTTGGCTCAATCAAGTTTTAAGTTAGAATTAGATTTAATCATAAAGGACCAAATCAAGTCCGACCTATTGTTAAGTTTAAATTAAACTTGGTTTAAATTGTTAATTTTGAATGAGATTTAGAAAAATCATTCAAGTTTGATTAGGCTCCATTGAGTTTCACTTTACATCTATAACTTAAACATAAAGGGCCAAATTGTATTTGTCCTAATGCCAGTTATAAATTAAATTTTAAATTGTTAATTTAGGATTAATGATTTGGTCCTAGGGGTGGTTGAGTTGGTAGAGCGGAGGGAATAAAGCCAAAAGGTCTTGTATTCAAATCTTTTTATTTATTCTATTTCGATTGAGTCTGTCGCTGGTTAACATAATTTACAAGCTATTGTATCAATTCAGAAATTTACCTGGTAAGCGTTCAAATAATAACAATTACATTTTACTTCGTTTTCCCAAAAAAAAACTGGTCGAACAATATTTAAGAGTTTAGTTACTGAAAATTAGATACTATTAACGTAGAGTTCATTCAATGCAAACTACGTACTATTATTACGTACTTGAAGGTAGAACACTGATGTGTTACCAAAACCAAAGTTTGCCAAATCCCAATACATTTCGAGGTTCTGAAATGAACTTGGTCCCTGAAACAATATACATGTTGCCCATTTTTAAGAGTTGGAACAAGAGACAGGCTTCTTGTCAACTTTCCTGGAATAAGATGGTGTTCTTAATCCAAGTACTATTAAGAACTGACATGGAGTTTTGTACGCTAATAAGAAATCCTACTCATGGTAGGAGATCTTGGAACAGGAAGAAAGTTAAAAGGCTGCCTCACAGCGTTGGTCTGAAAACCAGTCCGGATGTTTCAGGTAGAGCAAGCAAAATCTCTCTCCAGTCTCCAATTTTATGTCATCTGATAGAATTATACTGGTGATGATCAAGCTAGATTTTGTGTGTGCACCAAAACTCCTGACTGATATTCTGAATCAATGATATGGGAACCAAGCAAAATCCTCTACTTCGTATGTCTATCACTTGTTCGCCTTCGGTCCCCTGAAAAGTAAGTCTAGGACATGAAGAGTCACGACATAGAGATGAGGACAGCTTATGGTAATCGTGATGGAATGTTTTTACCAGTGATTGGTGAAGAGGGCTCTCTTTATTGTATGTGTCACTCATCATCTGAAACAGATTCTATCCAAAATTCAGCTAGAGAGAGAGCAGAAATAGTCCTGACTGGTGACCATTTAGACATACGGGTAATACCTGAATCTGTTCTTGCAGGAGTCTGATGTAAAGACAAGCCTCTTGAAGAACAGATGCAGTATCTGTCTGCTATAAGATTCAGAATCACCACATTACTGCTCCCGTTTACTGAATAGTAAATTGGTAAATGGAAATAGAGGTATTACCAACCTTTCCATACGGAGAAACCAACTTCTGAAGAGCTGTGATCTTGTCACTTAGCTTCTGGCTTCTCCTTACAGGAATCTGAAACAGTAATCAATAAAATGTTCTTTATATGTCCGGTTGGTTAATCATTATATTCTACAGGTTTTCGTGTTCCCATTTCAAGTCCTAAAATGTTTTCATAGTTTATTTCTCTTGGTCCTGAACCAAATGACCCAATAGGAGCTGACCCAGAAGTTTGCCCCTATCGAACTTCCGCATTTTAAAACTGCCAAAATTATCTCCTCAAGCTTGTTTTTAAAGTATAAATTCTGTACCTTGTTAGCTTGGATATTGTTTGCTTTCGTGTCTTGTGCACGCCATAGTTTTCCATCTGAACTAGCCTTCTTTCTCTTATTTTTGTTCCGTTCAATCTGAGCTCCTGTCCCTGATTCATTCAGGTCACCTGTGTCTCTCTGAATTACTCCATTATTGACTTCAATGGAACATTTCCTCGTTTCTGTAGTCTGACAGTCCTGAATAAAAAGTACAAACTAAAGAAATCAATCATTTTACGTCAAATCTATGAAACCTGACACCATTAGATTCCTTTTGTTTTTTTCTTCCTTTCCTTTCGTTTTTTTCTTCCTAGCCTTTCTGGAATCGAATTACTTCAATTATTGGTTGTTTCTGACAGGTATATGACAACAGAAGTCGATTACTTATGACAGGGACTGATCTGTTAAACCTACATCCCAAGGATTTTGACCTGAAGTGAATGCATACAATAAAAAAAGATTGGGTTCATATGCAGTAACTGTGACAAGTAAAAGGCTTAATTATCATCAGAATTGATTGAGCCAGGGCCAGGTTTAGTGTAGGATTTTATGATATATGATTGGCTTTGTGCATTAGCTGCAACATCTCACCATATTGGTCTCTGGAAGAATGGCCTGACTGCATTGCATCAATGGATGTGACATGTTAAAACTAGAGGGGGAATATTGATATCCTGACATCAAAAAAAAAAGTTTAAAAAAAAGGCCTTAAGATTGCAGGTAACAAGAAAAGGCCAAAGTTTAAGCCGGATCGAGATATTTACTGCTCCGTCGATATTCCAAAAAACCAATGGAATCTGATTGATTGCTGATGAGAGATTGATAAGGAATCATGAAACCTCCATCTGCTAGCTGATTGCTACCATCCAGGATGGATGGTTCGGAATAAAAGTCAGTAGCATGGACATTGCTGTTGAAAAAATCAAGCCACATCAAGAGTTTGATTATGTGTTGTAAGCAAAACTTGAAAATGATCACAATCTGGTTTCTATCATGAGCTTAAGTTTCTTTAGCTTACAGGATATCGAGAAATGTAAAAAAAACTCTTACAGTTTGTTCACCGATGTTGAGACTTCCAAATTTGATCCCTGAGTTTCATCACTCCCTGTAAGTTTGAAGAAAGGTCACTAAACTCCATACTTCTGCAGAATCCAGAATCTTATTCTGGGTATATATAGTTTGTGTTCTTAACTCCAATCTAGCTCAGGATTCAAACTTAAGCCATAGTGGATCTCACGAATCATATTTTCATATATTGCAAGTCAGAAGAAAAAGAAAAATCAAAGGAGATGGGAAGAATATAATATAAATACCATTACCAAAGTTATAAAGCTGAGAAGATACTGGGGGAAGAATGGCATTCCTCATTTTGACCAACTTCACTTTGATTCTCTGCTGTAGAAATTGATCAATATAAACTTACTAGTCAGAATATTATGGAAAAAAACAGGTTTCATGTCTGTCGATAAGGAAATTTCAAAGAAGCAACAATCAGAACTGTTGATATGCCAAACTAGGAGGAACAAGTATTCTGCAGAGGATGGAGAATATGGTCTAAACTAAAGCTCTGTGTCTCCAACCTTGCTGCTGCTTTAATGGAAAAAGAATATTGCCCCATTTATAGCTCTGTACAAGGCTTCAAGGTTTGATCTTCAGATGAGTTTAGAGAGATGTGCAACGCAACGCAATATTTTACTCTTTCTTTGACATTTTAACAGTGTTTCAAAATTTACACGTCTAGCAGGTTTCAGAATATAAAAAAAAAAAACATAAAGGACTGCTGTAAATTCACAAGAGATATTGTTCTCAAACGTATCAGCAGCAAATGCACAAAGCATTGGAACGATCTGAGGATGGCAAGAAATTTAACCAAAATCCTCAAACATTCTCAGCTTCTTTTTACCTCTGGTTGAGAACACGAGCAGCCTTCTATGCCCTTATATTTTATCTTTTTTATACACAATGAAAGTGAACTCCAAGAGACCCTTGAGTAGCTGAATTTCTCTACGTTTATGAGAGACTTGTAAGGGTTTCTTTGAATATGCCAAACGGTTCTAATGAGAGCCTATTTATTTCATGAAAGGAACAGGAAACGGTTGCAACAGCTGAGTCATCCCAAGACATGAAAAACCTTTCCAGGGGCGGCTCTCTAATATCAGTAAAATAGTCTGCTCCATTACCAGTTTGACTTAGGTTTAATTAAACCCATTAAAGTAATTAATTCTCTTGAGAAGTTTTGGTCATGTCAAAAGCTTGGAATATCAGATATCCAAGTGACTGTATTTCCAGGGGCGGCTCTCTAATATCAGGAAAATAGTCTGCTCCACTGCCAGTTTGACTTATGTTTAATTAACCCCATTAAAGTAATTAGTTCTCTTGAGAAATTTTAGTAATGTCAAAAGCTTGGAATATCAGATATCCAAGTGACTGTATTTGGATTATATATCAGATGTCTATATATACTCTGATTAACTTAACTCTTTCTAATCTTCTAAATTAATTACTTTATGCAAATTATGCTCGATGAACTGGTACACTTAATGCCTGAACCTGTAAATGGTGGGAGATGGAAATGGAAAATGGTACTTGTTAAACGGGTAAATTCAGGTTGTAAAAAGACTGGAATGAGTTGCAGGGAGCAACAACAGCTATTTGTATTTAGTTCTTACGAGTTTGTTGCAGCCACCTAAAATGTGTTGAAAATTTATGAGTGGAGTTATTCCATATTAAAAATAGACATAAAGATGAAATATACTCTTTTTGGTTTTACGTAGGTTGATTTGAACTTAAGTCTAATTTCTTTCGAGATCCTTCTTAAAACCCTTCAAGATCATGAAAAAACAAAACAAGTATTGTAACAAGGAGGACCTATCAGATTAGAGAAGAGAAAAGAAGAATACTATAGTTGATTCTTTATTACTTCGCTTTATCAAAAAGTTGACAGAAACAATCTGAATTTAGTATGTCAGATAATGATTTTTCTAAGCACACTTACACTGATTATATGAATTAGCAGAGACGGCCAAGTGAATTTACAAATTGAAGTGAGAGAGAGGAACCTACTAAACTTTTCACCTTTGTCGTCCATGTATGGTTTTTACTGCTTGTCACTGCATGCGTCAATCTTTGAATTGTTTTTACAAGTCCTAAGACTATTTATACAAATCTAATCTACATTCAGTCTACATCAAATATAAAATATATTACGTTTTAAGTCAATACAGCGTGAGTTTATCCTGAGTATACAGTATTCTGATACTCTTTTACAACTATTTTATTCTTCTGTATGCAGTCTCTGTATCTCTATCGGAGATGCGGGCATGACTACGCACATCTTACTCTCCCCATGCCCTGTTTAGGCGGGAATTTGGGTATGTTTGGTTTGGTTTGGTTTATTCTTCTGTATGCACTATGCAGATCAGCAGCTAAAACTTGTATTTTATCCTTTGATTCTCACGTTCAGTTTTTGTCGTGATTGTTAAAAACACATCAATTAATCTTCATTTACGTGCATGTCGAATAATTATTTTTTAAAAAATTGATAAAAAATATGTTAAAGAAGAACATTTCTTGACGTCTTGTATCTGTATGTTGAAAGAATCTTCTTATCTGGTATATGAATACCTGCAACCATGGCTTAGTTCATAAATTTTTCTGCTACAGAACAAAATCCAACTTTTAGAATCCTGAAATCTGATCCATTCGGCACTAATACTAATCCTACCCACTTTTGTATTATTAAAACAAAGCCGGTCTGGTTTGACGAAGTGAAATGACATGTGGAATCAACATGAGAAAACAAACAGGATAAACACTTTTTCTTGGTTTTTGTTGTTTTTGTTTATTTTAGTGTTTAGAAATCTTAAAAAATTGATAAAATAAGAAATTTAAGATTTAAAAATTTGAACAAGTATTAAAATGTCATAAATTTGGTTAAAGATTAAATAAAATTAAAGAATTTAAAATAAGATTGACAAAGAATTTGAAAAGATATTATCCTTAATTTAAAGTTTAATTAAAAAATAATTGGTTTATTTTATTTTATAAAAATTGATTAATAAATTTACCAATAAGTTGAATGATTTTTAACAATAAGAGTTATTAAAATAAATCAAAATAAAAAATTAGCTGCTTCAAATTTTTCATGATTAAATCACATAAATCGATTCGATTTTTTAATCATAGAATAATTGTCATAAAATACCAAAATAACTTACCAATTTCGGTCATTGAGAAAACAAAACTTATATTTATGATAAATTTCTTGATACGTGTTGATTTGTTTATCTCATTATGATTTGTTAGTGCAGAAATAATTAAACCGGAACAACTTATTTGGAAATGCAAGACATAGTGAAAATTACTGTTCTAAATTGGAAATTTCCTCTTTACAATATAGCAGGATAATGAGATCCGACTTTAGAATTAACGCCTTCTCCGCCAGCTTTAGTACACTCTAAATAGTAGAGTAGGAATTGTCCCCAAGAAGGAGAAGAAGCGTAGACAAAATGCATAATAAAGCAGGCACGTGCGACAAAATACGAAGATGTTTTTGCTAAAAGGTGTTTGTATGCATGTAGAAAAGGATATGTTGTAAGATCAAACAGACCAAATAAAAGG
The DNA here is from genome assembly GCA_027478495.1 of Erythroxylum alaternifolium. NCBI lineage: Eukaryota > Viridiplantae > Streptophyta > Magnoliopsida > Malpighiales > Erythroxylaceae > Erythroxylum > Erythroxylum alaternifolium. The sequence goes on along the minus strand of JANIIA010000003.1, from coordinate 54,113,644 downwards.
ATATGTTGTATAGAGCAAAAATTAAAACAAAAACACCATGGTAGGAGGAGAGAAACAAGAGCAAAAGAGTGGGTCGTATATATAGAGGGAGAGCTCCATACGTTGAATGGTAATAAAGACATATCAAAAGGGAACGTTAATAATAATGGTGACAATTAAGCAAGTGAATGTAAGAAACGTTTGGGTAATAACGATGGTTAACGTTTGGGGAAATTAACACATAAACGTTATGAACCTTTGGGGTCAACCTTTGCCATTAAACCAAGTTTTTGGAATAATAACGCCAATAATCCCCTGTTTGATTCAAACTTTGAGAAACAAACTGTAACAATTTATGAAAAAAATAGGTGAACAACTAGATGAATTAAGTCTTAAACCTAATGTCTAAGAGAATCGGAGATGGAACTTGGTAGAGAAATAGACAGTCTTAAAATGCCCTGGTCTCATTATCGGTTTAGAAAGATAGCTCAAATACTCTCATAAGATGGTGGCTAGCCTCACATAATCATGTAGGTGAGTCCATCAAGTATGCACTGCTCACACTACCCAAACTTAGGCTATAGAATTCATTAAGAATTAAACAATCCAATCTCATCAAACACAGTAAAATCATGCTAAGAGACGTAATTCAACCACTGAATGTGTATCGGCATTATTTCATAAACAAAGTATAAGTTAATAGTCACCATATAATTTCATTTGACCCATTGAACTTGGTCTTCTAAGATGGGTGTCCATCACGAGGTTACTACACAATTAGGATTAACCTCATCCCTTAAGTATGCTCTGAAACTAGTTTCTTACTTAAAGCTTTTGTAAACAGATCCACTAAGTTTCTCTCTGACTTAACATAGTCTAGAGAGATTACACTATGTCTAATTAAAGTACAAACAATTTTATATCTCAATCTGATATGTCTACTTTTACCATTATGTGCCTCGTTCTTGGCAACATGAATGGTAGCCTGTAAATCACAATGAAGGAATACACAAGGAATTGGTTTTTTTCCAAAGTGAGGTATCTACTAAGAGATTCCTTAGCCAATCAGCTTCCTATCCTGCTAGCTCCCAAGCCATAAACTCAGCCTCTATTATTGATCTTGCAATACATATTTGCTTGGATAACTTCCAAGACACTGCAACTCCTGTCAAGGTAAAAATATAACTACTAGTAAAGTGTATATCATTACTCTCCGTAACCTAGTTAGCATAAGAATATCCCTCCAATACAGGAGGATGACCACCAAAAGATAATCCATAATACATCGTACCTTTCAAATATCTCAATAAACAAATCAATGCATTCCAATGCATTGACTAGGATTATAAGGATACCTAATAAGTCTACTCACATAGTATGCGATATCAAGACGAGAATAGTTCATTAAGAACATTACATTATCAAGAATTTAGCATCCTCAACTTGATTTACACTATTATCAAGATTTTTCTTTAAAGCAACAATAGCATCATAGGGAGTCTTGACTGGTTCAACGTCATAGTAACCGATCTTCTTTAAAATGTTCTCAACATAATGAGTTTGATTCAACCTAAAGTCATAGTCAGTTCTATCATCTTTAATTCACAAAATAAAGTCTACAGGTCCAAGATATTTTATATTAAAGGAAGATTTTAGCAAACTCTTAGTCGTATCAATGACAGATAAGCTAGTATTAAAAATAAGCATATCATCAGTATAAAGAGCTATGATCACACAACCATTGACATCAGATTTCACATAAATGCAAGAATTAACATCATAAGAGGTTAAACCATGTTTGAAAATCTCACTTTCAAATTTCTCATGCCACTGTTTGGGAGCTTGTTTAAGTCTATACAAAGACATAACCAAATTACACACCTTTTGCCATAGACCAGGTACTCTACACCCCCCAGGCTGGACCATATAAATTTTCTCATCAAAATCACCATTCAAAAAACTTGTCTTAACATTCATTTGCTGCACATAAAGCTTAAATATCGAGGCAATATCAAACAACATCCTAATAGATAGAATTTTAGTAACAGGAGAGTAAGTATAAAAAAAATCCAATCATTCCTTTTGTTTAAAGCCTTTAATCACAAATCTTACCTTTAACTTCTCAATGGTTCCTTCATGTCTCAATTTCTTTTGAAAATCTGCTTACACTCTAAAGGCTTACATCATCAAGGTAGATTAACTAAAACCTAAATTTTATTTGACATGATTGACTTTAACTCAATATTTATGGCTTCCTTCCAAAAGGTAGTATCCATAAATCTCATTGCTTTTTCATAAGTTTTGGGATCTTCCTCAATAATATAAGTCACCACAAAAACATCATCTATCTTCTCAGGTTCTTTCACCGCAAAGGACATAATAAAGTCAGAATCAAAACTGGTGGGTACTCTAGCTCTTTTGCTTCTTCTTAGTTCAACAATGTCCTCTTCCTCTATGTCATCATTGGTAGAAGAACTAGGGATAGATTCTCTAGGATTTTGCCTACTCACTTTCATAGGAAATATATCCTTAAAGAATGCTGCATCTCTTGACTCCATAATTAGTGGATAAGTGCTAGATCCCTCTTTCTTAACTACAAATCTATAGGCGACACTAATAGTGTCATATCCTACAAAAATTGATTAATTGATAGTCTTTGTAACATCCCCTCACTTATGGGAAAGGACAATTTGGTCTTTTTGAATGAGTTAGAATAATTGAAAGTGTCTTTATCATATTCATGCATTCATATATGCATATGAA
>JANIIA010000003.1:53852088-53866713 GCA_027478495.1 Erythroxylum alaternifolium | reverse complement strand
ATATGAATTGATATTGATCTTAAATCGAATTAATGAAGTCCATGATACAAAACATAGCATGAAGGAAATCATGATGACATCATGATAATGTGATTCTTATCATATGCAATTATTTTAGTATCTAAATAATCCCTAGTCATAGGATTAATGAGACAGGACATTATTAATCCATACAGACTAACACATGTTATACTCCTTCATTTAATCAAACAATGGATCTCACAAACTGTAAACATGAGATGTTTAGAGTTAACCTGTGGATACTTACTAAGGGTGGTAAGTACATCGGATGACCCGCTATGAGATTATCACATGGATGATATATCGAATGTCAATGATTAATCTCATCATAGCATTGGTACAAATATCCTTAGATTTGAGGTACTCAAGAATATCTTGGATACTAATTATGTGCTTTGACATCATTCCTTGTTACCTGAAGGTGAGGTCGCTCTTAGGGTGGTGATTAGGTACATATATTGGTATTTGAAGGTAATTGGGTAGCCAATAAAGGATTCACCACTCCTGATAAAAGGAGATAATACCCATGACCTCTTGTCGGGGTCATTACTTAAGACTCTCTGGCTAGAGTAGTTATGTGTCATGAAGAGAGTCTTCAATGACACATAGAGTAATGAGATCCTAGGACAAGAACTAACATCATTTAGACTAAATGTAATGTAGTCAGTTTAATAGGAGTTGACACGTAGCCCATACTCCGAACCAAATGGGGTATAGTATGGTAAAAGAACGCACAGTAATTGTTTGTGTAAAGGTTCATAAGTTGGATAATTAACCATCGAAGAGTTCGTGTGTTAATCCATTTATATTTCGACAAATTGACATCATGAAACCCTTCATAATTTGCTTGAATTACGAGTTAATTCAAGTGCCTAAAATAATCGGGAACCTAAAAGTCACATGCATAAAAGATCGGATGAAAAACATAGTGTGTATGACTAATTTTAAGTAGTGAGCCACTATCGTGAACAAAGGCTAGCCTATTTTTTAAGTAGGTCATGATCGTGACTGAGGGCATGAGCGTACACAACAAATTTACCACTTCTTACACACTCAACTAAGAGCATAAGGGCTGTAGAAGAGTTCTAGAGTGAGAGAGAGGTGTCTTAAGTCTTACTTTTGCAATTCATGCAATTGTTACATAAATCAAAGTGCATGCAACAAGATTCTTAATCTATCTTTTCATTTTGAGCATCTACTAAAACTCATCTAGTTTGGTGCTCAAATCACTCTTATACATTGTTTCTTCTTGAACTTTGCGTGTTCTTGGGTGATCAAAGAAGGGTTTGATGTTTGCAACAACCCAAACAAGCAGAAGAAACAAGAAAGGAGGAGAAATAAAAGGTAAAAATGTTTTATATTTCATGTTCTTTTACATATCCATGCATGCATGTACGATTATGTGTTTTTCAGGTTCTCATGGTGTCGGAATCTAGATTCCGACACTTCGCTGCATTCTCATGCATATGATGCTTGCATCCATGGTAAACCCAACAAGTTTTAGTTTTAGTTTCGTTTCCTATTTTCAATTTTTTGTTTTTTAAATACAAAAATTTATTTGATTGTTAATATTAATATAATTATATTTTTATTGCTAAAAAGTGGTAAATCCTTGCATAAATGTTTCAATCTTTGAACAGCACTTGTGTCTTTCCCAGTCCAATGCCACTGCTGTTTAGTGCTACATTTTAATTGTAATATTTTTCTTTCTTTTGTTCTGCAAGTAATTCTTGTGTAGTTAATATTGCACCTTCTAAATTATAAGCAATTTTATTTTGATCTCTTTTTTCTTGAAATCGTGCTGCTACTTTTTGGTTCATAGGATAAGGTAATTTTTGGATGAAAATATGAATATACATCTCTTGTTCAGATCTAGCTAATCTATAATAATATTTTTTAAATTCACATATATAATTTTCTAAATAACATAGATTACATATTCTCATATTGTTTAAATGCCATAAAGCTTTTTGTTTATTTTCTTCAAAAACTTGTTGATGTAGTACTGTATCTTTTCCTGAAAATTCTTTATATATTTCACTAACAACTGCATGAAATGTATGCACATCGGTTTGAGCACTTTGATACTGGTGAGTGTTTTTTAACGATGATTCATTATCAATTAAAAAGGTTTGTACAATTCCAGTAGTTTTATAAGTAATGAAATGCCATAAATGATCTTTATTTATTGTTTCTCCAAATGGTTTATCAATTTGTAATAATAATTGAATCTTATTTGACCATTTTAAAATTAATTGTTCAGGATTTAATATACAATCAATATTAAGTATGCCATCTGGTCCTAATGATGTATGTTTTGGAGTATAACCGGTTGGATATTTACGAATTTTTGATCCCTTTTTATAATAACCTTGTTTATTAAGAAATTCAGTAGAAGTATCAGGGGTCCAATTGTAATTATTTTGTTGATCTTTTTCCCGTTTTTCTCCTCGTGATTCTATGTTTTCCTTATCTTTATCTTTAGTGCCACTTGTACTTGCTTTATTTGTTTCCGCAAACATATCCATATATTACTTCATCTTTATCAGTAATTTGATAATTATGTTCATTAGTTCTAGATGAATTAGGCTGTAAAGTTAATCGATTTACAAACTGTATTATTTCGTTTAACTGAACTTGAATAGTTTTTTCAACTTGTTCTAATGTTTCCTCTGATCCTATTAGTTCCATAGGTATATCTTCCAAATTTTCGATATTTTCCATGGTTTTATATGCAATTCGTGTTTTTCCAGTTTCGAGAATTCTGTGGTAAAAAATTGAGTTCGATCTGATTTTCAGGTTGAGAAAATAAATTTTGTAAACATTCCGCATAAACTTTGATCCGAGTTTTATGACATACCTTAGATCCGTATCGGCTACTGCTTCTGCACATATCGCGATTATCCTCTTGTAAACACCAAACCTTTGTCACAATGAATCAAAGTCAGAACAAGCAACTAACAAATCCAAAATCTCAAAGCAAATTCGTGGAAATTTTCAACTAATCTATATTTTCTCAAAGCTAACCTCTCTACGATACCAAACTCCATCTCTCCAGCTCTTGACAGAAAAAGATGAAGAAAGCATCGGTTTCAACATCCTTCATCTGTTCTCACTTTCTGCTCTCTTTGCTTTGCAATCGCTTTTATATCAACATCTAACAAAAAATAGACTAAGAAATAAACGTGAAATAAGAAAGAGAACTTACGTTCTTCATCAAAACTTCTCAAATAAGAAATCTATCATCATTTACTTAGGAAAAAAAACAAAAAGTATTCATCTGTTTCAAGATTCTTTGTTCTTTCTCGCTTTCTGTTTTAATTTTTTTTCTTGCAATCGCTTCTTGCATCATAACATATTGATGGTGGAGATCTAACAAAAAGGAGATGAAAGAACTGAGAGATCTTACGCTCTTCACCGAATCTTCTCAAATCAGATCACCATAATCATCGAGATCGAGACAGTTATGGGAGATAGAGAACAAAGTATGAAAAAAGAAGAGAGAGACGAGAGAATTGAAAGACTAAGAAGACGACAGCAGCGAAAAGAGACCGCAACGGCTGGAGGGGGAAGTGAAAGTACAGACACATATATTTATAGGAAAATGGTTGGATCAATACGACGCCGAAAGACGTAATAAACGAGGCGCTGAAATAGACGCTAAGTTACAAATTTACAATAAAATAAACTACCGTATTTACTTCAACCTACATTTTCATTGTTATCGTAGTTTTAACTGCTACGAACATTAGCCTACCTACCGTTACTCAACTTAGCCCTTTAAAAAATAAAATATTCTAAAATCAGTGATTTAAAGAAACTAACATTTTTAATATGTTTAGTTTTCTAATTCTTTAATAATTTATGATAAGAAAAGTATTCATAATAGTTTTGAAAGTTTTATCATGTTATTTCATATATTTTCAACTTTGACATAATAATTATGGACTTAGTTAACATGAAATTTAGAATAAATTTTCAATGTTTTTATACTCTTATTTGCTATGGTTCATCACATTTCAAAACACTAATTCAAAAGATGTCTCCAAATACAGTACCTCAGGCTTTTTGTTTTGCAGAATAAACAGGAAGCTTGTATGTTACAAACTAGATTTCCAAAAACTGATCCCATATCTTCTGAGGTTGTGGGTAGCAGATTCGAACAATCTAAAACGTTGAAAATAGAAGTTTGTTTATTCCCAAAACTCTCCCCAAAAGAGACCATATTCTTAAAAATTATCTCCCCAAAAGGAATAGGGTGATGTGAAGTGCCACCGTTGTATATATTATCCTAAACAATGGACACGAGTGAAATTGAGCAAACTCAAATGTAGTAGTTCCCTTCCCTTTCAACAAAGATTAAGCAGTCAAGCAGACGCACAAAACAGAGCAGACTTAGATCTCAGAAGGAACAAGCTATGCATATTAACTAGACTTCAAGGAACAAGCTATGCATATTAACTATACTTCAGAAAAGGATTACAAGAACCCTAACTTCTTTTTCAACTTCCTCCTCTAATTTGCACAAATTATCAAAATTTACAGTAGAAATACATTAATCACCAAGCTATAATCAAGGTCATTCCAATTCACAAACAGAAGGCAATGAAAGAAAATCTAGGACTGAAATCAAGCTGCCACTTCCTCAGCACTATAGTTACTGCCTCCACACAAGTTCCTAATTATTCAGCAAATTAATATACCATGGAGAAAAAGCGAGCACTCAATGCTTTCCTCCAAAAAGAATAATCTTTACTAACCCCGAGAGCTCGTCCTCAGCATCCAACCAACTCCAAAAATTTCCTATGTCTAAGCTCTATATCTGAACAATGTCAACTACAGTTGCCACCACATTGATTGAGACCCACCAAGCCATGGATTTTGCTGTTGCAAGCTTCACCATCTGCTTTCTGCCCTCCTACTCTGGAAACTCCTACCAATTGATATCCAAGAAAGAAATACTCGTAGAAATCATCATTTCAGCAAGTGGAAGAGGAGAATAAGACTATACAAATCAGTCTGATACAATGTATGAGACCCAAACTAAATCAGTCGGTGCTGTCGCAAACCCTTGCCAAAGTGGGGTTGCATCAATCTGACATACAAACCATTCTTGGACATCAACGAATCATGAGTTCCTTCCTCTACAATTCGCCCTCCATTTAGAACTACAATATTGTCAACATGCCTCATCATTGCAGCTCTATGAGCTATCAGAATGGTAGTTTTGTTCCCCATAATCAGTGTATCAAGTGCCTCTTGCACCACTCGACTCGATTCAGATTCAATGGACGAGCTAGCCTCATCCAATAACAATATGGGTGCATTCTTCAATACCACTCGAGCAATTGCAATTCTCTGTTTCTGTCCTGGCGTCAAGTCAACACCCCTCATTCCCACATGTGTGTCATAACCATGAGGTAAGCTACTAATAAAATGGTGTGCGTTTGCTATTCTAGCAGCCTCTTTTATCTCAGCTTCACTAGCATTATGCCTTGCATATATAATGTTTTCTCTTATTGTTGTTGAGAAAATAATGGGCTCCTGCTGAACAAGACCAAGATGGCTTCTCAACCATCTTAGGTTATAGAGCTTCAGATCTCTTCCATCAAGTAGAACTTGACCAGCAACTGGATCATAAAATCTCTCGATTAAAGAAATTATGGTGCTCTTTCCAGACCCTGAAACCCCCACAACAGCGATAGTTTGTCCACCATTAACTTTGAGACTGAAATTGCTTAATACCAACACTTCTGGGCGGGTTGGATAACAGAAATCTACATTCTTCAACTCAATGCTTCCATAAACATTTGGAGGTTTCAATGCTGAGTTATCATCTGGTTCTATCTTAGGCACCCGATCTATAATTTCAAATACTGAAATGAGGGACTTCCGTCGTTTAAGAATGTAAGGAGCCAACCCAAATGGCTCGACCAGTGCAAATGTAGCAAAGGAGAAGACCATATACTCCTTGAGAGCTGTATACAAATCCACACGGTCATGTTTTACAGAGTGAGCAGTGTACCAGAGAAGAAGGGCATTACAGGCAAAAAGAAGAAATTGTGAAAATCCAAATGCAAAACCAATGGCCATTCCATGCATAAAACTTTGCTTGAATATTTTCTTCAACTGCAACCTATACAACTCCATTACTTTGTTGCCAGCACAAAATGCAACTACAGTGTAAATATTTCTAACAGCATCCTCAAGGACCAATGACGCCTTCCTGTGCATCTCCTGGATGCCCCTTGAAAATCCAGCTAGCCACAACTTCTGCAACATTCAAGAAGGTAATGCTTACGATTAGGTACAAAGTATTTCATCAAACTCTAAAAACTTGTTCTCCAGGATTTGACCGGTGTTAGTGAAAGACTCCCAATCTACTTGGTTTCAAATATTGATAACCAAAATGGGAAAGGGAAAGGATACTAAAAAAGAGCTTAGTCAATGAATAAGCAACATTTTCAGTTAAAAAGAATCAACCAGAAAGCAGCTCAACAATTGCTGCAAATAAATATTTAGATGAACGAACATTTTAGAGAAACTAAATTTGGATGTGCATTAACTTGAAAACCATGAAATGTTTCTGTAAATCATATAATCCATGAAGCCAATCGAGGACTCAAAAAAGAAATCATAGAAAATTTAAATGCATTTATCCCATTAGACAAGTACCTACCCATCATATGGTCTCAAAAATGAAATGGGCCAAATGGATACAGAAAATAATGCAAACCTGTGCAATCGCAGAAATAGTGAGAACTGGTAAGGTTGCCAATGCCACAAGAGCCAATTTCCATTCGAGCACCATTCCAATAACAACAGCCACAATGACAGCGGCACTGTCTTGTATAAATATTGAAAGTCGGTTGCTAAATGCAGCTCGGACAAATGTAGCATCATTAGCCAAGCGCATGGATAATGTGTCAGAACTATTCTCCTCATCATCAAACCATCCAACTTCATTGCGCAACATTGCTGTCAAAAGGTACTGATAAGGTAAAGTTGATGCAGAAAAGTACAGGACAGTTCCTAAATAAAAGAGCATCAGCTTGTGTAAAATAAAGAATTCTTTACCTGAGAACATCATTCTCCGAACACGTTCAGTCATCTTCTCCCCCATAATTCCGAAATAGAAGTGCTGCAAGAAATTCGCCACAACTGTCACTACTCCCATGCAAGCAATTAGCAGGCACCACTTGTCTACATCATGTCGCAAATGGTGATGTTCATCCCTTGTATACTTATAGTAAGCAGTCACTATCAGTGCAATAACATAAGCAAGTAGTGGATTGAAAGACCCAAAGATGGCAGCACCAATGCTCCCTAAAACAGCATAAAGCCACTCTGCAAAACTAAGCTCTGCCAGCCTCCAAAATGATGGTGATTCTTGGTGCTTCAGTTCTTTTGCATCCTTAACTTTACTTGGAAAATCGTCAGAGTGACTAAGGGGTCGGCTAAAAGTCTGTGAGTGTGACCGTTCATTTTTTGGATCAGATGTCAATAATGGTGATACAGGGGATTCTGGGTCCGAACCATTAGCTGTATGTCGATGTGCAGATTGAACATCAATCTTCGGTAGTTCTGGCAGTCTCATCTCAAAACTATCTTGCCTTCGTATTGATGGCTCCTTATCAGTTCCATCCACATAAAGACCATTTTCCAGTAGTTTCTCTGATGGTGGGCTGCGAGCTTTAGGGGAATCTTGTGAACTAAAGGCACCATCAGAAGGTCGTAATACACCAGGAACTCTCTGCAGAGAAGGTGATTTCATCATTTTAGGTGAAGACGGTTCTTGGAAGCTGTGACTTGCAGAAGAATCCTTCTCAATTTGGAATGCAGCAGACTCCGTGTAATTCCTAACTGGCACCCTGGATAAATATACACATATTGTCAGTATAGGTTAGCATATTCAATATACCTTTCCAAAAACTACTGACAGAAGGTAAGTGGGGAAAAATTAGTCCCATATAATACCTCCTTGGAAGTTTTGCCGCTTCTTCACATTTAAGAAGCTCTGCATATAGACCATCCAGGGTCAATAATTCATCATGTGTACCTATTTCAACAAGCTGACCCTCCTCCATTACAGCTATGTAATCAGCATTTCTGATGAGACTAAGACGTCGGGCTATTATTATTGTTGAACGTCCCAACATAAGAAGATTTAAAGCTTCCTGAACTGCTCTCTCAGCTTCAAAATCAAGTCCACCAGTCACCTCATCTAGAAGAAGAATTGTTGGGTTTAAAAGAACTGCTCTAGCAATAGAAAGTTTAATTTTCTGCTCCTCCGTGAGTGCCAAACCAGCCCTACCCACCTGAAATCCACAGGAATTCATTTTCTAAAAATATAGATCAAAGAGAAAAAAAACAACAAAGGATTAAGTTACAATTTATGTACATTAAGTTCACCTGTGTTTCATAGCCTCTCTCAAGTGAACTGATAAATGTATGTGCGTGTGCTATTTTGGCAGCTTCTTCAATCTGATCCATAGTAGCATCTCGTCCATAAGCAATATTGTCTCCCACACTCAAGCTTAGTAGGGCAGGTTCCTGTGTAACCAGTCCTATTTGGCTTCTTAGCCATTCTAGTTTCAGGTTTTTGATGTTTTCTCCATCCAGAAGAACTTCCCCTAAACAAAAGAAGGGAGGAAGACAGTAGAATTTGCATGTTCAATATAACTTGTTTAAAAAAAAATTAAGCGAATTGAGACGGCAGCACTAACTCGTAATTGTATTAGAAATTGATAAGCCATTAATACCTAATGTAGGGTCATAAAACCGCTCCATGAGTGGGATAATACTGCTTTTTCCAGAGCCATTTCTTCCAACAAGGGCCACAGCCTTTTTAGCAGGTACTGTGAGGTAAAATCCACTCAAGATGGGTATCTCAGGACGAGAAAGATAGCTAAAATATACATTCCGAAACTCAATATTTCCTTGTACTGAAACTAGGGTGTTCCCATCTTGATTAACAGTAGAGGATGATCGGCTTATCATCTCATAAAGTCTATATGCTGCAATTCGTCCTTGGTCAAAGGAGTAAAAATTTGTTGCTGCCTGATTTAGTCCACTACCAAATGCAGAAGATATGGACAATAAGAAAACATACAGACAAGACAGCAACAGAAAGAGGGAGAAAACTAGAGACTTACAGGCCACTCAATATCACAGCAAATAAGGCCGTAATTACTTCCCCACCATGAGCTTTATTGTGTATAACCAGGAACCTACCAACCCAAAGTTGCAAGGCACAAGAACATATAGCAAGCCCATATGTAAACCCAAGCCCCAATCCTTGCACAAGGCTAATCAAAATACCATATCTCAAAGTTGCCTGTAGTGAGGTTGCATAAGAATACTTTGCCAAAGTTTCATTTGTGAATGCATACAATGTCCTAATATAAGAGACTGCCTGCATAACATGAAAGTATTACATTAAGTAACAAAACTCTAAAATATATCAACAGAATAATGGCTATGTTACAACTGAGTGCTAATAAGTTCAAACGTTACAATCAATAGCAGCAGACCAATTGAATAACGGATCATCAAGGAGACGCATTCTGATATACAGCAAAACACAGAAAAAGTAACCAAAATGACTTCAATATACTGATTGTTTAAAGGATGTCCACAAAAGAGGAAATCTAAAGCATGTACATAACAGCTAAACAGGACTTGATCAATCCAAACAGGAAAAGAAGATTACAACATCTCGGATTATATGAATATTGGTAATTTTTCCTTTTTTGGGGGCACAGATGTATAACTTCCAGAAGCGAAGCGAGGAGGATTGGTAAATGTCAGTGTTGAAAGACAGGGAAAAATAATACCTGTTCTGCGATGCTAGCTGCTTCAGCATATGCATCTTGAATGCTCTCAGCAAGCCTGTGAAGAAAAATATTAGATATTCCACCTGCAGCAACAATGAATGGACCGGTGGCTAATGTTATGAGCGCTATCTGCCAGCAGTTGATAAATCCAATAACAAGGCCACTGAAAAATGTAGCCATGTTATGAATGTAATTTCCAACCTGCATTGCGAAGGGTCATTCAAGCTTAAACATTTTCCCAAAACTGAAATTAACTTGAGGTGCATAAGGAAAGAATTTAGCTGTTATGTACCTTTTCACTAAGAGCAGACTGAATGAGCAGCACATCACTCAATACTTGACTGACAATGTCCCCATTATTCCCATAGGTATCAAAGAAACTCATATCCTGATTAAGTAGTACTTGAACATACTTTGACCTTATGACAGCTGTCTGACGTTCTCCAGTTAGAATCCAGCATGAAACCTCTGTTACAGAAAGAAAGACAATGTCAATGGTTTAAAAACATGTCATGAAATGGTCAATGACTTGTAAAAAAGCTGATTAATGGATAAAACTCACCAATCCAACCAGCAGCAAACACACCGCATGCTATGTAAACAATCTTTAAAGCAAGCTGCAAAGCAAACATCATAGTTAAAACCATACAGAAGATGATATATAAACTATTTAAATAGAGAACAAACTGATGAGATGTATAGCACATGATAAAGTAAAGGATCAAATGGAGGACCTAATTTTTTATTGAACTGTCATCAGAAAGGAAATGACTAGGTGAAAATGCCATTTATGAATGGTGTGAGCTAGCACTTAAACCTGAATGCACATCAATCTGAATGCAAATGAGAATTAAACGCAAATTTTTCAGTTCAGATATTTCATCAGTGAAGAAATAAAAATAAATAAATTATTCGAGAAGTCAAAATATCAAGACTCTCTGAGCAAAAATTGGCACGTAATCAAAAAGAATCCAAGATTTATAGATAAACATCCAATGTTTTATTCCAGGCAAAAGAACTACACAACTGGGAAAAAACCTAAGTTTTTTTTAATTGGGTACCACTTAAGGTTGTACATCGCTTCATATCTTATTTGCCCAGAGTTTAACATAAATAAGCTGAAAATTCTACAGGTCTGTCAAGGATCACCAGACAATATTATGAGTTGAATTTATCTAATGGATACAAAGTGATACATTATTAAAGACTCCAAACTGTAAAACCACAGACGGTAATGTCTGAATAGGAATATCACCAACACTAGCTTCTAATAGTCCACTGTTATCAATCAAATCCCTATAAAAAAAAACAGCTGCACAAAAATAACTACTCAACAATCATGATAGACAGGATTAATCAGTAGAGTCCCAGCGAAAGTCCCCCAACATCCTAATACAAAAGATAGCATAAAAATTGACAAACCTAACCATCCCTGTGCTTAGTTAGATAAAGGGATTCCATATTAAGCATGTATCCAAACAAAAGCACTCCAAAACCATGCATTCTCAAAAATAAAAAACTCACATGCACCAACCCACTAAATACTTTCCTTTACAAACTTCTCTGAAACCTCTCAATGAACAGCTAAAAACCCAATAAAGATGACCAAGACAACAATCTTGTGATTTGGACATACAATCCCATTACCAACTCACACAAAATAAACAACATCCAGAAGAAAGAACCCAAATCTCTTTCCATTTCAGAAACTACAGCACCAAGAAATAAATAGAGCTTTAACACAGAGAATCCGAAACTAAATAATTTCAATTATGTGCTCCCAAAAATGTAGAAGAAATTCCACTAGCGAGCCTACACACCAAGCAAGTTCAAACAAACTTAGTCTTCATCATGCTGACTCAGAACCCTAGCTGGCTTCCAACTTCCAACTGCTTAACTTCCACCAAAAAACTAAAAGGAAGATGACATATACACACACACTAAAAGACTGAACTGAAAGAGTTTGTTCACATTACTCACATCTGTGAACCTATCGAATGGATCCTCATTGTTTCTTCTTAAAACCTCTATGATCTTCGCGAAGTAGTGCAAGTAAACAACAAGCGCTGTCCCATGCGCCGCCGCAGCAAGGGAGCCGATGATCATGAGCCCCCAGTCAAGCCGGTCTGCGCAAGCAAAGAGCCGAGAGAACGGAACGGCCGCGGGCGGCGGCTCCATTTCCTCGGTTTCCTCCATCTCCTCCTCCGCCTCCGCCTGCGCAGCCGCGGCAGCAGCAGCTGCGGCCTCCGCGCTGGTGTCCATGTAAGGAGACGGCGACTCCGGCGGCTCCGACACCTCCGATACTGGCGTTAACGGTTGTATGTGCGGTGGGGACCACCCGAACAACCCCCTGGAAATCATCATCTTCCTCGACTACGATACGAAACCCTAATCAGTCCCTCCCAAATTTAGCAGCCGATCCGCTAAATTTAGAGGTCCGGTACTTTCAGAGTTTTGTTGGGTCCGATTCCGATTTCGAAATCGCGAAAATTAAAATTAAACAAAAAGAAGAATTATAAAGCTCAGAGAAAAGAAGAGGATTGCGGGTCAAAAGAGGTGTGTTGGCAGAGGAATCGTTGACTCGTCCAAACTCAGAATCGGAATAAATGTTCCAAAGCTTGATTTTGGGGTTTGGTTTGAACGTTAAGAAAGTGCCGGCTTTAAAACTAATTAACCTCTTAATTAATCTTGTTTTTGACTGAGTTAACTCGAGTTAGACGTTGATCGGGGCAATCTGGGAAAATGAGCTTTTCAGGATTTTTTTCTGAATTTGTTTTTTGAGAAATGGGTGCGCACTGCACAGCTGTTATCCAGATGGTGCAATATGAGAGGTTGTGATAGGTTTTGTGTGATATTTCGAGTGAGGTTAGTGAAGCTTCTTATTATTATTTATTTTCTCTATAATATTTTTATTTATTTTACAATTCTCTTTATTTTATATTTATTTTAATACGAAGATGTATAAGATTAAAAATTAACAAAAAGAAAATTTTATAATAATTAAAATTATATTTTTTATATAAAAATTATACCACAAAAATTAACATAACTAAATTAGATTACATATTTTTAAAATCTTCAATCAATTTTTTTTAGAATATATTAATAAAAAGGCTTATACAGTAGACAACAATGATTGAGAAGGTGTGAGTGTGCGTGGGGTTTTATGGCATATGCCAGTGCAATTGTTCTGTTCTTTTCAGTTCTCTTTTTTCCCCTACATTTAAAAAGGAAAAACCTTTATAAAGCTGGATTTGATTTAGTCATCAATTCCTTTTATGGTCATGTGTTTGTTTTTAAAAAATCATGTTAAATACCAGGCAGACAAGGCTATGAGCTGCTACGTACATCAAAGGGATTGATGATAGTTTGCGCCGTACCAATGTTTACCATATTTGCATTCGTTTGGCATTCAATGATGCCCCTACTTTTAGCAAAGATTCAATCCCGTGTCTTTGAGATTGGTGGAGGATGTAAATCGCGGGATGTGTCTCAACTGACTAGAGACTTGGACTTATCCACTGATCTCACCATACAAAAAGCCCAAATTTTAAAGATTGCCTACAAGATTCGAACCTCCACCCTGCAGATCGCCAGCATGGCAGGCACCACACCACCTAAGCCTTTGCCAGTTGAGCTATGCCCCGAGGGCTTGTTCATCGCACTTAAGATATACATGTGTGTATATATATATTAATAATTTAGAATTAAAAATAACATTAATCTAATTAATATTTATAGGTTTTAATATATTTTATTTTTGATAAAACGATTTTTATAATTTTAAATAAATTCTAATTCTTTTTAGTTGGACTTAAATTAACAATCTATTCAATTTGAACCACTTTTTATAAATTATTTTTTAATGTATTAATAATTAGAAGTGATCATAAGTGACAATCTATTCTTTTTTGGTTTACAGATAATTCAAAATCCGATCAAACTTTACTTGACTTATTTAATTTCTGGCAATTTCTTTTATTTACTTATTCAACAAAGTGATTTATAAATAGTTGACAAATTTGACTTTGATGAACCCGAACTATTTTGCCTTCCTTTCACAGATTGAATATATTTGACTTTGATGAATCCTAATGGAGAGTAATGCATCAATAATTGGAGTTCGTATTTCTTGATTACTTCAATTCATTGAAAATTGAATCATACAAGAACTTTGTGGAAACACAAGTTTTGACGAAGAGAAAAGGATTTGAAGGCCTTATCTTTTTTTGGTAGATTGAAAGGTTTTATTTATTTTATCTTACCAAACTACTAATAATTGTGTTTGATAAGCAGTTGATTAAATTGACGAATTGAACTTAATATGCTAATTTTAAAAACGCTACTATGAAGGATTTGAACGCATTCATCTTATTTGGTAAATGAATTTTCTAATGTTTTTTTGGTAGATTAAAAGGTTTTAATTATTTGATCATATCAAACTATTGATAATTATGTTTAATAAACAGTTGATTAGATTGGCGAATTGAACTCAATCTGTTAATTTTGAAAACGTTACTATGAGGAATATTTTTCTCTAACACCTAAGAAATTAAGAGACTAAAAAATAATTATATTTAAAAGTTATTACAAATTATTCAAAAAGAGATAGATACAGAGATATAAATTTGACTTAATTTATACAAATTTTAAAAAGTTACTCATTAAATTAAAATTTTAGAATAATTAATATTAAATTTAAAATTTTCAAAACATTGAATACTTTTAAATTTGTTATTTCTAATTATATTATATTAATTACTTTTGT
>JANIIA010000003.1:53831701-53849281 GCA_027478495.1 Erythroxylum alaternifolium | reverse complement strand
ATTAAATAGTTAGAACTATCCACATTCCACAATGGTTATTTAAAATCTGAAGCGAAGCCAACAGTCTAAAACGAGTGAATTAATGACATTAATTGAGCAAAAGAAACCCTTTTTCTATAAGTTGGAAAGAGAATGATGAAAACCAATAAAATATACCATTTCCTTTCCTTTAATTTAATTGAATGAATGTGAGTATATAAATCCTATGATCCTACAATTTAGTGATGTAATAAAGAACTGAAAAAAATGAAAGTAAATAGGTTAATTTTAAATGGAATGTAAATAGTGCTTTTAATACGAATAATAAGTGTAGAAAAATAAATTATGCTAATTTAACACATGAAAAATAAATCTAAAATATATCATTGCATAGGAAACTTTAAAGTCAAAAAGAATCTTCAAATATAAAGAGAATATGTGAAAGATGTACTACTTATAAACAGGCTAAATCTTAAGTGCAATCCTATAGATAGGTAGATTTGTTAATGGATTTTTCTTTAGTTTTTTTTTTAGTTCTAGAAATGGTAAGGATTCAATATTTGTAGTACTAGATAGGTTTTCTAAAATGGAACACTCATTATAAGTCAAAAAGTCAATGATGCATTCTACATTACTTAATTTTTTGTTTTAATTATTTTACCATAAGTGCATAATGTAGTTGTAGCTAACAAACAAGTACAGATCAATCCCGTGAGGATTCTTGATTAACGACCCACTATCTATAAACTTAGCAAGATATATCACCATTTATAGATGATTGGATAAATAAAATAAAGTAACAATCTAAATACCAATGCAAAGAAATAATCAAGAATATACCAAACTATGAATTAGATAGATTTAGGTTACGTTCCCCTAAGGCCCTACTATATTTAGTTTCATTATTGATTAATAAATTATTCTAGTTCTTAGACTAGTAAGAGTTCCTAATTTTGACGATTATCTTTAGAGGACCCACTAATTACTTTATAATATGCAATTGCATTATACTCACACCCCTGATAAAGCATATTATTAAGGAGCCTCAACGCAAGATGAGGTCGTTTTTTTTTTACAAAATGACTTCATCCTAACTGTAGAAGTGTAGATACTACGAGTAGCACCTTTATCTGAAATAAAGTTTATGGGCTTGATTAAAGTAGTCATACCTGACCAATATATTCATAACGACATTACAAGAACATACAAATGATTCACAATTATAGAAGTCCATTCTCTCAAACACGTTAGTAACTTCTTGGACCTTTTCTTTCTTTCCATAACTTGTCATTGCTTCAATATTTACCGTCTCCATTAAAGTTCTATCAACAATCATCCTCATTTTTATAAGCGTACACTTTATGTCTCTAACTGCCCATAAATCCAAGCTTGTCAACCATGCATTTATAAGTAATAAATATGTGTGCAAAACCATCTTCATCCTTAATAGAATTAAACACTTCAAGTGCTTGAAAAGGGTACTTTTAGTATTTCATGACAGAAGTAATATGGAGTAACTATAAAATAAATGAAATCCTGGCCAATGGTATTAAAAAATTATGAAAAAGTAAGTAAATTAGATAAATAAACTAATAGCCTTGTAATCAGATTAGCTATAGATCATCATAAAAGGAAAAATTATGAAATTCATACTTAAAAAGAACTAAAAATAAATAACTGAAATCATTTTTCAAAGAACAGACATTTCATTAAACAACTTACATGCATTGAAAATTCATCCCAACATCAAAATCAAAATCACATCTTGTCCCTTCCATCACTAATATATATACCTTAAAATTGTTTTGCAATCACATAATACGCAAATAAATGAAAGTAATTAAATACCAAATTAACTTTCATCCAATATACAAAAAATAGATGGCATTGGCTGCAAAAATACCTCCACCGAAGGACACGATGATAGTGGCTAGAGAAGACAAACGCGATGAGCAGAAGAGAAGTCCACGATAGAGAAACCAGAGAGAAGAAAATAGCATGAGAGGAGAGACGAAGCAGACAAAGAAAAAGAAGCAGGTTGGGGGGAGGAGCAGCTTTTGGGTGAGTTAAATGTAAAAGAAAACAATGTCTTTTGGTGTTAAAACCAAACAATATCATTTTGGTTTACTTCAAAATGCTGAAGTCAAAACAAATGACAACGTTTACCTTGAAAATTTATCGACGGACAATTTTTGTCGGTAAACTTAGAACTTTTTTATTCCGCCAACAATTTCCGCCTTCTTTACCGATGGAAATTTTAAATCGTCGCTATAAGTCTGTCAGAAATTTTTTCGGGATGGTTTCCCTCCATATTTATTGACAGATATTACTACCGCCTCTAAACCAAAACGTTAATGTTACCAACAGAAATTGATTTTTTGTTGGGTAATTTGCAACGATTTTATTTTTATCAGTAATTTTCCATCGCTAATTCCTACTTTTCTTGTAGTGCGTTGCTTTATACCTCCATATAGACTCCTCTTTCATTTTGAAAGTCCACATTAGTTATTTCACCATAATTTGGGAGTTTGAACATATCTATACAACTTTCAACTATAAGTAAGAATTAAATCTCATTTCACATAACAACTCCTTATTCTTTGACTCACTGCTTAAATCCCTAAAATTATGCTTATATACATATTTGATTTATAAGTTAAAAGGCACCTTGATTATAACTCCTTCATTATTACCTTTAGTACTGCAAGACCTATTAATGTATATAACCTATGTTCTTAAGGATCGTAGTCCTCTAATTGCTCTACTGGTCTGCCTATGCACTCGAAGGAAAATCTATGATCACATGTGACTTTAGAGCCATTTTAGGCACATATCAAATGTCATATGCATTAGTTATACAAACCATGTAATAAGTCAACACAAGGGCCTGGTTCATAAGGTTGATCAAGAGGCATGTATATAAACACCTTAGCCACATGAATTTGAAAGTATGATATAAGCTTTCTTACAAAAACAACAAGAGTCATAGTTGTCTTTTCCAACTTTATATGCCTTTCTTTTACTATGTGGAGGATCTTTCTAATATAGTTCACTAGTTTTATTGGTTATGCTCTTTTATTATTAAAACTGAAATGTCCAATCCAAGATGACTAAGTAAAGGAATAAGTGTTCTTTTAAATAAGGGCTAGATAAAAACAAAGGTTGCAGCAAGTAAGCCTTTTATTGCTTAAAGGCTTGTTGACACTAAACTCTAACTAAAGTTATGTACTTATCTAAATGTAAGAAAGAAGGGCATGTAATGATCAACTTATCTGGATAGGAATTGGATGGACTTATTATCATTCCCATTAGTCTTTGCAATGTTGTTAACCAAGTATGAATGTTTTATTGCCTAAGTCACCTTTATTTTTTCAAGGTTAATCTCTATGCACCAGTAAGTTATTATAAACTCGATAAACTTTCCTATTGACATCCCAAAGATGTACTTCTGAGGGTTTAACTTAACCCTAAACATTTGAACAATTTCAAAACAATATCTCATATATGTAATATGGTTTACTTTATCTTTGGTTTTCATTATCATGATATGTATGTACATTTTGTAGTATTATCCAATAGTGGATTGATCGTATATTTTTTAGCCCAAATGACATTACCTGGTAGAAGTAGGTGTCATTTTGTGTTACAAATGATATCTTCTCCACATATGCCTCATATATATTTTAGTTGTATCTAAAATATACTTCCTAAAGTTTAACCATTCACGATCTGCTACTGCATCCACTAAGTGGACAATCTTAGGTAAGGGATAACTAGTCTTTGGATCTGTGTTATTAAGGCCATTGAAGTCCAAAAACATGTGTAATTTATCTCTTTTCTTCTTTACCATCTCCTCATTTGTAAGTCACTGAAGGTTTTAGACCTCCTTAATAAAGATGGTCTAAAATAACCTGTCTACCTCTTCCTTTACAATATGTTGCCTTTCTTAGGAGAAGGTTCATTTCTTTTACCTAACATATCTAAAGCATAGATTGATGTTTAATTTATAGAATGTTACCTGAAGAATGATTCTCCTATCTCTTTATGTTGTCAGGAAAAGATATTTACATACTCCTTCAACAGCGTCTCCATAAGCACCTTCCTAACGTCCCTCTGTCTTTTCCACTAAAAAATATGCCACAGTCAACTATATAATCTCTCTCATAACCTTTTCTCATTTCTCAAAAATCGATCTCATGGATGTTAGCACTCCCATCAAATTTTAGGATATGAGATGACATTATCTTGCCACTTTTATATCTTTATATGTCTTAGTTATCCTATTGTCAGTTGAAGAAATTATTACTAATAGGGAAATAAAATAACTTTGAGGGAGCATAAAAATGGTCTTCCCAAAATGACGTTATAAGTTATGTCCACTATATAATTCCACAAACATGGAAGTTTATTTAGGTTGTATCTTTAGCTTCATTAGGAGAGTAATATTTCCTACAACATAGGTTTGGAATTGTTCAAACTTATCCAAAACCTCTTATAAAGGGTCCAAGGTTGACCTAAAGCTTGATCAATCTTGATTCATATTGCCTAAACCTGAGTTTGATTGGATTTTAGATAGAATAAAGCTCGCTCAAAGCTCAAGCTCGTCAATCCCTACCAAGTTGACTCAACCTAAACTTTCCACACTCATGAGTCAGTAACTCATAATCAACCCCTCTAACCTCTTTTCATTTCCAAATCAATTACTATTTGTTTAAAGCCTTTAAGGAAAGTGTATGTGAATCAACAGTCAAGATTCAAGAGATAAAGAGTTAGGTAACAAAACCTATAATAACTACAATTAAACACAATAACCCAGAATGAAAGATCAAAACAAATTAACTAATTATACGAAAAAATAGACAATAAATAGCAACGACAACTATAGTAAAGAGAAAGGAGCAAGTAGTAATGAAAATCATAATATTTAACTAAGGGGGACATTCACAGTGATGTAGGTAAAGGTGGTAAACACGAGCAAGCAATAGTAGGTAAGCTAGAAAGGCACTAGAGATAGAGATGAGAAGAAAGAATATCATTTTTTCAAAAATTCTCAAACTTGGATTGAAGTCTGATCAACTCATGTTAAGCTCATTGACTTTGTACTTAATAGGGATGAACGTAGGCTTTGTTGCCATCGTTGGTCTCTAGATTTAGTACTTTCAACAATGAATTACCCAAATTTCCCTTTCTTAAGTAAAGAATTGATGGCATCTTATAAGTTTCAACACTTATTAGTCTCAAACATATAATCTCGCTAAAACTAAGAAAACTTATTTGACTGTTTGAAGTCATGCCTATTCTCTAATAGATTAGGTGGATTTATGATATTATTACTTTTGACATAATTAAAGATATGGTTCACATGCATGCTCAATTGTGGCGAGGGTGTATTCTTAAGTATGCTTGCCTTCTTACTTCCTTATGTCCACTCTTTCGCCTTAATCCTCTTATGTTGAATATTTATAACATATTCTCTCTTCCTCCTCTATACCATAATCACATAAGATAATTGTTTGGTACTCTTTAAGGAATTCTTTGCTTATTCCAAGGAAATATATATTTACACTCGCCCTTGCATTTCCTTCAAAGTACAAGCCTTATCCATAAAAAAAATTCATACTAGATTACAGTGATATATACATTTTATAATGCAATGATTGCTAATATAGAATTCAAGTTTGACACATAAGTAAATTTTAAACTCTAGGCATATTCTTTAAAGACTTTCTCCTAATCCCTCTACCACCATATTGAAGAGAGTAGAGGAGTCTTTTCATTCTCTTCTTATTATTAGCAAAGTGAGCTTTAAACTTAGATTTAAGTTATCCAAAGCCTAATATGGATCCTCTTAGGATAGTCTGATCCTAATATGTAGTCACTATAGTCAAAATAAATGAGAAAGCTTTGCATTTTATCATATCTAAAGCTCTTTACATATTCATTATTTTTTGATAACATGCAATATGGTCCATAGGATCCATCATGTAGCTAGAAACCTATAAATTAGATAAAACTTACGTGAGAGTGGCTTACTCTTGTTTTCATGGACAAAGGCTACTTGGTAACAATTGGGCCTTCTCCCTATAAGATACCTAAAGTGGCAGGGTTCTTCTGAGGAGTTAGCTATAGGAAAATTCAGCTCACTGCTATAGTCTCCAGGATTTGATGGTTTCATTACCCTCTCAATTTCCCACGGGATTTCCTATTGGTGACTAAACACTTTGAATTATGGTACAAAACTAAAAAATATAGACCACATTAATCTTTAAAAAACATCATACTCAGTCTTTGATCATATAACTCACTATAATCCTTATCTTCAAGTTAATTTTTTACTTCTTGATTAGATTTCAAAGATAATACTGATTAATTTATATGCAGATTTCCATTACTCATTAAGTTGTTGCTTGCTAACTTGGTCACAAGTATGAATCCTTCCAATAACATATGTTTGTTTATGCAGAAAAATAACAGAGTTTACTCTTTCGTAAGCACTCGGTACTATATGTAGATTTCTTTTTGGGACAAACTAAAAAAATTTGATATTCGAATTATCTACCTTAGCTACATCTTTCTAATATTTTTCCTACTTACATATACTATACAACGATAACAAGTTCTAAACAAGTCTTATGAGTCCAAATTTCAGTAGTTTGTTTACATGCATGAATTAAAAGAAATTTAGGGTGTTAGTATATGCTACGAATACCGTACTGGTACTGAAACTAGATTTGGTTTTAGTATAATATTGTATTGGTATCGATCAATAACCGGTACCATTTTAGGTAAATTTGTAAATATATAAAGTTGTTGCTAATTTTTTTTAAATTGCAAAATAGTCCATCAATCTATTGTATTGTATATTATATAATTTACATCAACCTTGTCTCTAAAAATCTTAATAATATAAATTTAAAATAACAATAATCTATTTATTTGTATTAATATTACTTTTCACATATTTTATGTACAAATAATAAACACAATAACTATAAAAAATTATTTAATCATCATACAAATATAAAATTAATGACAATACAAAGTATTTAAAATGTTAAAATTTTATCACAAATAAACAATAATTACATTAAAATATAAAATAAAAAGAATTATAAATATTCATGACTTTCTAACTATGACAATTTACAACAATAGTTCATGCCGAAGAACTACTAGAACTAAAACCTGAAAGAAAAATATTTACAATTATATTGCATATATGGAATTTAACAAACAATAATAACAACAATAGCAATAACAACAATAACACCTAATAAAAATCTCGTTAATACATGGGGTTCGGGGAGGTGCAGTAGTACATAACCTTACTCCTAACTAGTAAAGAGGTTGTTTTCAAATGACCTACGTGCATATATAGAATTTAACATATATATCAAATATAAGTGAAATTAAAAGAAGAGAAGAAACAAAAACTTGGAACTTCATCTAATCCAATACATGCTCAAATCGCATTAACCTCAATTCTTATTTAGTAAAAAATCTTCATCATTAAAAAAAGCCTCATCATCACTATCATTCAAATTCATTGCGCAAAATGACATGCCAATACTTTTCCATCCAAGACTATCTTCCAAGTCGCTCTCATCTATCAAACCTGGTTCCTCAAAAACCTAATCTACCAAAAGTTGATATGATTAAGACAAATTGGATCTATAGAACTACTTGTTTTATTAAGAGATCTAGTAAATAATAAAATTAAATTATTAAGAAATTATAAGAAACTATATCTAACTTAATAATGATAATAAAATATCTTTCTTGAAGCTTTAAATTGTATCAAACAAAAACCATGTTGTTCAATCTTTTGTGCTCCAATCTATTCATTTTCTTAGAATGGATGAATTCAAATGTGCTCTAATTCTTTTCATACTCTGTTACAGTCAAACATTGACTTAGAATTCAAATTGCAAACCTTTTCAATTCTGGAACACCACTTCTGAATTGGTCTCACTATGAAACTTGTAAGTTTTAAGACAACAAAAGTAGCATTATAATAAATTTGTTGAGATACAACTCACTTATCACTTATAAACATTTTTCTCAACTCTTTCTTCATCATAATAAAACACTGAAGTGATAAAAAATTTGTTGCAAACCTTATAATAGCAAGATGACACAATTTGTACCATTGGAAAAATCATTTCTTATTAAATTCAAGATCCATGCATGATTGTAGATGAACTTGGTTACCTTTTTTTGCTTTCTGCACAGTCTCATTAGTAATAGGAAAATATCTAACATCTCCAATATTTTTACCATTAAGTCAATGTAATGTGTAGCACAAGGAATTAAATGAAAATAGTTATACTTGCTTTGCAATCTTCTTCTAGCTACTTTATAAGCAAAATCATTGTCAGTAATGAACTAAAAAACATTTTCTGATCCAAATTTATTCACTACTTCATCAAATATTTGAAATAGAGTATCATTATTTCCAACAAGGTCAAATGTATCAATAGACTTCAAAAATATTGTCCCCTTTGTAGAATAAACAAAAAATTAATAATATATTCATGTTTTCTATTTGTCCAACCATAACATATGATTAAACACTAAAAAGTAGTCTAAGTCCTTCTTCTTTCATCCAAATAGCTTTCTATTTCATAAATAGACCTACTCAGAAGTTTACCTCTATAGTCATAAAGCTTTGTATCTTAGACTGTAAGGGGTAATAACATCTACCATAGGATGATAATAATGAGACTGGAAAGTATTGAATGTTATAACTGAATCATACCACCATCTAGCTATTTCCATGTCTATATTATAAGTCACCTCTCTAGATTGTAAGGCATTATGGACTGAATGTTGAGCTCGAAGAGTTGTTCATGTGTAAAAATATTAAACATTTATCTTCTTCTTTTCCTAACATTAGGTGCAACACGCCCTTTTTATTAGGCAGGAGTACTACCTCCTTCAACATTCTCATTATCATCCTGAACATCAATAAAAGAACTTCCACTACCAATTTTGTAATTCAATCTTTGCCTTCTATCTTTATCAAGTTGACACTCTTTAAGCAAGGTCTTCATCTGCCATTTTACATCATGAGTCACTTTTTTATAAGGCTCCATATCACCTTTGACCCCACTTAAATGCTTATTTAATCTAGTGATTCCTCCACCTTTCAAATGCTTGTTACAAAATAAACAAATAGTATGGTTCTTTATTCCGAGGAATAATCCAACATAAGCCCAAGCTGGATCATTGAATCTTATTAAAGTGGTTGAGTTATTAGGAATAATTGAACTGTCTTCCATTTATCTATAAAAATAAATGAAGACATATAACAAAATTAACTTAATAACTTCATATCAAAATAAATAACATATAATTTCATTATCAACTACTATCACAAAATATGTATTATTTAACTCAAAAGTCAAAACTAACACAAAAGCACATACATCTTATATAAATCAATTTATATGATTACATCATTCAACCATAAACTAAAGACATGCACTTACAATTATAATCTATTCAATTTCAACCATAACCCATAACTTTATAACCTATTTTATATAATCACACAATTCAACTATAAATTAATCTATTTTGTTTGCTTATACAATTCACTTTGTAATGCTTATCAATATTTTGTTTTCTTAACTAATTTTAATTAACATTGTGACTAAAATCCTAGTTCTCAACTTTAATTTAACAATCTTTCATTCACCAATTTAATCAACATTCTTAGTTTTTAACTCAAATTAATTCTACAGTCAACATATACAATATCCTACATAATTCAATTTAATCCAACACAATTTATCAATAACCAACAATTTAACATATAAAATTACTACGCAACACAAAGTCATAAGACTCAAAAACATAATTCATCATAAATTCACAATTCAATATTCATTTATCTATATCAATATTCTATAGAGAAAATATACACAATTTAATATTCAAATCAACATCAACTGATCAAGTGATTAACACAATTCAATATTTCACTGTCTATTTCAGTAATTCCAAAATTCATAATTCCACAAAATTTTTTGTAATTTTTTGCAAACTTCATTTAGTTAAATCTTGGACTAGTGCTGGTCAAGTCAACAGGTTTGTGTGAATGTGTATGGACTGGGGTGACTAGAGTTTATGGAGTATTAGGACAAGGTTTCCTTTAGAGAACTTTAACCCATCTCTTATTACTTGAAACTTCCTCGTCAATTGAATACTCTTACATCTAGCAATTAAAATCTCCATACCATTTCTTACTACCTCTCCAAATCCTTCCAAATTAAGGAAAAAGTTGAGAAACATAAAATGGGCTTTAGGAGGAGAACAAGTATTTTGTTGAGTAATTTCAATGAAAGAATGGTCTGAGTAAAATGAATGCCTAAAGTTATTAAAGCTAGCAAGAAACTTGTTAAGCCACTCATGGTTCACCATAACTCAAGCTGTTTCCTGATCAGACATTGACCTTGTTGTCTATTGCACTAAGTGTGGAGCTGTCCTGTAGAGTCTAAACCAACCACCTTTATATGATTGACAATATGGCTTAGCTTCTTGCTAAATTTCTTTGGATTTACTCTAGTACCCTCAATTTCATTGAGGTGGAGGAAACAATTGAAGTCCCTCATTAATATCTAAAGGCTTTTGAATATTTCCATTAATTCTCCTTAAGTCCTCTTATAGCTTGACCCTTTGGAAGGGAAGTTAGCTGCATAAACAATAGTAATTTCAACAAGATCTGGAGTCCCAAAAAGGTTATAAGTAAAATGAATCAAGGTTAGGCATTTCACATTGGAAATTTGAACATTTAAGAATCATAAGCCAAAATTATCCTACCATTGAAATGGAAAGCATGATTAGAGATGAACTTCCATCTCGCACCAAAAAATCTCAATCCTTTATACATTCTCTTAGCCTTTATTTTTGACTCTATTAGGCTTAGAACAACATGTGACAGTTTAATTTCTATTCTAACCATCTCCCCATCTATGTCCAATTTCATTATAGGAAGTATATCATGGAAATCCTCCTTCATATTGATCTTTATACAAATTTTGGCATAACTAATAATCTCTAGTTTAGTGTTTTGAGCAACTTAGACATAAAGGTTTCCCTTAGGATCTTGCTAGGAAGCTAAGTCCATCAACCGTCTAATATTCCAACAGAATATTATGAAAGTTACCCGTATAGGAATATAGTTAACCTTACTCCTATCTAGGCTCATACTATAACACCATTTTTAAAGTAAGAGAGGTTATCCTGATATGTTCCATAGTCCTTGTTGAATAATGCTTAATAGATTTGCATCTCTTGTAA
Organism: Erythroxylum alaternifolium; assembly: GCA_027478495.1. Classification (NCBI taxonomy): domain Eukaryota; kingdom Viridiplantae; phylum Streptophyta; class Magnoliopsida; order Malpighiales; family Erythroxylaceae; genus Erythroxylum; species Erythroxylum alaternifolium. Next base: position 53,837,998 of record JANIIA010000003.1, on the reverse strand, counting down.
ACTTAAAGACGAAGATATCATTTTTAGACATGAGTGTTTTCTCTAGTCTTAGATTTCCCCCTTTTGAGTTCACTTAATACTACACCTGGGAAAAGTTAGATGCTTGTCTAAGAAATAACCAACTAATGAAGATTACCAGACCATAGCACCTATTTAGAGTAGTTCTATGTGGGGGGGATAGATACCCATCGATCTTTGAACTTTGATAATGTTTAAGATTTTGTTTGACTATATTATATTCCATGATATTTCTCCATATTTTAGTTATGGTTGAGGCCTATGACTTTATGTTTAATGCAACTTCATATGTAGTTGGAGCAAGGAGGAACTTACAGGGTGCAATTTGAGTATCTACTCATTACTTTTAGTAGACTTTTGCAGTTTGCTCTCTAGAAGACAAAATACGAGGAAGCTTACATGGTCGTATAGGGAATTCATTTGATGATAAGATGAGAATCTGAGCATCCACACATCCTGCATTTGCTCTTAGCATCTCTTACTGGATCTCAGAGCCTTCTTTATCTAACAGTGAAGTTAGGCGTTCTGGCCTCCCTATAAGATAAAGGTTCTCTCGGTCAAAGTGTAGGAGTAGTCCTGCCAAATTTAAAATTTGAATTTTATTAATAAAGATAATTTATTTTATCCAATTAAGAGTATCCATTGTTAAGAAAAAAATTTTTTATAACTTTTGAAAGATTCCTCTTTTTATTTCTTTCTAAAAACTTTTAAAGTAAACAAGTTTTATAACTTATTACTAACTTGAAGAACTTTAAATCTTTATAATAATTGAAATTTATTTATACTTCTCAATTTTCGAATTCAGTTCAACATAATAATGTCCCAAGACATTCCCATTGAATTTAAGACTTTCATTAATTGGAAATTCTATTTTAGGGACACTTTTGTAATAAGGTGCTTTCATTTCCAATCATTGTTATTTTGCTGTAACCTAGGCATGGGATTGTTTTACAATGACTCGCTCTTTATAAATATAAAGTAGTTAAATTATTAATTGGATAGAAAACGTGAAAGAAAGAAAGAAAGCGAAGATGAGTAAGAAGTCAACATAGCAGTGTGTGTAGCTAAACCCAAGCCAATCACAGACCCTCTTCATCTGAAGTCTAAACCCCGCAGGCGTAGGATAGCAGATAGCAGACAGCAGCTAGTAGTTGGTAGTTGACACATCAAGATATGTGTCAAAGTTCCTGCGACTATCTATCCACATGGCATAAATTAGTTGATTTCCTTATTTTAAAAACGAGATCGTCTATTCCTTTCACCAATTCCCACTCTGTGCCATTTTATGGCATCCACACATTTAGCAATAAATAAATGAGACAAAACTAAATGAGTGAATGTTATGCAATGGCAACTAATGGGAACAGGGGAAGAGGAACAAAAAATCTCTTCCCTTTATTTTGTATGTTTTTTTCCTCTCTTTAGGTTTAGGTACTGACCAAGGAGTGAGGTCTAGTGATCCTACTATTGATGAACATTTTGATAAGCACAAAGAGACAAAATTCTTGAAACTAAAGTTAAAAAGAGAGACTTTAACTTGGAAAAGAAAAAGGTTAAAACAACATTAAAGGTGTGCTTGTTTAGTAGGTATGAGGGAAAAGGAATGGGTCTGAAATGAAAATTAAAATTTGGTAAGAAACTATGATTGAATAGCTTATACTTTGATTCCTTGTTTTCTGGCATTACTCCATTCCTCTCGTAATCCAGAGGAATGGGAGTCATTTCTCCATATTTTTTACACGCGCTTTCCCGCGACTCTTGTCGTTAATCTCTCCTCCTTCGTCTGGCTCTGACTACACACACTGGTACTCTTTTTCATTTCACTCACCACATGCTACAGTTCTACCGTTGAAGTATCGGCTACCATAAACTAGTAAGAACATCTCTCAAACTTTTGTTTCTGTTTTTTTGATACTATCATCTCTCACATTTCTGTTTCTGAGATACGCAGAAGTGTAGTTCACTATAAGAAAAAGGACTCGGAACCTTTCAAGAGTTCTTAGTCGAAGCAATGAAGGTAACGATGGCTTCAATTCAAAGTTCCATTGCTGCTTATCATTCACTAGCCCCCAACTCTGTTCCTCAGGTCCTCTCTCCAACCCCATCCCTCTCACTCTCTCGCTTTTAACATTTGCATTTCTTCATGTTATTGGTCTTTTCATATGTTTGTTCTGTGTCTATGTTTTTTTACCTAAGGTTGCGGAAGATTTAGGACTCTTTTCGTAGCTCTAGAACAGAAGGTGCTCCAGTTCTTGTTCGGGCAGAGCAATCATTGGAGAATTCAGGGTTGCATTTTTAAGGTGAATTTTTTTTGTTTTCACTTATTCTAATTTCATGAATTTTGATATGGAAACTGTAAATCAAAAATGCATATGGAGCTTTTCATAAGATTCGTCACTATATATTTGTCCTCCTACTGTTCCTTATCTATTGCAGTCAGATCTGGGAGATGCTAATTAACTACTGTTACTGTGATTGCCCCATCAATTTCTTTGATTAACTAAGCTTCTATATCATGTAAGCGCAATTGTTCCAATTATACATTTGTGTTACTCTTTTATTGTGAGCTTATTAGAGAATAGGTCTCTAATCACATAATTAGAGTTGCCTCTAACTATGCAATCTCTCGTTCTTTAAAGAATGCTCAAATCCTAAGAGGCCATTTTTATATGGTTCAGTTGCTACAGAAACTAAAAAGGATGGGTACTCATTTCTCTATCCATTTGGGTGGTAGGTACTATCTGCTCTAATTTCTCATAAATCGTATGTTGATTTCTCTGTCAACTTATTCATTGACTAGCTACATCAACACAATCCCAGATAAATGTTATCTCATCTTCATCGAATTGAACAGGAAGTGGTGATTGAAGGACAAGACAAACTCTTTGAAGATGTGATTAAGCCATTAGAAAGCATTAATGTCAATATGATTCCAACTGGTAAACAAGACATTAGGGAGTTTGGTCCTCCACAAGAGGTTTGCTATAATTTTCCAAAGAATGATGTTTTGAATCATGAATGGTTGCTAGATTTTGTGATTTGGGGAGCTTTTTTAATTTGAAGTTGTTAATGCTTATCTCAGGTAGCCGAAACACTGATTCAAAAAGTTTTGGCCCCCCCTTCCTAGAAAACAAAACTAATTGAAGCAAAGGAGGTCTCCTTTTACACATCTTCTCACTCCTTGCAAGTTTTATTATACGTGTTTTTATATTCCCAGAATCAAGATTGCCTCATTACACAAAGTTGAATCTCTGGCTACTTTTGTCAAATTATACTTCTACAAAATTCATGCATAAATTGTCAAATTTCCAGCATTTGTAACTGATCTACGGTGATTGTTTTTTATGAGTATGGTGTAAAATAACATTGATGGAAGGGTTTATTACACATTTGAATATGTTGCTAAAGCTCCAAATTATACTCGTTATGCTCTTAGTTCAATATCTATTGGAAATGGTAAGAAACTTCCTGATGACCATTTTAGTATTTGAACAAATGTTTGAGATTCTAACCGTGTTTTAGAATTAAACCAATTATTCTGAAAATAGTTTCTTGTCCCTAAGATTCAAAGGAACTCGTTAAATTAGTCTGCAATTTCATATTTCTTATTCTTGTTCCTCATAAGACATCCATTGACCTTTTCTTTTTCAATTAATATACTACCACTTACCTCACTTGGTTAGCCTTACCCAATTTAAAGTTAGCAATGTCAAACATTATGAACATGCACTTCCGATCTTCTGATTCTATTCTCTCTTTGATTAAGTCACTTATTAGCTCTTGAATTTAGAAAGTATATAGAACTAGCCTAAGAAAGAGTAAAGAGATGTGAAACACTGAAACTTATGTCAAATTATCACCATGCTCTCTCTGTATTATTAAGGCCTTCTCATTAGAAATCAAATTTTTATTGAATCTGTCATTTTTCTTTTCCCTATTTGGATTTTGAAAGGTAAATTCCATGCGTCAACAACAGGAGAAAATGAAAGGAGGTGGGAGAAGATGAAAGATAGATTGCACACAGTCATTGAATCCTTTAAAATAGTTAATGTGTAAAGTGATTGTTCAATTGTATTTTTCACTTATCAGGCGTAAAGCAATCTACTTCCAAGAATATGACAAAACTTCTATTCAATTTCCCTTTATTCCCTTGAGGCTTGGTTTTGAGTAGTCATGATTCCCCCAGATCAGTTGTTTCCATTCTTTGTTAGTGTTTATACAGCTAATCAACGGTCGACTTATTAAAGAACTCGCAATCTTATTTTCAAATTCAACAATTTACATAGCGTTCTTGATTAAATCTAAAATCCCATTTTTAGGATAATTTCATTTTTAAGAAATATGTCATTAAGTAAGTACACTATATAATCAATTAAAATACATTTAAAATTTTATATAAAACAAAATTTTAATAAATTTTTGTTTCTCAACATTTTTTACAAACCAACTACTATCAATGGTAATGATAATCATTCCTTCATCTTAACCAGCCATCAAAATTATAATGATTATATCCATTCTCATTCCTCACTATATTCATTCTCATTGCCCTCTGTGAACCAAGTGCCCCCTAAGTTTTTGAACTTATTTTATTACCACAAACTTCTTACATTTTTGCTCTGTAAAAATGTAAAATTTTAGAAAATAAGTAAACTTGTTAGAGTTTATATGAATCTCATTTTAATAAGTTCACTTGACACCGCATTAACTTTGTATTCAATTTAAAGAAAACAAAATTCATGGATTTATTTAGTTCCCTATTTCCTAGGTTTTCTTTTTTCTAGCATATTTCCAAGTTAATTGTTAGGTAAGTTTTATATATAATAAAACTTTCAATAGCCATAAGTATACAGATCGTATCTTGTAGTATGAAAGTTATCGTTCTCACAAGGACTATAGACACATAATAACTTGAATAAGAACTTCGTCTAAGGTACTAAGAATTGATTTGAATTAAAAGAAACAACTAAATTTTAAACAAATAATAAAACAAAAAAGTAAGCAATAAAATAGTTGAGCTGCCAATGAAATTGATATTTATCAAAGTTAAAGACTTTTGAACTAATCTATCCTTATCTTGTTTACTTTAATCTTGTTGATTCAATTTATGTTTAATCCAAGATTTTCTAAGGTTTTCATTACTCTCTCTCAAGATCTAATCTAGTAATCTTAATTGAATTCGATATTCATAGAGTTGTAATCTCTCGACTCACAAAACTACTCCTAACTTGTTAAATTAGATCTAAAGCAATCCTATAAATAATTAATTTCATAATTAAGATCTCTCTTCAATTGTTAATTAATGTGATAATTGTAGGCCTATTAAGCTAACAACTTCATTGTGAACTTTAACACATGTAACTTGATTCACTCCTTAGATTTATTTCCAAGTATAAGCACAATAATTATCACAAACAATCATCAATATATTGAATTTAAAGAGAATAAAGTTCATAAAATAATTCAAGAACAATCCCTGATAGGGATCTAGAAACCCATAATCATGTTAAACATCTTAGAAATTCAAATAAACATCCAAGACAATGAAAGAAATAAAGGGGAAAGAAAGACAAACTAGTTTGTATCTTGAGTTGAAAATCTCAAATTTCTCTGAAGCTCTTCTTGATGTCTCCTCTTAATCTTCTTTGATGGTTTATGCATTTTTGTTGTGTGTTTTTTATGTTCTTATATAATTCTTGAGGCTTCTAGGGTTCTTTGTAGGGTTTCCTCACTTAATTTGGTTCCAAAAATAGTCATGAAATGTTAAAAGACCAAAAAAAAGAACTCATGAGCTAGAAAAGCTAAAATCTACTGAAATTATTATTTGTCACGCCTGTCACAATCGTGACTAGCCTCCATACACCAAGATCTTCTCTTTTCTTGACATTCCTATTTGTATACACTCATAAACACATCAAACACCTCTTAAAACATAAAATTAAGATCAAATTCTTGCTGTAAACTATTCAAACACTTAAAACACATATAAACAATAACAATAACACAATTCTAAGCCTATACACGTGATAATCATATAAGAAATACTTTTTAAAAACACTTAAACATCTATAAAAAAATATAATCTATACTTATTAATATTCCCACACTTAAACCTTTGATTGTCTTCAAACAAAACTAAAAACTACAAACATACAAAACATATAAATATATAAACACACAATCATACAAATACAATAATAGTATATGTTAGTAGTGTGCCCTAGGCCAGTGGATATTTGTGATTCATGTATTAACATTATGACTTGTTAATAATATATT
>JANIIA010000003.1:53819239-53831601 GCA_027478495.1 Erythroxylum alaternifolium | reverse complement strand
GCGAGTATGGTGCAGAATAATGTTGATGGAAGGGTTTATTACACATTTGAATTTGTTGCTAAAGCTCCAAATTATACACGTCATGCTCTTAGTTCAATCTCTATTGGAAATGGTAAGAAACTTCTTGATGACCGTTTTAGTAATTGAACGAATGTTTGAGATTCTAACTGTGTTTTAGAATTAAACCAATTCTTCTGAAAATTGTTTCTTGTCCCTAAGATTCAGAAGAACTCGCTAAATTAGTCTGCAATTTCATATTTCTTATTCTTGCTCCTCACAAGACATTCATTGACCTTTTCTTTTTTTATAATATACCACCACTTACCTTAGTTAGCCTTACCCAATTTAAAGTTGGCAATGACAAACACTATGAAGTTGCAATTCCGATCTTCTGATTCTACTCTCTCTTTGATTGAGTCACTGATTAGCTCTTGAATTTAGAAAGAATATAGAACTAGCCTAAGAAAGAGAGAGAAAAAATTACAGAACTGTTGTTCTAATTTCTCCTGACAAGGATGTGAAACACTGAAACTTATGTCAAATTATCACCATGCTCTTGCTGTATTATAAAAGACTTATCATTGGAAATCCAAATTTTATTGAATCTGTCATTTTTCTTTTCCCTATTTGGATTTTGGCAGGTAAATTCTATACTTTAACAACAGGAGCAAATGAAAGGAGGTGGGAGAAGATGAAAGATAGATTGCACACGGTCGTTGAATCCTTTAAAATAGTTGATGTGTAAAGTGATTGTTCAATTGTTTTTTTCACTTATCAGGCGTAGAGCAATCTACTTCCAAGAACATGACAAAACTTCTGTTCAATTTCCCTTTATTTCCTTGAGGCTTGGTTTTGAGTAGTCATGATTCCCCCAGATCAGTTGTTTCCACCCTTTGTTAGTGTCTATGCAACTAATCAATGGTCTGACTTATTGAAGAGCTCACAATCTTATTTTCAAATTCAATAATTTACATAGCGTTTTTGATTAACTTTAAAATCCCATTTTTAGGATAATGTTGTTATTAAGAAATATGTCATTAAGGAAGTACGCTATATATTCTGAGCAAAGTTCCTCATTAGTTTGTTGATTAATAAACAACTACCTGTGACAGTGATAACCCTGAAAGTGACACACAAAACTGTTTATGTTAGAATTCAACTTTCATAGTTTTTCCAATCTATGCTACATTTTATCCACCATAATCTACAATTTTCTCCCACAATATGTGAAGAAGAATACTAAGATGAGGCTCCACCTGAATTTATGTGGATCAGCACATGGCATGGATAAAACCATTTGCAACAAGCATGGATATGACAGGAGGATCATACTTTCAAGTGGTCCTATTATCAGAGAAAAAAAAAGGGGATAGAAACTAGAAAGTGAACAATTAATGTATCTATTTTGCTTTAATCTGTCTTAATCTATTTGTCTTTGAGAATTCCGAATATCCAAGAGCATCCAAATTGTGGGACTGCAGCACTGTACAACCAGGTGGTAGCTACAAAGAACTTGAAGATTAGCTACCTGCGAACACTGTATGCAAAAAGGAAAGAGAAGTATAAATAGTTAATAGTAATTCTAGTGTCAAGAAGTAAATAACAACACGCTAGTATAGAAAGAAATTCGAACTTCACAAATGAAGGGTAATAAATACGTCAATTCCAAAACTCATACCTCAACAGGGAGGTCTCCTGGTAGCCCCGTTTGAGTTAGAACATGGCAAGCAGCTTGCTTCCATTCGATTAATTCCAGATCTGCTGTTCCTCTGTTGTTATCTAACCTCATCATATTTCTATCGCACGAGAAAGACCTTCCTACCCAGAAATACAGAATCCTATTCACTTCTCTTCCTAAACCTCTAGTTGTCTCTAGAACTACAAAAGCAGCTTTAGAATCTCAATTAATGATGCAAAAATCTGCAATCCTTTCCAAACTGGGCCAGCTACATGCCAAACGTTGCCTTCCGTTACAAGCTGGAATGATGTTATCCCATTTGCGATGGCATGCCCTGAGCCTTCTAAAAAATATTTTCTTGCAGATACATCATAATTATCACCAAAGCTGGACCCTTTGTCACGTGAATCAGAGGCAGTCAATCTACTTGGAGAATTCATGACCTTGAATTGAAGCTCCATTTTCCTCTTTTGCATAATTTCCTGGCTCCAAATTGATTTCTACAATACCTGAATCAGAACATGAAAAAGGAATTCTTGTTTATCTCAGCATTATCTTCCAAGCTGGCGAAAGAAGTAGGGGTTGTCTCGGTCACTCTTCTTTGATCAGTCATCACGGACAGCTTCGAGGACTTTGATAAGCTACCTCTACGTTCAGCAAGTGAAGGTGAAAACTTCTTCGAGGGTGAGGAAGATACATGAGAGAATCTCTGCTACATAATATTGAAATCAAGTAATCCACGCGTGTTAGAAGATGGTTGATAAGAATTCTGTGTAGAAAAAAGAGAGAAGTTAGATGAAGTTGATAATACCGGACGAGAACATCGAGCTGCCGAGGGAGAATCAAAAGAGGATTCTGACGAGCACTTTGAGCAAGAACTAGAATCAGAAGAGATGGAATTTGGGGACAGATGAGGAGGAGAAGATGACGAAGATGACAGAGATGACGATGATGAAGGAGATGATGTGCGCAAAATTATCATGGAATCTGAATAAATCCTGGTGAGGCAAATTTTGGGCGGAGGGAAAAACACCTTCCCATCGGCTGCTGCATACTTTCGCCTTAACACACTCCAACAGCTTTCTCTAGCAGGAAGATGAGTTTCATACTCATCCTCTGATGACGAAAATGGAGGTACAAACCCACCCTTAACAGCTTTTTCAAAAATCTCAAAATCAATATTATAGGCATCTACCTTCCTCTCACCTGGGAATATATTCAGCGCAGAATCCCCAGCATCTGCTCCATTACTAGATTTATCCGTTGAAGGTAAGTAACTAGAAAATGCATCCCAAAAGTAAGGTGGTTCGTCACCTTCTTTAACCACCATTACTGGTCCTTGAGCTTTCTCATAGCGAAGTATCTGACAAACAGCCCCATGAGCATCCCTTTCCATAAGGGGTTCACAGTTTTTGCCAATCCATATATGTATAGCAGTGGGTATATGAACAATAAAGGCACCCCTAGAATCCAGGGCAAATGGTGAAGGATCATTCAGCATTCTTGGGACAAGATGCAACGGGTCATATGGTGAATGTGGGGCAATTCTGTACATTCTCAACAATGAACTGGGACTGAGAGGAAACGCGTGGACTCTCTTTTGGCATTGTAGTAACTGGCAAGCAAAACCCATATTCGGGTCAGCAATTCCTCTAGCCGCCTTCACATACTGAAACGCATCGTCGAAACTCTGACCCTCCCTCCACATAAGATAAGCTATAACCAATGAAGTAGATCGTGATACTCCTTGACAACAATGAACGAACACCTTTCCTCCCTGTTCCCTAACATCCTCAAAGTAATCAAAAACATCATATAGAATACTTGTTATGTCCTCTGATGGACTATCCTGCAACCACAAAGTCCTATATACAAAATCGCCTTTGAAATACTCAGGACAAACAAAGCCCACACAGTTCAGCACATGAGTAATACCATTCCTCTTAAGAATTTCCCTGTCTCGAGCAACGGCATCCCCTCCAAGATATACATGCTCTGCTACTTTTGAGCATTCCTTATCAAAAAATGCAATCCTTTCTTTCTTTCCTAGTCCTCCATTGCTATCCGGATTTCTCTGAATTGAAGATAGATCGAGTTTCAACCTGTCGCTAGTCCTGTTGCCACCAGGGGTTGGTGGATGTGGCCATTCCCCCAGGTCATCTGATCCAGCTTTTGGCCACTCCTCTAAACTCCTCCTAGCAATTGCCAAAGGCTGCAAAGGTGGCAAGCATGAACGTGCTTTACAGTTCTGTTGAGACCGTGGGGTTAATGGAGCTGGGAACCTGCGATTTTGTCCATTATTACCATTTGGATCTGCACAAGAATCTTTCTCTTCCATATTAGGACTTGGAAGTGCAGTCCTGGAAGATGACCAAGATGCAGAACGCCAGAACATTCTCTTGACTCCAGCAGTGTTAGGCACCTGTGGAGCCAGAGTGTTACTGGTGGCATCCTCTTTGCCCACCATAACAACCCCACTTCACAAAATTCCAACAAACTCTACAATCAAGCCAAACCCAAAAATGCTAATAACCAGGCTGTTCTTCTATACCACTAACATGGATTCAAATGAAACATGAAGATGCTGTTAAAAAAGGGTAACAAACAAATAGCTCGTACCAGATCAAACACAGTACTATTCCACGCCACGACCACTGCAACCAAAAGAACAGAAACGGCAAGTTAAGGCCAAGCGCATTAAACCCAAAACAGAAAAACCAAAACAGACCCGCAACTGAGATTCTAAACAAACCCAAAAAGAGAAACAAAACTCACACAAGCAAAACCCCGCAAAACAAAACCGTTTTCTTTCTTTCTCTCTTCTACCAAAGACCCAAAAAACTGCGGCTACAGACTTAGATTTTAGAACTTACACTATGATGTGAAGGCAAATTCACGAAGCTAAGACCAAGCGAAGAACAAGAGGGGCTGTTAAAGAACTGAGAATAGAAAGAGGCAAGAGGAATCCTTTACAGTTCGGAATATGTTTGTTTATTTGACCGAGAGAAGGAGAAAACGAAAACCCATTAGCCCATTTTGTGCTAACGCTTTTCTTTATAGCAAAATTGTGCACATTACACTTTCTCTGTTCCTCTATTTATAGAGTCGAATGACTGTTTCTTTCTACTCTTTAGCACTGAAATTTTCTTTTCTTGATAGATATTAATATTTTATTTGAATATCATATTTTATATTTTCTATTTCCTTTGAATAACTATTTATAGAACTTTTTTTCTTTACCATTTCATATGATTAAGATGGGTATATTTAATTTTTTATTTTTATATGTTTTTTTAAAGGAAAATTCAACATGGTCAAAACTTGGTTACCTAATAAATGGAAAGATCCTAAATTTCATGATCAGATTATATGAGATTGCTGTGATATCTTGACCAAATTGTTTTGATCAAACTTTCACTTGCCCTAAAAATGAGATTTGGTATTTATGGGATGAGACTTGGTACAATTATTTGTATTTTTTTAAAATTGTTTTCAATTATTATGGGATGAGACTTGGTACAATTATTTGTATTTTTTAAAATTGTCTTCAATTATGTATCTTGACTCAAATCTTAAATTGTTAGTGACTATTAATGACTTGTCTTTAAAAGATGTATTTAATTGTTGTTATGGTCAACATAGATTGCCTTTAATTAAGACAAAAAATTGTATAAAAAATAAAAGATAATGAATTTATCTTCTTCTCAAGTTTTTATAATTTATAAGAAAAATTTTAAATTATATTCTAGTAAATATATATTTTTTGTTTAATATCAAATAAAGAGCTACCTAGTGATCTTTGTTAAGCGACCATTTCACCACAAAAGCTTAAGCTATTATATGAGACTAACTTAATTGATTTTATATATTCGCTAACACAGTTCCTAAGTAAAAGTCTTTTGGACTTGAAACTTGCACAGACTTACTCTATCTTGTGCTGAAAAATAGGAAGGTAGTAGGACCTTGTGCTGAAAAATAGGAGATGGTAAGATTTAAACTCATGACTACTTGGTCACAGAGGCTTTGATATCATGTTAAGCGACTATTTCATCACAAAAGCTTAACATATTGTATGAGACCAACTTAATTGGTTTTATATATTCACTAACAACTTTCCCTTTGTATTTTACAAAGATATTTTCATGACTTGAGCATGTGACCGTCCAATTACAAAAGAGTAATATTACTGGTTGTTCCAAGACTCACCCTTTTAATATTAAGTAAACAATACATTATTATAGAGTTAGTATTTTAATTTAGTCTCGATCCAACTTGAAATTAATTGATAAATTTTGAGTTTGTTGAGTTTTAGATTGAAATTAATCCTAAATTTTAAAAAATATTTTTAGAGATTTAATTTGAAACTTTTAAAAAATTTAAAAAGAATAAAAAATAACTCAAAAAAATTAAAACATTTTTTAACCAGGCTTAAGCTTATTGTCAATGCTACTAAAGTTGTTTTCAAAAATAATAATTTTTGATTGACAAAGAAGAAACAATTTAAGTATTTTTCTTTACCAAAATACTTAAATTATTATTTCCATTATTTTCTTTTATTTATTTATTTTCTTTTTTATTCTTTTCGTGCGAGTCTTTTAAAAATAACCTCTTAGGAATAAAACTGTGTACTATTCTGTGTCAGACGAATTTGTACTTGGTATTGTTGTTATTTCTTTACCAAAATACTTCTATCTCTCACAATAAATTAAACATGTTCTTAGCTTATTCTATTTTTTAGTAAAAATACAACATATTATATCAAGAAAAAAAAATACACATTCTTATTATTTAATTAACGTGGTTATTATCAACTCCTTTTTGCTCGAAATAGCATTAATGAGCAGTCTTGGAAAATTTCCTTCTTTGACCATTTTATCTAATAATTCAAGTTTTTGAGGCTTACATTTTCATGTTTGAAATTCCTGGAAAAAGCCATTTTGAATCCGTAAACTAAAATATTGTTTTATATTATTCTACATGAAATGACAATTTAAAAATGATTAAAACTTTGAATATTCTAAATGAGCTCTTTGATGTTTTCTTGGCTTAGTTTGACCTTATAATATATAGTAGCTGCCTGAACTAATAACTTTCAAGCCATCTTTGAACAAGTATGTAAAAATGTGAAACAACAATCTTTCAAAGCAAGTTCTTACAAATTACGTATTTCAAATAAATTACTTGTTAAGATATCGATTTAGTATCAAAGGGCAAATTTGATCCGAGATATTTTCGATTTCGAGACTTTTCAAGTTGATAGGCAAATGGTAAACAGGTTTTAACAGTTCAACACTCATCGGAGGCTTAGAAATGCTAGAATTTAGTAATTAAGGAAAGATATGAAGTTAGAATGATTGGAAAGAAGAACAGTAATAACAAGATTCAAATCGACTCATGTTAATATATTACAGAACAGCAGAGTTTTATGTTTTAAGGAATGTTGCATTTTATTGTGATCAAGTACAGAAGGAGAGTACATTATCAGACTAAGAATAATTACTGAACATAGCATGAACCTGGACCTATCGGAGGATTCCGGGCATAACTGTTTGTGACCGGAGCAGCCGGAACTCCACGCCGATTCAGCAGGCATCTGAAGTAGTGCAACCGGGGCAACGCGGTTAATGTTATGTTGCCAGAGGATGTTGCCTCTCGCTTGCTCCATAGACGCTCTATAAGAGAAAGGAGAAACACCATAGTTAAGGGCTGAGAAAGAAAATACTCTCAACAAACCAATCTCCCATAATGGAAGGTACAAGCGTACTGCATAGTGTTACAGATTCATGAATAGTATGAGCAAGTTCCAATCTTCAATCAAAAACGGACAATTTGAATTTTGAGAAAGCTTTCAAGTTAATCTATATTCCGAAACCGAGGCCATACCTGCAGCTGCAGCTGCTCGCGGCCATATTGTTTGTTGAACAACTGAAGTATCAGCTGTCTCAGCCCACATGCAAACTTCTCCTCCCAGAACCAGCTCTTGCTCATTAGAATTACTTATTCCTTCCACCGGTTCAGCCGTATAAACGTCATCCCAAGGGACATCTAAATGGTCAAGATACCAGAAGCCTTGATTGCTGAAGATGCATTTGAAACCTTTTGAAACAGCTTTGGGACAAACTCCACCTCCTAGCCTGAAAGCAACAAAGAAAAAATAAAGGCATGCCCAAAGATTTGCATTGGTTTGATACTGTGAAAAAAGAGTTTTAATCCAATAAGAACTCACCAGTTATGCACTATAGTCTTTGGACTAAGGCTTGATGGGAATGCATTAAATGTTTCTTCCCTGAAACAGCAGTTGCTTAGCATTGTCAACAATATATTGAGGAGATAAAAGAATGCATAAACGAAAGGAAAAGTATGTTTGAAGTAGACATTTTTAACTCAAAACTAGCGTATAATCAATTTTGAAAAGCTAATAATCTTCTATTTTCATAAAAAGAACGTACCAGTTGACAGGTGTCCAACCTTTTGAAATCGCCATTTCTTGAGCTCTGAGTACAAAATACTTATATGCATCCTTGGGGGTCATGTTGTGATCCTGAAGCCTAGAATCAAACACAATTGAAAACCCTTGAATGCATAATAATTAATAAGGTTACTTCTGGTGATATATCATACTAAATGAAAAGAAAATTGAATGATTCTCAGATTTAAACTTCACGATATAAGGAATGTACCATTGTTTGATATGTGGTGTAGAGTTCCAGCAGTCTGTAAAGAGAAATCACTATGCCTTATTAAACATCAAACATGAATTCAGAGGAAAATTTACATACCAGACATGCGTGATGCTTACAGAAACATATTCCACAGAACATCCCATCCACTGAGCAGATGTGGCACAAATACTCTAAGACAAAGATTTCGGTTTTATAGAGAAAATGTATTGTGATGTCAATCATGAACAGGTACATTCACAGAAGTTTGAAAATATTATTTAAATTTGACTGGGAGTAAGAAACTCATTCAGAGGTCCTTGCAAATGATTGTTCAAGTGCTAATGTTATTAATCAAACACAAGTTTCACTCAACATTGAAGTGTCTACTTTTTTCATTACATTAAAGACTGAATATCTTCCTCTATACAATCTTTTCACTGGCAACAAATTCACAAACGATAATGATTGCTACAGCTTATCTCTCTAATTATACACAGGAGATGATAGACATGTATCAAGTTGCTGAAAGACATCTTAAGGAGTGAGGGACATCTTCTAGGCTATGCTCAACAAATTTATTGTTTCATATTACGTGTCGAAAGTTGAATCATAAGCAAATGATATGAAATGCTTCAAAAGGGAGTAATAGCTCTGTCGTTAAACATAGCACACAACAATCTTTGTGGCATTAATCCAACATATTAATGTAACTATTGGAAAAATATCTTACCCTTTAACTGGAAAAAGTAATAATACTAACCTGTGTTGACCTCATCACCACCCAAGTGGAAGAGCTCAAAGGGGAAAATTTTTCTCATGTCTGTAAAACAAATATCAGCAATAAAAGTCAAACAACTGAAGTATATGTGAATAGCATCAACAAACATCATCACCAACAAGCACAAAATATTTAGTGAATGAGCTGAAAGTCTGAGAAGTACATTGTTACACCATTTAGTTGCAAAATTGAATCTGGCTAAGTTAGTGTTGATCTCAAAGGATTATGTCCATTGTTAGTGTTAAGTTAGCAAAGCTGTAACTAAATGCAAACAGTAGCCTCTGCAATTATCAATCAATGGAACAAGAAGATATAACCTGTCAAAATGCCAGAGAGAACATCGAAAGTAAAATTTTTGGAAACATCAAGTGGCTCTCTGCAGGATTTGGAAGGCCAAAGGTCAGAATATCCAACACCCCTGCCAGGAGAAGTTAACAACTTCAGAAATTATGGGACTCAAACATAGCACAGAATTAAATAAGTGTTTTACCAGGATTCTCCATGACCAGGGACATCAATTTCAGCCATGACATGGATTCCTGAACCAAAACAATAACAATTTAAATCACATGCAATAGGAAGTTCTACATCTCAAGTCTTTCCATAGGCCACTGAGAACAATTGCAAATAGGTTCTAATAATATGATACAGTTCACTTACGAAAGGAAAGAAAAGTTATTCCGATTAACAAAATGAAGAGCCTTACCTCTTGACTTGGCAAAGCTTCATGTTGATGCAAGGAGAGACGTTAGCCAAACAGAAGAAGTAAATTAGTAAACATGAATATAATCATAATTCAATAAAGGTAAAAGTGATACATTCAGACAATGTTTTGAAGTTGTACATGTATTGTCCATATGTTTACTCAAACCCTGCACTAATTAATCACCATCATTGATATTTCCCTTTTCCTAAAGCATTATATCAATCTTTAATTCAAAATGGACCGAGTAGCGTAAATCTTACTTCACAATTTCGTGTGCATCCTCAACTGTGTATCGCTCCCATTTTGTGTATGAACCTTTCCATAACTTTGAATATGTGGGTACTTCTAAAGGAAATGATTGTTCATCTATGATGTGCCAATGGAGGACATTCTACCGAACATAATTTCAACTATCAGAATCATATTCAAAGTGACAAACACCATAAAAGACGGAATAAAAGAGAAGTGAATGCTTGAATAAACTGAAATATGCTCTAAAAATTACCAGTTTAGCATATGACATGGAATCAATTATCTGCTTGATAACTTCAATAGGTAAATAGTGCCTTGATGTATCTGCAAAAGTGTGTTTTAGAGAGGTAAACATACCTATCTGCATCCGTGACCTATTAATATTTTATGGTGAATCTAACAAGGAAATTAAACAGAAAAAATTACAGTACTCGGTAAAAAGTCCTGACATCTTCTGGAAATCCTAGCTATTCGGAATATAATTGCAGGGAATCTTGTTGCTATTACTCAAACAAGTATCTACATGGACAAGAAAGAAAATATACTGACTGAACAATAACACTTACCAAGTAAAAGTCCACGGTATGCAAATCTCGGTTTGTCTCGGATGTACCACGGTGCTTTGTATATTTGCACAGCTCTAGTATCATAATCAAATGCACATAGTTGACTAAATGTCTGCAATATTGTTTATCATACAAATACAAAGAAAACAACCATTACAATCCCAACCACTCATAAAACCATCAGACTCTTTCGAAGAGCAGTTAGTCAAATAATACTTTAGCAAGTGAGAATTCATCTATATAGCACCAAATCCGGGCATTAGCATTCTCTACAATGTCTCATACACCAAAATTAAAGTACAGTTATCATTTATCATTACCTCCAATCCCCTCAATGCACCATAGACAGTATTTGCCTGAAAAAAACAGAGAACAGAATAAACTATTGCGAAGAAAGGGATAACTAACAAGACCGAACCATAAAATTGTTAATCCCTAAGATTCAGCATTGTAGTTCTAGCAAATACTTAAAAATCAAAAACAAAAGTCTGTGTCGTGATCTTCACTTGATCATAGGACCAAAAACAATAATTAGCACCGAAACACTAAAATCCCACAGAGTCTTACCTCAATAACCACCTCCTGAACGATTGACTTCCCATCTGTCTTCGCTGCGAGCAATGTATAACTCTCATCCACTCCAAGTTGAAGCTGAAAGAACCCCAAAAATCACAAGCACACACAATGGTCAAATTTCGAGAAATGGTAATAAAGGGCATGCCTTGTTAAACACTAAAATTATGAAAAACCAAGTTGAAGAGACTTACTTCTTCACTAGCAGAATGAACAATAATTCTCAATCTCCTAACATCATAAACCGATTTTGTCCCTCTAAATCTCTGAAGAATCGAGAAGCTGCTACTCTGCTCAAATATAATCCTACTGTACCTTTCAAACCCATCTCGCAAAATGCTCGAATTGCCTCCTTTACCCTCAACAACCAGAACCAGCCCGGGGTCCACCGAGAGGGTGTCGTCGCCGAATGTGAACTCCGCCGGAAGAGGCCATACATAAGCGAGAGAATCGCCAATCTTCACCGCCGAACTCCCACCCAGAATCTGAAACACTGCGAAGATCACAGCAGCTGCCATAATTTTCTCCATTGTGGAACCACAAGCAAACAACAAAGCTTGACGGAGCTATAAAGAAGAATAATCGTGATGATGGGGGATTGCTTGGAGATTGCTACCAAGGCAAGGAATCTCTAAACAATCTTATCCTATATATCCCCAATCTTTGACTTCAAGCGGTTAAAATCTTCTTCCTTTTTCTTGCACATTAGAGTACAAGCCATGGAGGGGGTTGTTCTTCAGATATAGATTACTTAGCTGCGATCTTTAAGTTCATATGTGTCATTGCGGATAATCTGCCAAGAACATAGCTGCCAACCAATCCATAGTGTTTGGGTCGCTGACACGTGCAAAATGTCATGACTTCTGTAATTGAAAACAAAAATAGAAAACCGGAGACTGACGGTAAAGGTCTCCTGCTTTCGTTACGGTTTCCACAAGGACCACAACTTGTCCATTATGGATAGGACAAATCCCAAGTGGAGTAGGATTAGGTGCAACCCATGATGTCCGAAATAATTAAGAATCATATGATGATAACATATTCAATCCGTTTTCTTCACGCGACGCCGTGTACGGCGATTCCGTTAAATATTCTTACATTTTGCATTTTGTTATTTTTCTAAATTTACCTTAAATAAATTATAAGA
>JANIIA010000003.1:53796544-53808725 GCA_027478495.1 Erythroxylum alaternifolium | reverse complement strand
GGACCTATCGCCATGATTCGTATATTTCAATTTCTTGTTATATGTGGTGGTTATGGACCAAGTGGGAGAATGTAAGAGTTTTATCGTTTTCTCTTCATCTTACCTGTGATGGTCCACCCACCTACTGCCTCTTCTTTTTGTCGGCCATCATACCCGACATCCATGTTTTATCTCTGTGATGGCCAGAGTGTAGTAGGGTATGAAGTGGGTTTAAATTGATAATTATTTTGGTCCCTATCCTTACTACGCGCAATTCAGAACATCACACCATCGGATTAAGCTGAGGAAAGGATAGAAGTTCCAACACTTCTCTACATTCTTGCAGATCTAAGGAGGAGGGCAATGGCTGGAGGTATCCCATATTTTTATACGCTTTCGTGTATATTTATGCATGTGTTTTACGTGATTTGTATGCATGAAGTTGCTGTTTTATTATGGCATCATTCATCATTAACTTATACATTATATTTGATTTTTAAAATTAAATCAAAACAATAAGTTGAATTATAAAAAAATAACTTAATCTAGTATTTATAAATAACTTAGAATTAATTTCATTTCAATATTTTTTATATGATTACTAATCCCGTTTTTCATAATCGTTCCAAGCATATCAAAGTTGTTTTTCATTTTGTTCGAAAAAAATTGGAATTGAAAAATCTCACTATTAAGTATGTCCCTACAGAGCACCAAGTCGCTGATATACTAATCAAGGGTCTCTTGTCATTGGTTCAATCTCAACCTCCGGTCACTCCTATTGAGCTTGGGCGAGATGTTATGATTATCAAGTCTCATGGTTCACAAGTTGACTTAGTCCAAGCGATTGGTGATTTAGAGCCTGAGATTTCATAGATCTTTTCAGATATATTGTAATTTTATCTATTAGTTTGTTGTATCTAAGATATGCTATATCACTTTGCCATATCACTATGTTGTAACAACTCCCAGAATATCTGATACACTCAATGCGATGGTGACTATAAATAAATAGAAAGTCACGTAAGATAGATTTTGGAGCCTTACAAATTCTTCTGACTTTTTTATCTCCATACCTTGTACCCACATTCCATGTAAGTTGTGTTGTAAGATTATGATAGCTGAGAAAGAACCTGATCCTGGCAAAATTCCTCAAAATCGACAGCTCATGTCAAATAGTCCAATTTGGCAACTCCTTTTTGTCTCTTGGTTTTTTTTGGGTGCTATCATCGTCATATGCCATTATTAAACCGAGCGATAATGAACTTACGTTGTCTCTTTTTATGTTTTGGGTTTATCTTTTGTAATATACAACTAAAGGAATATAGCCACCCACCACGGCAACCACTAGCGTCTTGTCCCTTTGATTCAGTCACTTTCGCTTGATTCAAACGACGGCATAAATGCTCGCTCCGGACGCTTATCTCATAGTCAATCTCCAGCTACGTCCTCCTAACTAAGGAATCATTTATCTCTATACTCATTCCCGTCTTACGTACCCCTAAGTTTTAAGATTTTTACTGAATTATAAAATTATATATTAGTCTTTAATGCACCGTCTGAAAATTTTCAAATTGAATTTATTAACGAATTGAATTTAATTACATTAATAAGATTGAATTCAATTTAATTTACTTAAGATTTATATTAAATAAATCCTTAAACATGTGTAATAATAAGTATCAATCGGTTACATATTTATAAATTTGAACTCATTATGTAATTTATAGTATAAATGATCGACGTATGTGTTAAATAAATCATTGAACATGCATGATACTAATTATCATATCGTGTTACATATTCATAACTTTTAATATTAATTAAATTATAAATTTATGAGTGATTTGTAGAATAAATCATTAAGGTCTACAAATCATTAAGGTTGATAGAGTTTATATAAAATAAACCATGAGTACTATATATCATGCATTGCATTTTTATAATTTTGTAATTATTAAATTATGAAATTACTAATTATTTTTTACAAATTTTCTAATATAAGTAATTGAGCTTCATATTAAATTCTATCATTTGTATTTACATTGAATAAATCCTTTAAATGCATAATAATTATACACAATCACTTAAATAGACACTAATTACGAATTAAATTCCGAAAATCAAAGTTAAAGTCAACGAACCCTAATGCACAAGATTTCTCGTATTTTCGTGATTCGAACCTGTGATATTCTAGTCACAAAGGAGTAACTATACGAGTTACTCCTTTGTGATTATTTGATTATTTCTATTAACTTTAAAAATGTAAAATAACTTTTTTTTATTTGGATTTGAGTTTGAATTGTCTAAGTCCAAATCTATCTGAGTCATAATATTTCTAAATCAAATGATATTGTTTTATTTATAATAATTAAGTCTCGAATTGACCTGATTGAGCCTAACTTATAAGTCACACTCGTTAAAAATACTTAAATTTAAGTCTACAAAACAATCATTGTCATCCTTAAAACTTAAACATCAACATATGTTCCAATTTTTTTTTAGAAGAAGGATGAGATATATTAACAATTCAAGCACAATAAAAGCAGTACAAAAGGAGAAAAATTAATACACCACTCACCTACGTTTGTCATTATTTGAGAAGCTTGGGCTAAGTCATGAGCAACCTCATTAGCAGAACGTCTGACATGTTGAAAGATAACTTCGCAATCAAGCTGAGATCTAAGTAAACGAGAATTAAAAATTAAATCGCCGAAATCAGTTACATCTACATAGTGACGATCTGTGAGTGCGTGAATAACAAGTAGGCAATTACTCTCAACAACGACCCTTTGTCAATTCTTACGCTCAATCCAACTAAGGACCTTCTTTATGGCCAAAACTTTAGCGATCTTTGGGCAAAAAATTCCGTAAAGTCTGCCAACCCCAACTCCCAAAATCGAACTTGAAGAATCTTTAGCAATGAAACCATACCTAGTGTAGGAACCAGCCATAGTTGTTGTAGCATTAAGGTTGAGTTTCACCTACTCAAGATTAGTGTCCGCCATGTAGTGACTCCATCCGCAATTTCAGTCTCAACCACCACTTGCGGCTTCAACCAATCACGGTGACATCGCAACGTTGGAGCCCATTTGAGTAACTTTACTTGATAGACATCACTAGAAAAATAACTGCAGCGAGTGATTGACTTCAATCAAAAAAATCAGATATGAAATAGACTAAGCAATATTTCTTTGTTTTATTGGAAATTACAATTACAAAATGACGTATACTTAAAATGTTCGATTATTGTCTTTCTCCACACTAAACACTAACAAATAATAATTTAAAAAACATAATGATTATCCTACAAGGTCAAGGTGCGATCTTCATCGTGGCCCCATACGTCATGAATCAACGAATCAGGCGCGTCCCACCAACTTCCCAAACAATTGCCTCAGACGCAAGGATAAGATCTCACTGTTACACGTGTACTCAAATTCCACACGAAAACGCAACTCCTTCCCGCCCCCAACCACACGCAAAACGTTCCAACCAATAACAGAAAAACACGTGAATTTATTTTTATTTATTTATTTAAAAAGACAGATATAGTTTATTTATAATAAAAATTAAAAATCCTAAAATAACATAGACACGATTTGGTATATAAAGCACTAACCGTACTTAGATACTACCTTTCTTTTCCAAACCTCTCACGCTCTCTACACTGCAGTCTCTACATACGCTGTCTCTCACGAGTGTTTATGATTCAAAGATACTTCGTTACCTCCTCGAATCCGGGCTGTTACACTTCGTTGGCCGGAAAATGGTGGATCCGGTCACCCACGACAAGGACGAGGAACTTGCACTGCTTTCGGTCAACGAAAATGCCGACAACTCCTGGCGTTTGAACTTCGACGGTTACCAGTTGTCGCCAGAGCGCCAGGACAAGAAGGCCTCCCGTGGACTCCATGATTGCCTCGGTGTTTCAGGTGGTTTCTCATTGTTTATGGTGTAAAAAAGAGAGAGGATCTTCAGTTTGTTTTGTTTTGGTTAAATTATTGTGTTTTGGTTATGTTGAAAGTGCGTATAGTATCTGACGCTTGGTTTTCTGCGAATGGTGTTAACAGTTGAGACAAACATGTACAATAATCAGAATTTCTTTTCTCTGTGTGTGTGTATGTTTATGTTTGGTTTCGGTATTTATTGGCGGCGGCGTCTTGTTTTTCTGAAATAGGAAAGTTTTTTTTCCTTTTTCTGTTTTTTTTGGATCATTTCGTGCTTCTGATGGATGGTTTCGAAGGAATGGATTTATTTGTAAAATTTGTTTTAGATAGCTAGACTGGTTTGAGGGGTTTTGATTGCTTAAAGATTGTTACTGAAGTGCGACTTAGGTCTAGTACTGATAAAAGGCTGCGCCTTTTGATGTGTGTGCTTGTAAATCGAGAGAGCTTAGATTTAGTATGAAAGTTTTAAACAAAAAGTTTTGAGTAACCTTTATGTGGCTTGGATTGGTCTTATGGTGTAGCATTTTGTGGTACGGCTAATTAGATATGCTGACAGATAAACGAGTTTTATTGGGTTGGGGATGAGGGAGAGCTATTTGAATGAATGCCTTTCTGGGTGTTATGCGATTCAGAAATTTGTTTTGAAGTTTAGATCATTTTATATTTGATATAGTGTTAATATTCGTCGGTGGTAGGTTCGGAAGATAATGTGGCTGAGTACTATCAGCAGCAGGTGGAAATGCTTGAAGGGTTCAGTGAAATGGATGCTTTAGCAGATCGGGGTTTTATTCCTGGAATGTCAAAGGTTTATTTACCTCCACATCTGTTCTGTTTTATATTGAATTAGAGCGTGCTCCACATTTTAAATCGGGACATCAATTGTTGTGGTTGCAGGAAGAACAAGACAAGTTGGCTAGAAGTGAGAACTTTGCTATTAGAATATCAAATTTGGCCAATATGGTTCTTTTTGCTGCCAAGGTTTATGCATCCATCAGAAGTGGTTCACTAGCCATCATTGCATCTACTTTTGACTCTTTTCTTGATCTGGTGTCTGGACTCATCCTGTGGTTTACTGCTTTCTCCATGAAAACACCAAATCCATATCAGTACCCTATTGGGAAGAGGCGAATGCAGCCTTTGGTCAGTAATTTTTCAATATTTGTTTTTTATGGATTGTAAGAATTATTATATTCTCTTTGATTATTTATGCTAAGTTGTCAAATTTCTTTTTGTCCTCCTTTTGTCTTTCTGCGATATATTCCATCATCTGCCTTTCCACTCAGTGGAATATATGGTGCGCATATCAGGAGATCCTGCATCTTTTATTGTCTCTCACCATTTTCTTGCATTGTCACACTCATCACTTAGCCTTCTGAACGGTCATATAACATGGACGTTCTGCAACTCTGAGGAAATATCCTGTCCGCATGAGCTTTGGAATAGGATGAATTATGCTTTCTGATTTATGTGCTGTTAACTTGTGGAATGTCTTATTCTATTCCAATACGAAAAGTTGATGCTTCACCTTAGTTCTTTAATAATATATCTTGATATTCTTTTCTGTGATTATCATTTCTGGGTTCACATTTTCTTTAATCTTTTTGAACGTGATTAGACTATCTAGCTGAAATCATCTATACAACTATTTATTGGTTGTCTCTAATTTTCTTTTCATAGGAAAGTCACATTAGATAATTGCAGAGTGCACCCCTTGCTGGCGCTCACTGTAGTTGCTTGTTTCATGTGCTTTTTCCAAATTCACATACATATGTACAGATGAATGCCCTTTCCACCTGTCTGTGTTTACTGTATCACTTATTTATTAATGTTGTTCACTACGGTTCTCTTTCCCTGGCACATGTTTGCCTTGTTTAAATCATAATTTCCCCTTCTTGATGCTTTTATAATTGTAATCCATAAAATGTGTGTGTTCTTTCTCATTATTTGTGAATCCTGTTCAGGGAATCCTTGTTTTTGCCTGTATTATGGCAACTCTGGGACTGGAGATAATATGGGAATCACTTAGAACATTGATTTTTGAAGTAAGTGGGCCCTAAACAATTCTCAGTTTTATTGAAAAGACAGGAAATAAGGAATGCATTTAACTATCTTTTACATTTCATTTAATGTTCTTTCAGGACAGTGCATTTGATCTTACCAAAGAGCAGGAGGAATGGGTTGTGGGTATTATGCTCTCAGTGACAATTGTGAAGCTTCTCCTGATGATTTATTGCCGCTTGTTTAAGAATGAGATCGTCAAGGCTTATGCCCTGGATCACTTTTTTGATGTTGTCACAAACATGATTGGCCTTGTTGCTGCACTCCTTGCCAAGTACATTAAAGACTGGGTTGACCCTGTCGGAGCTATAATTGTGAGAAAAATCTGTTCTTGTTTTGGCTTGCACTTTCTTTTATACATCCCAATTCATTACACTTGAAATTGCCATTAAAATACTTATGTTAGTCGCGTATAGAGAGGTTTGAGTTTAACTCTTTTTCCAAGGCACGATACGGTTTTAATGTGTTTGCATCTTGGATTTGGAGTTAAAAATAGTATGAAACAGACCATGATTGGGACTTTAAAGCCCTTAAATTATTAGATTTGAAAATTTCAATACAAGTAAAATGACCACTATAGATTCCTTCATCATAACTCGTTTATTTATATCTTTAACAATATGAGATTTTGATGATGCTGCAGCTGGCATTGTACACTATATGGACATGGTCAAGAACCGTATTGGAGAACGTTGATTCACTTGTTGGAAAGTCAGCTACTCCAGATTATCTTCAAAAGCTCACCTACCTTTGTTGGAATCATCACAAGGCCATTAGACACATTGATACTGTCCGGGCTTACACCTTTGGATCTCATTATTTCGTTGAGGTTGACATAGTCCTGCCGGCAAGCATGACCTTGCTAGAGGCTCATGACATTGGTGAGTCCCTGCAGGAAAAGCTCGAGCAATTGCCAGATATTGAGCGTGCATTTGTTCATCTTGATTATGAGTACACCCACAAACCTGAGCATGCTCAGTCTCATTCAGTCTAGCTACGGTCTCCCGTCATCCCCCTCGTGTCCGCGACATTCTTTCTTGTCAGTTCTCAACAAGGTCTGCCTTCAATCTATTAACTACATGCAAAGTTGATATATGGTTGATCAAGTATTGCAAGTTCCTTAATAAAAATAACTTGCAAACTAGGAATGGTGACACATTCGTGGCTAGGTATATTATGTTATTATGGCTTCCAAGGAAGTGGACAGAGTCTAGTCATTCGTCAGTCAGCCGGCTATTGGATGGCCTGTTTAAGAATGTCTAACCTTGTGCTTTCCACTAGATCAGAATACTGAGCTATGTCTTGTGTTTAATGTGTATATTTGTTGATGATAATTGGGTATTTCCTGAAGCTGGGTTGACACCACGATGATACTATTTTCGTGCTTGCTTTCTACAATACATCCGTGTTTTCGGCATATGTGGCTCATATGGAGAAATATTGAGAACTACATTTCATTTTATGTTTTATTTTTGTGCAAAAAATGTTCTATACTCTACTCTTGGTGTAACTAAAGTGTAGCTGTTAAGTATGATAATTAAACCATATTATAATTATAAAATTAATTATATTGATTCTTTCTCTTATTTAATATTTTATTTTAATTCTAATATTTTAAAAACTATTATTTAATATCCTTTTAATTATCATACAACAATCTTTGTTTATATTTTGTTAATTCTTTATTATAATTGTTAAGTATATCTGTTGAATTTTGGTCGTACTGAGTCAAACCGAGTGCCTAACCTTACCCGGTGTGCAATGAAAAAGTTCTAAAGATCTATTGGAGAATAAAAAAGATTCAGATAAACAAATATAAACCATAAACCTTTTACATATAACTAATTCAAAATTTATAATTTTAATAAATTAATTCAGACTTGAATGAAGTTTGGATTCATAAAGTTTCAATTTGATCTAATAAATAAGCTTAGACTTTTCAAATATATTCCAAGTTAAGAAAAAGTTTCAGCCCAAACTTGTCTATTTCAGTTTAATGTGCTCGGGTCTTGTTGCGGCCCGACTATAAAACCCTGTTCAATAAGTGAAACGCATTAGCAATCCATTCTTAAGTTGGGCAATAAAAGTTAAAGAAGGGCAATCATTTATTTTTATTCTTAAACGAGCATTCTTAAGATTAAAGAGTTGTTAGCAAATAACAAAATCTAGTTCAGGCTAAGATCCAATTTGTCATTCCTAATGGAGGTCAATCTTATTATTTGCTGTTCCTTAATGGGAATGCTGTGTATTATTATTACTGTTGAGTTAAACCAGACACAAGACCTTAAACTTTTGAATTATGTTCTTTTAATTCTTACCATCTTGAATTTCTTTAACTTTTGGTCTTTTTTCTCCATGTCTTTCACGGTGGAATTGGAATTCTTAATTTCATGTCTTCAGTACAACTTTGGTAACTATCAGCCTATTAGTTAGTAAATCAAATAACTAAATTTCGAAATAAAAGGTTGAGTTTGGATTGGATTTTAGGTACAAGAGACCTGATGTGAAATCCTATCTAAAACATCATATATATAGCCATGAGCAGATCCAGACGAATTCAAACTCAAGTCCTTATCTAGTATTGATTGGATTCATTCCGAATTCAACCTGACCCATTATCATCCCATGTTCAAGAACAACTTAATGTTTCAAGTATAAATACGTGCAAGGATTTATAGAAGAGTTACCTAGCCTTTATCAAATCAGCTTAGAACCAAAAGAAAAGTGGTCTATGATCAGAATTCTGTACCTTTTATTTAACACACAAGCCATAGCTCGAAAGCACTGGATTACATACCTTTTCTTCAACTTGTGCACCACATTCATAGAAAAACGCAAAAGAATTAAAAGGTCTAAAAGCTTGAATCTCCTTCATGCATTAACCTTAGGCTCCCATCCAGCAATTACGTGTTCTTTTGCAGCTTTTGTTTTCTCAAAAGATTCCCGAGAAAATAGCATCTGCCGACATGATTGGAAGAATTCACCATTGATAGCCCACAAAAGGAACATAAGTGCAGACATTAGATTGCAAGTGAACAACTGAATCATGTCCTTATTGTAGTTATGAAGTAGCAGAAACAGCAAAACATACCTTCATGTAGCTGTGAACATGAGTAAAGCTTTCAGGAACAGTCCACTTCTTAAAATGACCCAAAGCAATCTGAAGATGGTAAAGCTTTGGGGCCAAGCTCAAGTCAGAAGCAGTGATCTTTTCCCCAGCAATGAAAGGACCCTGTTTTTATTTATATAACATACGATTAGCCTCTATCTCCAGGTCAAATTGTAAACTGAAGATCAAATCCTTTATGAAGTGAATTTTTCTAGTTAGATCATATCATACATGTGCCTTAAGATGCTCATCCAATGTCCTCAATTCCGCAAGCAGAGTCTGTTCTGATCCGTCATTTGGATCCTTGCTCTTCAAAAATTTGATAAAAGATGGGAATACCTTCGAACCACTGCAGTGCAAAATGGTGCAAATGCGTAACAGAATGAATCTCTGAGCTACATGTATATATCTCTCCAAATCAATTTCAGAAAAGTTCCGAGCAAGAACGTTATACTTTCCTGGACCTTAAAAAGAATTGAATGGAATTTAGGATAAGCCGAATATGGACGTACAGGAATCATAAAGATAGATGTTACTATACCAATAAGCTTCTTAAGAATCCATTTTCAATGCAAAGAACAACAATTTCTTGTAGAGAGAAATTATAAAAAAAATGGAACTTGCAATCACAATCTCCATTTCAAAGAAACCCCTTTTCATATCCAAGACTAAGCAAGTTTAGTTTTAAAGAAAGTGATAATATGGACATGAAGGGAGAGAGAGAGCTTACACAGAAGCAACTTCAGGAGGTGTCTTAAGAGATGGTTCAGGATACTTCTCCTCCAAAATACCAACAATCACATCAGAGTCCCCTACCCATTTGTCATCTATTTTCACAACTGGTACCTTTCCCTCTGGACTTATCTCCAAGAACCTATCAAAACAACAGCAAGATTTATCACTTCCCAATCAACCAGAGAACTAAAAGTGGTCCTCCAGATAGCCCCAGTTATGGACTTTAGTATTGTATCTTCAGTAATTAGAGGTCTATCCAGTTAACTCTTTGAAGTATGAAAATTTGTCGTTTAGATCCTACATTCCACCGTATGAGACTATGAGCATTGACAGTGATGAAGTGTGAAAATTTCCAAGTCAATTTTCTACAGTCCTCCATGAACAAAAGACAAAAAACAAACTTTTCTTGGCTCTTTGACAAAAGCCCGCGAAAACAACAGTAACCCATTTGCTGTCTTAACATGAAAAGTACATGAACGTGGATAATAAGATAGCCCTTTTGTTCAAAACATCATCTCTAACACAAGTACCATTGGGGTTTCAAAGATTTAGTGAAAATACCATTGGGGTTTGTTAGAAAGCTCGATAAAATGTCTCCTGTACTCGATTTTCTTCTCTTCCAAAGTCAGCAGAACTCTTTGACTAAAGGGGCCTGATAAAACCATGAAAGGAAAGAAGTCAAAACTCGCAACGACCCACAATTACTTTATTCACAAATGTTTCAAGAGCGAGAAACACACAATCTCCGAGAACGTCAGGAGCTCCGATAGCAGCCTTGACACAAACCTCGAGAGACATTGTCTGTAGATCAATGGCTGTTAAAGGTGCGAGCTTTCCTGGATTTTGAAGAGAACAGAGTGAAGCTTACAGATGGCAAATACTTGACATACTTGTACGTTCCATTATTTGTCTTTTTTTTTTAATTACAAAAAATTAAAACCATTTTAAAATATCCAATATATTATTACGTAAAATTAGGTTAAAAATAACAAAGAATAGCCACTTACAGATTCTCTATTTCAATAAGTATGTTCCAATCATTTTATGCGTCAATACGACATCGTTTTATAGATTTTTTTGCACATAATATGATGTACTTTTTACCCCAAAATAATGTTATATTATGTATGAAATATAGTTAGAATAGAATAATGAAATTAATACATAAATTTATATTTAAATAGATATTATTTAAACAAATTTTGTATTTATTCTCTAAATTTAAATTATATGAATAGAATATATTGCGAATTCAATTTAATTCTATTCAATTTAAATTAAAATAGTCTCTTATGAGTTTGTCGAATCAATTTAACTTATGATCTTAAAAAAAATAGAACAAAATATAAAAGTTGACAAGCGAAAAAGAAGGTCAGACTGGACTATGGGCAGTGGAACACGGGAACATAGTCTTGTCTACAAGGTGCTAGGCTTAACCTGACAGCAGCTTCTAGCCTAGACGCAAGCATTTATGTTTGTTCCTGAAATTAATCGGACTCAGATAGGTCGAAGCTTTACTTGATCTAATTTGGTCACATATTTTTTATTTAAAAAATAACGTCATTTTTTATTATAAAATTTTGAAGATTAGATTTTTTTATCGATTATATTGCTTTATTATATTTTATTAAATCTCATTTACATATTTACGTAGATCTCACGTAAATATATAGATGAGATTTAATAAAATAAGTTAAAACAAAACAATTAGAATAAATGATTTGATGTGAAGTATTAGATAAGCTTAATCAAATACCTATTAACTTTAGGATGGACCCATTCCTATTTGTCGTAATGTCTTTCCTATAAGTTTCGATAGAATAGGTCAAATCGAGTCTGGTCGAGTATAGGTCGATCTGTGACTCGACTATTACTTTAAAATAATGTCATTTTTAATTTTTTTAAAAAAATATATAAGATAGGACTTATCCCAGCCCGTCGGCCTATGGGCCAACAAGCCGCCAACCCCGTTTGATCCATTAACATTCCTACTTATTTGTCACCATCACTTAAGAATTTAATATAAATAAGATCCGTAATAAATGGAGATAGAGTGGATCTAAATTTTTTCCTTGATTTATATTTAGTTTAATTGGTGGAATAACTCGAAATTAAGATAATATTATTTTGACGTTTTAGTTAAACCAATTCAAATTATTTATTTTAAATTAAACTAATTCTTTTAAATTCAAATTTAATTAAAATTTTAATTAACTTATATCGTAATCAAGTTAAATTATTATTTCTAAATAAATAATTTTAAAATTTTCAACATAAAAAATTATTTAAAAATTAACATTTTACAAGCCATTATACTATATTATATGAAATTGAGCTTTATGTATAATATGAA
>JANIIA010000003.1:53785858-53796444 GCA_027478495.1 Erythroxylum alaternifolium | reverse complement strand
TATGTTCCAATCATTTTATGCGTCAATACGACATCGTTTTATAGATTTTTTTGCACATAATATGATGTACTTTTTACTCCAAAATAATGTTATATTATGTATGAAATAATAGTTAGAATAGAATAATGAAATTAATACATAAATTTATATTTAAATAGATATTATTTAAACAAATTCTGTATTTATTCTCTAATTTTAAATTATATGAACAAAATATATTGCGAATTCAATTTAATTCTATTCAATTTAAATTAAAATAGTCTCTTACGAGTTTAGTGAATCAAATTAACTTATAATCTTAAAAAAATAGAACAAAATATAAAAGTTGACAAGCGAAAAAGAAGGTCAGACTGGACCATGGACGGTGAAACACAGGAACAAAGTCTTGTTTACATCGTGATAGGCTTAACCTGACCGTAGCTTTTGCCTAGACGCAAAGCATTTATGTTTGTTCCTGAACTTAATCGGACTCAGGTGGCTCGAAGCTTTACTTGATCTAATTTGGCCACGGTTTTTTTAATTAAAAAATATCGTCATTTTTTATTATAAATTCACATATTTCTCACATAAATATACAGATGATATTTAATAAAATAGGTTGAAACAAAGTAATTAGAACAGATAATTTGATGTGAAATTTTAGATAAGCTTGATCAAATATCTATTAACTTTAGGTTGGAGTATTCGACCCATTTCTATTTGTCGTAATGTCTTTCCTATAAGTTTTAGACATACTAGGTCAAATCGAGCCTGACTCAAACTTATTTGTAGGGATGTTACTTTTTAACCTGACCCGATTTTAGCTTGAATTGACTGAGTTATGGGCTAAAAGCGGTTGGTTCAATTAGATCACAGGCTGAGGTCTGGTCGAGTATGAGCCAATCTGTGACCCGACTATTACTTTAAAACAATGTCGTTTTAAACTTTTTTTAAAAAATATATAAGATAGGACTTATCCCCACCTGTCGGCCTACGAGCCAACTAGCCGCCAACCTTGTTCGATCCATTAACATTACTACCTATTTGTCGCCATCACTTAAGAATTTAATATAAGTAAGATCCGTAATAAATGGAGATGGATTCGATCTAAATTTTTTTCTTGATTTATATTTAGTTAGATTGATGGAATAATTCGAAATTAAAATAATATTATTTTGACGTTTTAGTTGAACCAATTCAAATTATTTATTTTGAATTAAATTAATTCTTTTAAATTCAAATTTAATTTAAAATTTAATTAACTTATATCATAATGAAGTTAAATTATTATTTCTAAATAAATAATTTTTAAAATTTTCAACATAAAAATAAAAATTATTTAAAAATTAACATTTTACAAGCCATTATACTATATTATATGAAATTGAGCTTTATGTATAATATGAAATAATGACGAGTATTTACTCAATTTTAAATATGGACAATATTTTTTTAATAATACGAATATATAAATTCTCTATAAATTAATAGCTATATAATATATTTTAAAAAAAATTGGATCTTGTTTGATCAACTCAAAATTGATATACCAACTTCAATTTAACATAATTATCCTAAATTTAGATATTCTAAATCAAGTATAAAAATAATATTTTAAAATTAAAATTATAATGATTCAAAATTAATAATTTAAATATGTATTTTTAAATTTTTTTGAATTAACGGTTGAGATAGCAGTGGGCTAGACTGGACTAGGTTTGTTCATGCTTGAGTCCAACTTAGAAAATTTTAGCCTGGATACGGTTTCATCTTGTTCAATAAGGCTAGATATATACGACTTGAGCCTGAATCCGAACCCAATCTAACTTTATTCAATTCTATCTTAGAATGGGCCGGATTGAATAACCTGAGTGGCTCAAGCCCAATTTAAACGAAATTGGGCTTGTTAACTTTAAGCCGAACAGAATTGGGTTGAGCCGGAGTTGGGCTTCTTTGCCAAACCTAGTTCGGATCCACAGAACCCTAAAGAAATCACAGTTCACCGTATTGCCGCCATTTTGCAATCGTTGACCAATCATGTCTCTTCCCATTTCCTGGCGTGTTCCAATGTTTCACATTGCAACACATTCTCTATCTCCACAGCTAAAGTTTCTAAATCCACTCCGCTCCTGTAAGGCCCACAACGTACAAGGAAAAGGCAGGCAGTAGTGGAATTGGCAAAAATCTTCATTTTAACCCGCGAAAACGACATGGCCAATTGACAAAAACGAACGAACTCTATGTTAAAACTACTAATGAAAGATCCGCCAATATCGTACATCATCTTGAAGCTCCATTTTTCTTGCATCATTCCTAGTTTATTTTAATCCATTTTCCTTAGCTAAGAAAACCCAAATTCCAATTCTTTTGTACTCCTCAATAGTCAAGAACTCGAAGTTTCATATGCTAAAAGTTTTGGACTCCTCTGTTTTTCTTGTTTTGTGTTTCTTGGTTGCCCTGTGATTCAAGATATAAGAGTGCGTTTTTGAAAGATACGAAAAGGGGAGGGAGCGATTCTGTTTCAGAACCTGTTTTCCCCATGAAATGATCAAATTGAGTCGTCGATATTCAAAGGTCTCTTTAAAGAGGTAGGTGTTCTCTTTCTCTTGTTGGTGGGTTAACTAGGTGTTTCCTTTGTTGGGTTTCAATGATTTGGTTGGGTTTTAACTTTTTGAATTGTGATTTGAGTAGAAGTGAGCATTTCTTATTCTTTTCTTTCTGTTTTCTACTGGAACGTAAGGATTACTTGTTGGGTTTTGATTTGGTTGTGAAGTAATTGTTGTTTTTGTTGTCTCTCTTGTTGCTGTGGTACGATGTTTATGGGATTTTGTGGAATTTTCACCATCGTTTTGGTTGCTGTACACAAGGAATGAGTATAGATATTACGCCTTCCCATCATAGCTTTCTGAGTTTTGCTTACTGAGAAAGGCTGCTTTAATGATTTTGTTTCATGCATCTTGATTGCAAGCAACTTAATTACTTCGGTATTTCCATAATCTACTTTTTGGTTCCTGAGTTTTGGATGGCTGTCCACTATCTTTTCTTTTACAATTTACCATGGGAAAAGTTGGCTCTCCATATCTATGTTAAGAAAAGATTACTTATTTCTTGTTCCCACTAAAAAAAAAGTTATCTTAAAGATGATCATTATAGTCTAGGTTTCCACGTTAGATTCAGGTGCTTTTGAAAAGACAATCTTTCTTTTGTGTACTGTTTTGTTTCTTTACATTTTTGTCTATGTTTTGTGAATATTACTATCTTTCATACGAATAAACATGTGAAATAACCTGAAAGATGGAGGGTTGTTCCTGGAAATGATCCAGAGACTCAGATTTGTTGGTCAGAGCAGTGTATGTAAAATGCCGTAGTTAGCTTATGATTGCCTGTCCACTAGGAGGTTGTTCTACTATCATGTAATTTGCAGAGAGGACGATAGAAGGAAAAGCCTCTGGAAAATGTTGTTACATGTGCCAACTGTTTTCATCTTGATATCTTTGATTTGGTGCAGGTGCATCCTCGTATTCTCTGAAGAGTGGTTGAGTTAGAGAACTGATTAGTTGAATTGACAAAATTATGTCAGAAATGTCGAATAGAAATCGTGCTTCTAGTGTTATTGCAAGGTTAATGGGTATTGATGAAGTGCCATACCAACAACCTGCTCAAAAGAAACCAAGAGTGCTATCTGAGAATTACCTGAGAAGAGTTGCTTCTATT
This sequence comes from Erythroxylum alaternifolium, assembly GCA_027478495.1. Taxonomy (NCBI): domain Eukaryota; kingdom Viridiplantae; phylum Streptophyta; class Magnoliopsida; order Malpighiales; family Erythroxylaceae; genus Erythroxylum; species Erythroxylum alaternifolium. The sequence continues at coordinate 53,792,751 of JANIIA010000003.1, read as the reverse complement.
GGTGTAAGAGAAAAGTCCCCAGAAGATTATCCATCTAGTTTGAGCATGGAGAAGTATGAAGAACCCAACTATGTCTTTCAAGTATTAGAAACATTGAAGAGAGACAAACGCCATGGCAAGTCAAGTGGGAGGAAGAAAGTAAAGCTGAAGTCATCAGGGCTGAAGTCAACAGGAGTTTCAGAAGATAAAAGCCTTAAAATTCCGCTTAAATGTTCTGATGCATCAGAAGTTCCCGATTCAATGACAGGAAAATATCCCTGGAAACTGGATTATTTGGTTAAGGACAAAATCAATTACCCGGCGGAGGATCATTTTTGCCTTCAATTAGGAGGTAAAGATTTCGGGTTATCATTTACTTCTGGATGTGGACGTGGCTGCATATGCAGGAAATGTATGAACGAGAATCTCAATGCTGACAGTCAAAAGAATATTTATAGTATGGTTCATGGCCTTCCCAGAAGACAGCTTTTAGGATCAGAATCCGTGCAAAGTTATGGTTCCTGCCTCCCGGCTAGCAGGAAAGTTCTTCAGAAACCAAACCCAGGAAAAGCAGAGAATGCCCCTAGAAATTTATCATATCCGACTAGTTCTCCTCAAGTTTCTTGTTTAGGTCTTTGGAGGCATGAGGAGATTCTTGTTTCTGGAAACCAAAATCTTTGTCTTGAAGTTAAAGACAGGAAAAGAACTAATAATGGCATGTTAATCACCAGGCCGAAGTCCAGATTTTTAAAGGACAAAGCCAGAAGGTTGATACATGATAAGGACAGGCACTTGGAATTGAACAGGTGCACGATTTTGGTAAAGGATGGATATTCTTCTTCTTGTGCCTCAGAGAAATCAGTTCATCAGGTTAGTTGGCATCTTTCTTTTACAAAGCAGTTAATACTTCAAAATAGTTTAAGAAGATCAATCATGTAGCAAGTTATCATGAACACATTAAAATGGATGCTCCAGGAGGCCTGAAATCTTCTGGTCAAGCTCGATTACATTCTCAAGAAAATTGTACTGTATCAAATGATGTGATGCTCTGTCATGTATATATATGTATAAAACTAACCCTTTCTAGTTTCTACTATTCATGATGAACCATCCTGATAGAGAATCTACGATGTTTCCTTCAAAGGCTGTAGGTAAACCAAAGCATTAACTATTCACCTTGCAGTTATGTAGACAATTCAACTAGAATGATCTTTTACAAATTGAACCTAAGATCTTTAATCAAGGTTATTGTGAATATGCTTCCTAAGTTCTTCCGGTATTCTAAATATCTTTTGTTTTTTCCTTCTGTACATGTTTGTGGACTTGTAATAAGTTTTTTGTTAGATTCTTAGCTAAATTTATAGTCAGCAGACAGACTTGCTAGTTATTTTCTAACTCGGACCTGATATTTAGTCTTACCACTGAGGGCTCTTTGAGAATATTGCAGGATGTATCTAAAGGTGCTTTTGAAGAAGATTGTGCTAATTCACAATGGTCAGGCACAGACCCTGAATCTCGTATGGGCTTGGAGGAGTCTCGCTATCCTAGTCCAGTTTCAGTACTGGATCCATTTTGCAAGAATGATCCTCTGTCTTCTTCTGACTGTTCAAGAAGTGTCAATGTTGCTTCTTTGCCAAGTGAGTGAGCAGAAATGGTTTATGTCCACTTCCTTTCTATTTTAATTTGCATTTAGGGCCATTGAACTAATTATCATTATCTTCTTCTAGATTTAAACATGCAACTTGAACTTCTGAACTCCGAGGCATCAGATTCATACTCTGAAGAATCTGGAATGGCAGTGTCTAGTGATGCAGAGACTGGGGAAGGGTCAATTGGTGACCCCGGAGAAAATGAGGACATGATGAGATCATTCAAAGTTGAAGAGTGTAGGGATTTCTCCTACCTGGTAGATGTGTTAACTGAGGCAGGATTTCACAGTGAAGACCTCCATATAGGCTTCGACTCATACTGGTGTGAAGAATGTCCAATAAGTTATACAATCTTTGAGACATTGGAGAAGAAGTATGGTGGGCAGATATCTTGGAACAGATCAGAAAGGAGGCTTCTTTTTGATCGCATAAATTTGGTGTTGATGGAAATTTTAGAGCCATCAGGAGGCCTTCTAAGATGGACAATACCAGTAGCAAGAAGGCTCAATGTTGTGCATGGTCAGAAGGTTAATGAAGACGAGTTGTGGAAGTCATTGGTGAGCCAGGAAAAGCAAGCAGGCAGTGAATGTTTGAAGTTTTTCGGAAAGGAAGACAGATGGTTGGTATTGGTGGATGAAGTTGAGGTCATTGGTAGAGAAATTGAGGATTCTTTGGTTGATGAGCTAGTGGAAGAATGTTCTTAGCTTGCAGAGCTTTTGAGATATAAGTTTTTGATTGTAGCCATAGGCATGTATGTGTAATCTTTTAGAGCACGTTACTCGTTTTTGATGGAGTGACAGAGAGAGGTTTTAGAAGAAAAAGTTTTGATATGTTGAGATTTATATTGTTATCTGTGAGAGAGAGGATGAATATAGGTAAATTTGGAATAATTCAACCTAAAGAATTCCAATAGTTGAAGACCCCCGTGAGCTTAGTGTTTTTGCTTAGTTTATAATTGTATTGAAGCAACGTAAAAAGATGCATCTTTTGAGAATTGCTGTTATGTATGGCTAGAGGGTGCTTTGAAGCTGTGTGGCACAACGGGCATTTGGTCTAGTGGTATGATTCCCGCCTAGGGTGCGACGCTCCCGAGTTCAAGCTTCGGATCCTGAGTCCTGACACGTTACCAAGCGTGCAGGCATCTGCGTTACCATGTAAAACGAAAAAAGGCCGTTTCATTAACATATGAAAGCTTTCTCATTCACTGGCAGCCATTACATCTCAAGGTCCACTAAGCTGTTTGATTCGATCTCTCTCAAACATATAATAAACACACAAACCATAGCAACAATCTAACTCACACTCACACTACTCAGACAGATAAACACTGATGTGCATGATCGTGTCAACTCCATCTGTAATGTGCTGATCCTCCTGATGAATCGACTCAACACTCGCATACCCACTCGCATACTCATACTTCCCGGTGCCACCAATCACTGCAACTTGCGACTCTGGCGATGCTGTCCTGTGCACTCCAAACAAGCTGATAGTGTTCCCAACGCTGTCGTGATGATCTCCACCGTCATGCAACAACAATGTCAGCGCCATAGTATGACTAGTCCCGTCCAACGAACTTGCCAAGTAAAAACCTTGAGCTTTTCCAATCACAGCCGATCCCAACTCGTGCCCTTCAGTCAACTCGTCGTCAATGACCGTGATCGACCCGAACATGAGCTTCTGTAATGCGGAGCCTGCCGGGAGCTGACCGGCGGTGACGAAAGGTTGGTTGTTGCCGTTGACAACGTTGTTGTTGTTGCCGGTGTTTTGAAGAACGGTGCTTGTTTGAGCTCCATTGAGACCGGACAACAATGGAGCAGTGTTGGGGTTTATAAGGTTGTTGAGATTGTTAAGGTTTACTAATGGAGTCGCACCTTGAAGTGGGAAGAAGTTGTTGTTCGGTACAGAGAAGGGAATGCCATTAATGTCTGTGCGAGCTATGAGGCCTGTGACCACTCTGACTGACGGGTGCGACCCGCCTAGAATGTCATGCATGAAGAAGGACAATGCAGGTTTCGCCACGGTGGCGCTTGTGGAAGCGGTGGAAGCCGGTCCGCTTGGTAAGGTAGTTGCAGTTGTGGGACCTGGGATGGGTGCTGCTACGGTGACAGGAGGAGATACAGCTGGGGTGGCGGGGTTTTCTGCTTCGTCTAGTGGAGGGTCAGCTGCGTCGGCGGCGGCCGCAGTAGGAGGGGTGGTGGCGGGGTTTTCTGCTTTGTCTAGTGGAGGGTCAGCTTCGTCGTCGGCGGCTGCAGTTGGAGGGGTGGTGGCGGGGTTTTCTGCTTTGTCTAATGGAGGGTCAGCTTCGTCAGCGGCGGCGGCCGTAGGAGGGGTAGTGGCGGCGGTTTGACCGCTTGGTAAAGTGGAGACCGTTGGACTTTCTGGGTCTACTTCATCAAGCAATCTTGCTGCATTAGCATAGGAAACCATTAAGAGGAAGATAAAGACCATTGCTTTGACAGATTTGGCTGTTGCAGAGAGTGAATCGGCCATGTTTGGATCTGTTTGAATGTGTAAAAACTTGAAGATTGAATTGAATAGTGAAGCAGCAAGCAATCCATGATGGATATTTATACAGAGAGGATCATGATCAGATTCAGAAGTGGAGCTGATAAGTGGGTTTGGTATTGTTTGTTTTGAGAGACAATACCAAAGCTCCTGACAATAACGGTGCGGCGTTTTGGAGCAGTTAATAAGTTCACAATCAATGAGAATTTGTTGCACCAAATCTGCAGAGTTATTTAACTTCGAGTTTGAAATTCTCAATATTTTAAAAATCAGATCGATACTTAAACCACTAAAATAAAAAATGTAAAGTTTAAAGAGTTTGATTTAATAAATTATAAAATTGATTAAAAATTAAATAAATTTGAAAATTTTGAAATATGCTTAAAAGAAATTGCTCTTAATACATAAATTAAATTAAAAATATATTGTTAAATAAAAATTAATTGATTTATATTAATTTATAAAATTTATTAATTTAAAAAATTGACCAATTAATTGATAAACTGATTAATTTTTAACAACAAATTTATTAAAATAAATCGAAGTAAAAAATTAAAAATTGAATAAAAAATTAATCGTTTCAAAATTTTTATAAATTAAATCAATTGAAATTTTTAATCGTTAGAAACTGATTGACATAAGTTCGAATTGATCGAATGTCGAGTAAAATGGTTCCAGAATTATGTTATAATGGTAAAAAATATTTTTCATATATTAGGGAAACTTACTTATTTTGTAGTATGTATTAGTAAATCATCGATGCACAAAATAACTTTATAAATTTCAATGTTTTAAAAATCAAGTCGGAAGTTAAACCGATAAGACAAAAGGTCTAAGATTTAAAAGGTTCAACCAATATTAAATCTTCATAAAATTGGTTAAAAAATCAATAAAATTAAAATTTTAAAATATGATTAAAAATATTATGCTTGTTAATTAAAAAATTTGAAATTTAATTAAAAAGTAATTGTTCAGTGAACATTAATTAATTAATTTTGATTTATAAGAACTTATAATTTACAAAAATTAATTTATTAATTAATAAATCGATTAGTTTTTAAAAACAGACTGAAAAGTTGAACAATTCAAATTTTTTACGATTAAACCGACCAAATTAGTTAGGTTTTTTTAATCATTGATAAATTATATGTCTAAAATAAATTAGTTAAGTTAGCTAACAAGTGATTCAAAGTTAAATAACATATTCGAATCAATTGAACCTAGAAAATCCAACACCTTTCTCTTTTCGATCCAATGTCACAAGTATTTAGTGAGACACGATCCAAATAATCCTATTAAACATGAGGTATACCGAGTGATTAATCGAATCATATTGAATATCATATCACTCTTGTTTTACATTAAAAAATATCATATTACTCTTTTTATAAAATATTTTAGAGTGATATTATTTTATTATATTTTATTTATAGTATAATTTTATTTATTTAATATTTTCTTTGTACTTTTATATTCTATTTCTATTTATACACGTGGAATATAAAAAGTTTCAAAATTAGGGATGACAATTATGACCCGGCCACATTTATTTCTTAACATGGCTAGGGAAGGGCACCTACTTAGGGTCACTATTAAGCTGCTTCTATTTGCTTCATTTTAGTCTTTATAAGGGTTTACTGTTGACAATCATAAAGAATAAAAAGAGACAAAATATGATCTTTTTTTTACTTTTCCAAGAGTCTATATTAAGAACGGGCCTGGTTTGTCGTTAACTTGTTCAATGAATTATTTGATACAAGTGATTATTGAATAGATCAAAGATTTACTGTAACATATCTAAAAGAGAACAAAATCCAAATTATCCAAAAAAAGGAAAGAAGATAATAACAAATGTCACAAATGTTTTAAAGTCTGTTTAACTCTTTTTAGATTTGTTTTGATTAAGTGAAAAAGGTTAATTATCAATTTTTCATTAACAAGTTTCCATTACGTCCGTCGAATCCTACCTTGATTTGTTATCCATAATTGCCGAAATATAATTTCTAATTTGTAATTTAACGTGACAACTTTTCCTTTTCTTGTGTCATAAATGGTCCAAACGTTATATAAGTTAATGGGTATGAAATCCTAGTTTTAAGGTAACTGATATTGTGCTATATAGAAGCACATCCGTATAGGTTGTTTTCTCAGTTTTTTGGATTCCTAAGCTTTTTTTCTCTTCTGAAAGACATACACCATCATATTGGGATTTGAGAGCTTAGAAGAATTCTAAAATATAACTCTTCAAGCACCAATAACAATGGAAGGAAGTATTTCGTTTTTTCTCCCGCATTTATTTTATTTGATATTCTAATGTATATTATTGTTAAATATATGTTAGAATGTGCTTATATTTGGTATCAGAGCCTTGTGAACCTTTGCCTTGTTGAAGTTTTTAGATAATTTCAAATTTCTGGAAAAATTTTCACATTCAAATACTTTCAATTTAAAGTTGTTTTTGGATATTTTTCTTTAAATTAAAGGTAGAAATCTTCTATTAAGTGTTTTTAGAAGCATTTCTACATTTAAAAAAATATGTTTTGTGGTATTTTTTGGTCTGATTTATGGAGCATCCGATGGGTCCTAACTTGGGTCAGTTTGATCCAGTTGAACAAGACCCATACAGGTTAAAACTACGTCGTTTTGTATGTGTTTTGAAATTAAAATCAGAAGCTGGACTGCGTTGTTTTATCGGTTGGTGTCGACTTCATCTTTTATGTGGTTTTAACAATGTTCAGCGTTTTGTTAACAATCAAA
>JANIIA010000003.1:53773990-53785509 GCA_027478495.1 Erythroxylum alaternifolium | reverse complement strand
GGTTGTGGGATCATAGAGAACTAATACTAGGCTTGGAAGAAGGTTTAGAAGTGTGAGAATCACCTCATCCCATAATCGTGGGAATTGGAATGATTCTCATGATCGTGGGAAATCTCTCCAGAAACTTTTTGGAGAGAAAACCCATGATCGTGAAAATGGAGGTGATTCCTATAATTGTGGGAAATCTCTCTAGAAACTTTCCGAATAGAAATGCCACGATTGTGGGAATTTGTGAGAATTCCATTAGGAGGGAAATTTAACTTTCTGTCATATTTTCTTCTTTCACCCATTCTTCAAAATTTCACTCCTTGTCTCTTTAACCCACGAAATTCTCTCCTTCCACTCTCTAAAACTCTTCATTTTCTTCTAGATTCGTGGTATTTTCTTCTTCTCTTTTCATTAATCTTACAATCCTTTCCTCTTTTCATGTATTAATCATTCAAAAACACAAGGATTTGAGTTAGATTTTGCTCTCTCTCTATAAAAATCGAATTCACTCATTTTTCTCTTATTTTTGTAGATTTTCTTCTTACAATTGCACCAAGGAAGATGATGGCTCAAAAATCGACTAAACCAACCAATAAATTGCACCGTAAAGTTTTTGATGAAGGTAAGCTCGACTTAGCGGCAGCTTACTGTTCTCCATTCCCAATTTATTTAGAAGAAGAAGATACGAGTTTCCGAGACCTTAGGGATAGGAACTTGATCACTCCTAACTACTTTGATTTTGATGTGTTAGAAAACATAAGAGTGAGGCAAAAAGTTGAGCAACTAGCTGCGAATGTAGGTTGGAATAGGCTTGTTCAGTGTGACGTACCTATTCACCTTATGATGACCATAGAGTTTTTCACTATAGTCCATTATAATCCTAAAATAGACGTTTTCTAGTTTAAGTTATTTGGCACTGTTTATAAATTGGATTATAATGTCATGCGTGAAATTTTCAATTTATCGAATACAAAAATTCTAGATGATCACACTGATTTTGATGTCGATAACTATTAGAAAACTCTAATGGGTGAAGAACATTTTAAATCACGCAATGCACAAAATTCTTTAATACGTAATGTTAAGCATTTACTTTTACACAAATTTATGTGTTTAACTGTGTTTAATAAAACTGAAAGTAACAAATGCTCGGCCAAAGAACTTTTCTTTTTGTGGTGCATGAATCGAAAAATTAAAATTAACATGTCTTTTAGAATTTTTTTATCAATAGTGAGTGTAGTAAATAAAAAGAGTTCACATTTTGGCATGTCTCATGTTGTTACTACTTTAGCTCTGTTTTATAACCTTGATGCGGGAGAGGTTTGCACAACATCATATGACATGTTTGACATATCGTATTTGAGACGCTTTGAGATTTTGAAGTTTCATTCTATGGAACTAAAAAATCCTCAGACGCGTACTACAGTGTAAATAAGAGGGGCAACGATATAGCCGCTTCCTGAACCTCCATATCTCGAGCAGTCTCGGAGCCAAAGGAGCAAGTAGTAGAGGAGGAACCAAGTGCACCAGCAAAGGTCGACTGAATTCAACACATCCTCGATCAGATGGCCTCCAACTAATAGCAAATGACATCCCAACTCAACGAGCTTAGCATACAAATACGGAAAGTCCACAAGGAGCAGCATAGTTTGAAGAAGAGATTCCTCAATTTCTATCGGCGGAATAATTTTGAAACTCCTTAACTAACATCGTCAGCACCATCATTTGAATAAGTTGTTATTACCCCTTCTACTTTTAATTTGTGTCATTTTCTTTTTTTGGGTTTCATGTCATTCTCTTTTGTTTGGCTTACTGTCATTTTGATTTGATGTCATTTGTATGCTTTAATTTCTTTTGTTTGGTTTGAGGTCATTTTCCCCCTATTTGGTGGTTAACTTGTCATATTAAGGACAATGTGAACTTTAAGTGTGGGGAAGTGACATTGACTTTCTCAATTGCATTGTTTGCATTTTGCTAAATAGGATGTATATTTAGGCATATCATGTGCTTTGTGTTAGCAATGGAACCGTACTTGAATCATTCTGATGAATATTGCCATAAGATTCTATCATGCTAAGTTGGAATTAGATTGAATGCATGCTTGAACTTGAATTAGGCTACTTGAGTAGAAAGTGAACCATATAGAGTGATGAAAAGTTGTTAGTTACATAACTTTAGTCACAAATTGACATTTGAGCAATGAGGTAGTGTAGAGATGCATAATGAGTTTTCATTTAAGCCGATGTGAGGATTGAGCCATATGACTCCATCCATAGTGATTCTATTTCTTTGTTGAGTGATACTTCCTTAGGTTTTTACCTTCAAAACTTGCTTTGAATCGGTTTGAGTCTATTAGAGGCATGTTTAATAGAGATGATTAAGGCCCTTTTTGCGTTAACCCTTAGCTTAAATGACCTACCCTTTATATTATCCCTTGCTACCTCCATTGAACCTTCACCTTTTGTTTCTTGAAAATACCCAAAATTTTAAAACCCGAAACCTTGTTAACCTACCCATTCATAAGGTTAGTAGAGTATTAAGTAATACAGTAGTTGGGATCGTATTGGGTCGGTTTGACCTAACTGCAGGTTGAAGAAGACCTATACGGATTAAGCTATGTGTCAAAATCAAATACTGGATTGCATTGTTTTATCTGTTAGTGTTGACTGTGTCTTTTTATATGGTTTTAGCTATGCTCTGCATTTTGTTAACAATCAAATATGTTTTTAGCTATGCTGTGCATTTTGTTTTAATAAAAACAATAGATGCTACAGTTGGGGCTCAAACCAGCGCCCTCGTGGCAGGGCATGGTGAGTCCCAGCCATCTGAACTGATGGCTTATGTCAGCATATATTATATGTTGATATTATATTTGAATAACTGTTAATCATATAATAGATTATTCGGTGACTATTATATCTATATTTTGCCTTGTGAATAACATCACGGATAAAAAGTTTTTAGTGATTAATTATTAGGGCTTAACTACAGTAACCCTAATTATATAGTTATGTAATAAATCACATAAAGTTTAGAGACTTTTAATTGTAATTAATTATTTTAATATAATAAATTTTATCCCACAGGAATTTTTATTATATTTGAATAATTAATTAGGATAAAATATCAAATTATTTTTCTAATTTACCCACAGGTATTAGAAATTGGTATATAATTTGATATTTTTATCATATAGTTTAACATACATCTGTTTGAAGTAAAAATTTAGCCCACAGGTAATTTTTATGTCATTTGATTTATGTCTTTTAAGATATGTTTTACATTGGTAATACATATATAGTTTGTTAGCCTCAATTTATTGATAAGTAACATATATGTTTAATTTCTACAGATATTCAAACTGTTAGTTTCTCTGATACAAGTTGTGAAATTCCTAAACTAAGGGGTGAAAACTATAAGATTTGGAAGGAGAGAATTCTTCTTCATCTGGGGTGGATGGACATTGATTATGCTATCCGGAAGGACGAACCACCTAAGGTAACGGAGGCCAGCACTACAGTTGAAATTGCACTTTATGAACGTTGAGAGCGATCTAATCACCTAAGTGTGGTGTTCATTAAAACAAAAATTTCTTCTGGCATTCGTGGTTCCGTAGAACAACATGACAATGTTCGTGCTCTACTAAAGGTTGTTGATGAGTAGTTTAAAACTTTGGACAAAACACTTGCAAGTACCCTAATTATGAAATATTCATCTATAAGACTCACCAGTGTCTAAGGTGTGCATGAGCATATTATGAAGATGAGGGACATTGAGGCTCATTTAAAGAAACTACAGGTTGAGATGTTTGATTCTTTCCTTGTACATTACATTTTGAACACCCTTCCACCACCATACGGACTCTTTAAAATCTCTTATAATACACATAAGGATAAGTGGTCAATAAATGAATTAATGACCACGTGTGTCTAAGAGGAAGGGAGATTATCGATGGAACAGGGAGAGAGTTTGCAGAGTGCACATATGGTTGTTCAAGGCAAGAAACAAATTCAAGCCAATTCAAAGGGAAAAGGTCAAACACCTATCCAAGTTAACATCAAGTGCTTCTTTTGCAAGAAGAAAAGACACAAGAAGAAGGATTGTGTCAAACATAAGGAATGCTTTGAAAAGAAAGGTAATCTAATCTCACTAGTTTGTTTTGAATCTAATATAACTAAAGTTTGTCATGACACACGGTTGATTCATTCTGGTTGTACAATTTATATTACAAATGTGTTGCAAGATTTGCAAAACCCAAGGAAGCCAGTGGGAAGTGAGCAGTATATCTTATCCAGAAACAAGATACGTTCACATGTGGAGGCTGTTGGGATTGCAATTTAATTTTATGTACTAGTTTTATTTTAAAACTAGAAAAGACATTTTATATTCCCAATTTCTCTAGAAAATTGATTTTAGTTTCAAGACTTGTACCGTTTGGATATTCCTTTCATTTTTCAAACAATTCTTTAAAGTTAAGTATAAATATGAATTTGTTGGGAATGGTACATTATTTGATGGTCTTTTCCTTTTTAATTTACAAGATAATACCTACTACAATGTAACACATGTTCTTGTTGAAACAAAATGTCGTGTCATGAATGAAAATTCCTCTATGTTATGGCATCGAAGATTATGACATATCTTCATAGAAAGGATTAAAAGAATGGTGATTGACGGAGTACTTACTACTTCGGATTTTGCTAATTTTGATATTTATGTGGACTGCATAAATGGAAAGTAGACTAACAAATCAAAGAAAGGTGTCAAGATAAGTTCAGACATATTAGAAATCATACATACGGATATTTGTAGTCCAAATATGGACTCGTATAGTTAGAAATATTTCATCTCATTTATAGATAATTGTTCACAAGTTATGTATCTCTACTTGCTTCATAACAAGAATGAAGCACTAGATGCTTTTAAAATGTTCAAAGGAGAAGTAGAGAAATAATACGGTAAGCAAATTAAGATTGTGAGATCTTTTTTAAAAGATAACAAATGAATTGTATAAGAATAAGAATATGCATATATAGATATATAATTTAATTCAAGCAACTATAAACATATATAATGATAGTGACAAACAATATAATAATAAAAAGCGTAGGGAAAGAGATGTAAACTAAGTTTATAGTGGTTTGAACAAATAACCTTTTGTTATGTTCACTCCTTAATTTCACTTGAAAATTCAATTACCTTTCTTCCTTCGATTGGTGAAACAAAACCTTTGTACAAAATATTCTTTTTTCACTAGTGACCTTATGATCATATTCATTTTCCATAAGTGAGTAGCCCTTAATACTTATTAAAGATCGAGAGGAGCATTCACATTGTATACATAAAGCAATTCTTCTTAATTTCTATATTAGCACAACCATATACAATTTAAAATCATCCTTTCTTATTTATACAGTGCATATATGCACTCAAAATGCACTTTTTATCCTCTCAAGGTTCTTAGTAACTCTTTAATACACCAAAGGTTCTCCTTACAACCCAATTTTGATTTATTTATACCTAAAACTATTTTAAATAGTTATTAGACACATAAAATTGTTAATTACTGGACATATTGAATTAATCAATCTCCTACCATATGCTTATTAGGGTGTTGACTAGATAAAGCATTAGTTGAACACCCAACATTCATTATATAAATTTTGAAAAATATCATTGACTAGTTGACCAAACTTTTTTGACCCATTAGGTTAATTGAAACTCTATAAAAACCAACTTTCAAAAAAATACTTTATGTAATCAATTTTCAACACTTTATGTTTTTGCAAAAGTATAAAATACCTATATTTGATTAAAAACTTTAATTTAAATCCTTTACAAAATTTTTCAAAAGTTTGTTTGAAGATTAAGAGGTTTTTTTAAAATTTTAAGACAAAGTTCTCTTAATTATGAAAGGATTTATGCATTATTGCCTAAATATAAATGATCATTCAAATATTGAGCCCTTAATTTATGAAAATAAATAAGATAAGTTTACAAGAAAGATTACTATGATTTATTAGAGATAGAATTCAATCTTTACTTGTTTTGGTTCACTGGACTTAAATCGCCTTAAAGCTCTCTTGAATTGTATTTGGTAATTTCACTTTGCTTATTTGACTCCCCTTGATGACTTTGCATATTGAAATACTTTGATCTTCCGTTGAACTTGATCTTTTATACAATTTATTTTTTAAAATATTAAATTACTAACATAACCAAAAATAAGAATATTAATAGAAATATATGTTATCATCATCAAAATTATAGGTTAAGATCTCACTTCATCTAATAAAAACAAATTGTAAGGTTTACTTTAGGAGTTTGAAATAATGTTCAACAAAATTATACAACGTTTAAAAAGGAAATATTAAATAGTGTATTATGTGTCACAAAAATTAAAGATGACATTGAATCACTAGTTATTGATTAAAGTATATCATAAAGCAACAGAAGATGTATTACTAAAGGATGTGAAGAATTTAACTTATAAATAGATATTTAAAAGATAATAACCAATATTATATTTATTTAAATTTGATATAGAATATTAAAATATAATCACATTCTCTTCTATATTACTTTACTAGACAAACTTTGTAAGAAAGAATGGGATATCATAATGATAAGCCATCGTGCTCGATCTCCAATCTAAAAAAATTCCATTCATGCTTATGTCATGTCTATTCTTCCTTATGTTCCTCAAATATCAGATTTATCTAGGATAATGATCAGGTTTAAAATTAAAAATGAGATATAAATAATCAAAAGAAAAATAAGATGATAGGTTTCTCTCTTAAGAATTTAAGAATCAATACTGAGTCAAAATATGCTTAGTATGATCATATATCTCTGATATAATTCTTATCATAAGATCCTTCAATGTTTGAGTTATCCAAAAGATATTTATTGAGCTTATGTCTCCATATAGGTTTTTAATAAGCAAAAAATGACGACAACAATAACAACTATAATCCAGTAAGAATCTCACCAAGATGAGAGGTTTGGGGAGATCTAGAAATACGAAACCTTACTTTTAGTTAGTAAAGAGACTATGTTCAGTAGACCCAATGAGAAAGTTTTTAAAAATAGTTGTAAGAGCAAAAAATTCATAAATAAATAACAACATAAAAATTGAATATATAAATAAAATAATTAAAAATATAAATAAAAATAAAATAAGTAGATAAATAAGTAAAAGAGAAAAAAGTAAATAAAATAAACAAGCATTGAAATATGTAAATAAATAAATAAAAGAGAAAAATAAGTAAATAAAATAAACAACCATTGAAATATGAAAAAATACACAATAAAGAAATAAAATAACTAAACAAGCAAGTGTGAAAAAGTATTAATGTTAATAAAAGCCATAAAAACTAAAAGAAAAGGTTCAAAAGGCTTATGACAAGAGAAGAGCTTGTCTATATAGGTTCTCTACCCGTATCTTAGTTTGTCAAAGTTTTCTATTAAGGGATAAGTCCTCAGTAAGCTCTACTAGGGTCATATCATTTTTTATCACCTCTTCTAAATTCTCCTTGGGTCTTCCTTTTCTTTTTTACATTCCCCAATTATAATCTACATGTATCTTTATTGGAGCATCATGATGTCCTCTTTTAACATGTCTGAACCACCAAAGTCTTTTCTCCTTTAATTTACTATCAATTTTAGCCACCCCAACTTATCTCTTATCACTGTATTCTTGATCTTATCTCTTCTTGTAAGATTGTAGATCCAACAGAGGATCCTCATCCTTGCCACCATTAACTTATGACTATATGTATCTATTTTATAGGCCAATATTCTACCCTATAAAGCATGACTGAGTTAATTGCTAAATGGTAGAATCTTTTAGTTTGAATAGTATCTTCTTGTTACATAAAATTTTTAAGGTACCCTTTCATTTCGACCAGCCTAATCTAAATGGGTACACTATTTTGTCCTCTATCTTGCCATTGCTTTGGATGGTGAATACAAGGTACTTAAAATATTCTTTTTGTGGTATAACTTCTATTCTAATCTTAATTTCTAAATCAAATATAACCTTATTACCTAAAAAGTTACTCTTTAAGTACTTAGTCTTAGTCTTGCTTAATTTTAAAGCCCTTTCAATCGAACATATCCCTCCAAAGTTCTATTTTGAATTAACACCCTCACTTTTTTCATCTACTAAAAAATTTAATAAATAAATAACATACACCAAGGCAAATCCCCTTAGATATTCTTGTTAAACTCATTCATAACTACTGTAAACAAGAACTTGCTAAATAAGGATCTTTGGTGTAACATGATATTAATAAAAAATGCTCTATATCACCTCTTATGATCCTTACGCTAGTCTTAACATCTTCATAAATATTCCTAATGTTATATAGGTGATAGGAACTACTTTGAATTCTAAATACCACCACATGACTTCTCTAGCTACCATTTCATAAGCCTTCTCCAAATCAATGAAAACCATAAGCAAGTCCCTTTATCTGTCCTTATAATATTCCATTAATCATCTAAAAAGAAGTATAGCTTCTATTATGGACTTCCCTAATATGAAACCAAATTGGTTGTCCAAATTAGATGCACCCTTCCTCACTCTCTTCTTAATCACCCTCTCTTATAACTTGATAGTATGATTGAGTAGCTTAATGCCTTTATATTTGTTATAGCTTTGGATGTTCCTATTGATTTTGTAAGGAGGATTTAGTGTACGCAGTATCCACTCATATGGGATTTTGGTGAACTTGAGGATCACAATAAAAATCTTAGCTAACTAAGCAATACCCTTTTTCTCCTAGGCTTTTCCATACCTCTATGGATAACTCATCATGTCCTATTCCCCTTCCACTTTTCATCTTCCTCAGAGCTCCTTTAATTTCTTTTTTCATGATACTCTAACAAAAATTAAAGTTATGGTATTACTCATAAGTGCTAATATCAACCAACAAAATGTTGTTATCTCTGATTTCATTGAAAAGCCTGTAGAAGTAGCTTTGCCATCTCCTCTTAATTTCATTTCTAGTTACAAGCATCCATCCTACTTATTCTTTTATACAAAAAACTTAATTTATATCCCTCACTTTTTTCCCCTTTCTCTCGTCAACTTAAAAATATCCTTTCCTCCATCTTTAGTTTTCAATCTTGGATATAAATTCTAGTAGGCTCTACTTTTGGCTTTTGAGACTACCTTCTTTCCTCTTTCTTTGGCAGCTTATAACTTTTTTTGCTATCTACCCTCTCTTCCTCTATATTAATATATGAAAAAAGCTTTATATATTGCCTTCATGATATTCACCTTGTGTTAGACTTCTTCATTCCACCACTAAAACTCCTTCTTACTACCGCTAGGCCTTTTGGAAACTCCTAAGATATCTTTAATTGTATTCCTTAAAAGAATTGCTACTCCCTCCTACATCTAGATAACATCTCCTTCTAGTTTCCATTCTTCTCCAATCATTACTTTGTTCTTAAGTTGTTCCATGATGTCCCCTTTCAGATTCCACCATGTAACTCTTGTTCACCTTTAAGCACTACTCTTCTGTCTCCAACCCTTAATTATAAGATCTACGACAATAATCTATATTAAGTTGACAAGCATGCGTTAGGTATCACCTTACAATCCTTGCAACTAGGTCGATTGATTTAACATACAAGGAATTAGTCAATCCTAGTCTTCACAGTTTTGTTATTAAAGGTCACCAGATGCTCCTTTTTTTTTTTTTGAAAAGTGAGTTGGCTACCTCCAAATCAACTGCTACTAAAAAAGTCCAATAAAGCAGTCTTACTAACATTCCTATCTCTGTATCTGAAACCTTTATGAACACCAAAAATACTAATTTAAGGTCACCCATATATGACCATTAAGGTCTCCTCTTATTATAAGTTTCTCGTTATGGTAAATATGTTGAATTACCTCATTAAGTTGTAATTATTGAAACAAAATCAAAATTGTGAGGGTCTAAAGGTGGAACATATTCTACCTAAGAAAATTTCAATTGGTAATTATGAATATGTATTTTGGTCAATTTTTTGTGAGAAATAAGTAACAAATATTAAAAGGCAAATAATTTATAGATAAATTTATTTCTATTAAAATAAAAGTAAAATTGAACATATAGAAAAATATTTTAAAAAAATTGATTCCAAATCCAAAATGCAATATGTGTAGAAGAGATTAAGTAACTTAGAAAGCACAATCATTAACAAAGATCTAGAAACAACAAATCTAAAAGAGATAAAGTCTTAATTGAAGTGTTTATTGAAAGGAGGACATTTTTTTAGTGTTTAGTGCTTATTGACAGATCTGTTCTTCCTCTAACATCCAAACCTAAGGATGAACAATCCTTAAATAAAGTATTTTGTTTAAACTTTTAGTTGTTGAAACTTGAATTCACGTTACCCAATTTTTGAGACTTGACACAAGTGACAGATAGTGAACTTGCAAAGAGACACTCCTCTGACATGGCACAGATTGGTAAAAAGGTGAGATGCTCTTTAGACTAAAAAAACAAAAAACAACTCAAGAAATAAGGAAAGTAGTGATTTAATAGTAGAAAGATTCAATCTTTTTAATTTCTTCAAAGCTGATTTTATATCTTAAGGAAATAACCACCAAAGAAGAGATTTACAAAAACAAAACATAATTTTAGAACTCCACATCATATAGGAATTTCTAGTTTTACTTTATTAAAGATTCTCAAATTGGAAGAATAGGGAGAGATTGGTGTTAATAACAAAACATATTGCAAGCGTGTTTGTTCTTTTCCTTATACAATTATTTTGATTAAAATAATACATTCAATCAAGCATTTACCTTTAAAATTTTAAGTTAAAAACATTTTATTCTTATCTAATTAAAAGAATATGGATTTTTCCTAATTGGATAAAAGTTTAGTTTAAAGGTTTTGGTTTAGGAGAATCTATCTTCCCAACTGAATTACAAAAATCATTTGAAAAATAATCAAATTTAAGAAATTAGATGTCCTTATATAATTGTAGTTTGCGTACCTATTTTCATATTTATAAGGCTACTATGTTGGAATGAGAGAGGGCTACTTCTCTCTAACCAATCAAAAATTTTGCTATGGCTTCACTATTTAGTTCCTTAGCGTTACTTTATTATTATGTTGTCTTCCATCATTCTTTGTTCTCTTTGCTCTATCTTTTTCCTTCCATCTTTGATGCTTCTACTAGAGATTTTCTTGTGTCCTCTTCTTTTATTCACTCAGTTTCCTTTTGGGTTCCCTAGCTATTAAGGGGAACTTTGTTCCTTTATTCTTCTTTATTTGATTCGATCCAACTAGTTATTATCATTTTTGAAACTATAATTCAAAATCTTTCTCTTCCCTATAACTTTATTTCTTTTTCCCTCTATCCATGGTTCTTACTCCTTTTGTACTTAATAAGACCAATGTATTGGAAAGACATTTTCCACCCTCAACCTATCTCTACTTACCTAACACTTGATGTAACCCCCCATTACCCTAGAGTACATACCGGAACGCCCGTGGGTCATTCCGACACATAACCTAAGATAATGG
>JANIIA010000003.1:53708873-53720538 GCA_027478495.1 Erythroxylum alaternifolium | reverse complement strand
CTACTCTAAATAATCCAATCATGTTCGTTCTTGCTAATTAATAAATGATTTATAATTGAAATTTGAAAACAACCTTTTCAACTTTCAATTTACTCTGGCCAGAGATTCCCAAAATCATCACTAATCATGAACACATCCAACGTCATGAATTTCAGTTCTTTGTCAGGCAATGTCCCGCCACCTTTGAACTCTCCAAAGGAAAGATTAGTAGTAACATCTTCTGATTGGTGATTCTTTCGAAAGCGTATACTAAGCTTAGCTGACTCTTGTTTGTAAGGTTACCGACAAAATGCATCAATTACACAAGTTTTCGTATCTTAGCATCACTTTTATCTCATTCAAAGTAATTCTCTCGGGGATTACTAAACAATCTACGAAAGAAAAAACTAAAAAGAAGGCTAACCCTTAACAATGTTCGATTCTTTAAAGCAAACCAGAAACATCCCAATTGCTATAACCATCAAAATGATCCATTTTTCATATCAATTTCCCAGAGAAAGCCATA
Organism: Erythroxylum alaternifolium; assembly: GCA_027478495.1. Classification (NCBI taxonomy): domain Eukaryota; kingdom Viridiplantae; phylum Streptophyta; class Magnoliopsida; order Malpighiales; family Erythroxylaceae; genus Erythroxylum; species Erythroxylum alaternifolium. Next base: position 53,720,033 of record JANIIA010000003.1, on the reverse strand, counting down.
AAGACACATAATCGAATGTCCAAAGTTAAGAGGAACTCAATGAAGCAGAGACAAACATTAAGCCAGAAGATTCAAACATGAGAAGAACTGTGTCAGATCCTTCTTTCTGACTGTGTACACCAAAACAACAAAAGCCTCTTACATGTCTGCATAGGACATTGCTGTTTTAACGGTCCGCTCAACGTCGAGAGATGCCAAAAAAAACCCGGCGGCTTATGGCTCGTGCATTATTTAAAAAATGACGTTGTTTTGTCAAAAACGATGTCATTTATAATGCTTTCTTTAAAAAAATATATAGTAGGTCGGGTTGACTCGGTGAGCTAGAAGCCGGACAACTTATAGTCGGGTCGGGCCATGGGCCAATCTATCTTGACCCGATCAATTAACATCTCTAAAAGTAAATAGTATATTTAGACTCATCTATAGACCGATTTGGGCTCAATAAATTTCATAGTCCAGCAAAAAATGTTTGAAAAAGAAGAAAATTAAACCCACCGGGCTTTTGAGAGGTCATAAGGCCTAGGATTTAACTCATTTTTGTAACATATTTTTGGGTAGACTCTTAAGTAGTAGTGTTACTTCCAAAATATTTGGATAGAGTATATTACTTAAAATTTCAAAATTATTAACTTATCAATTAATTTATTTAAATTATGTAATTTATAAATTATTGCATGTTCAAAAAATAATAATTCCAATTCCATTGTAAAGAAAAGCAATAACTTATTGATTTAAGAGACCCATTTTTTAATGAAATTCTAAAAACCAAGTAATATATGCCAATTTGAGTTAGGAAAAGATTTAGTATCTATATTATTATTTTGAAAGTATTAATTTAAACTCTCTTATGATTCAATTTATGAATTAATATAAACATTAATTATATGAACAATTTTGTTAATTGATGTGGCAAAAATTAACTAATTATCACAAATTCCCATTAACAAAATAAGATGGATATTTATTAAAGAAAAATAATTTAGCTAATTAGATTAGCACTATTCACAAAATTAATATATGTTTATGAAAGAAAAATAATATTAAATAAACTAAAACCCTTATTAAATATATAAATAATTAGGAGTTAAAATTAACTTAAGACCCTCTTCAATAACTTTTCAATGAATATTTTTTAAATTTAAAGTACGTAATTTATAAATTATTATAGTTGACTCCTTTATTGTAAAAATGGAAAAAAGTATGGATAGCATTAGGCCCAACATTCGAGCTGGCCGACCTGGTCCAACCTTATATTTTTTTTTAAAAAATTAAAAAGACATCGCTTTAGACAAAACGTCATCATTTTATACCTTCTCGTCGAGTCAAGGGTTGAACAGTTTCAGTTTGTGGCCCGATCAACCAGGGCAGAAGTCGAGCCAGGCCATCTCAATTTTGCTATTCCTAGAAAAAAGAAATAGGTTATAGATTTTTAAATTACTTTTAAACCTTTTATTTTTTTGTTGTTATTTTAATAAAAATATAAAAATTATAGAAATTATGCATTCGATCCTCATCAAAATTTCAGCATTATGGGAAAAAAAAAAGAGGATCGTATTTTTCAGAATTTATTTTTATCACATAAATAATCCAAAGTACAAGTGAAAGGTGAGGCTTAAAAGTAAGTAAAGAGGAGCACGGTGGGCATGGATGAAATGCGAGTCCCCTGCCGTCCATGGTGGCGACTTGAAAAGTTGGTGAGACAGATCCTCCATTAAATTGGACCAGCTCAGAGTTTTAAGAGAGAGGTACGTTTGTGAGGTTCAAAATCCAAGATCAAAGTGGATCATTTACTTCCAGGACAAGATCACCTGCAATATATCTTTAGAACATGCAGCGTATTTATCATCCATTTGACCTGTTTTTTCTCTTCCTTTTCGTCAGCTTTTCCACCTTTTTTCCAAGTAAAATAACACTATATTTGTTTTTATATTCTTTTTAATTTCCTCCTAATAAGTGCATTCCAATCCATAATGTCAACCTGTTTCTCTGAATCTTTGTTTCTAATGACAGATATACGTTGCAGCAATACTTGTAAAGATCCCACACCACTACAGGCTTTTAATCACCACAGGTTTTAATAACTTCAATATATTTACATTTACAGGTTCTTCACACCATTTATGTGAACAGTTCAATAAATTATCAGCTTACATCTGTTACGACTCCAGGCTCTAGAGCTCCATTATGTTAGATATAAATGGTGGGTGTGCTTAATTATCCATTAACGAATACCATTTATGACATTATAAAAAGTTTCTTCACCTTTCGCAGATTCCTTCTCCATTCTGTGTTCCGCAGCGGTTTCAACTTGTCAAAAAGTTGTAGTAAAGTAGCTTTTTTTTTTCAATTATGTGTGTGGTCTAGGCAGGAATTTGGTGGCCTCTTCTGTCAGGACAACCTGACATCCTATTACTGCCTGATCCGATTTTGGAGTAATTGAACGTGGAAATATAAGCCTTGTTTGGTGGTAATTAGCTCATTGTATTAATTGTTTATTTTTTTATTACATTAAATATCTCAGTTTAGTCGGACTAATCTTAAGCCTTCTAAGAGTTCACCTCAAAAATTTTAGAGGATGTAAATCTAGAATCTCAAAATCCCTCAGGTTTCTACGTAGCCTGTACACTTCTGCCCACAAGGAGTCATTACATACTTGATTGGTCAACTACTGATTGATTGCTGGCCTCCCTACTCAGCATCAGGTTCCCTGTAGCCCTCGAATTCTCTAGTAGCTTCAACTCCCACACTGCTGCTGGAAGCGAGACATCCGTAATTGATCTGATCAAAGAGCTGTGCCCAAGGGGCTAGAGGATCATCATAGGACAAATTTCTCATTTCTCCTCTTTTGGCGTGACTCAAACTTAAGACCTACTGTAAAGGAGAGCCCTTAAGTGAAGAGTTGAAGTCATTAGGCCACTCCTCGTTGTCGCATTAATTGTTTGTTGATTCTATTAGTTGTTAGCTAATAATTGATTATATCAGCTGATTTGATCGGTTGATTAGTTTAGCCGTTTGTCATTTGATATTTGATAAAATTAACTGTTTATGTGTAAAATAATTTATGAGGACATGATTTAAAAAATATATAATGGTATGAATATTATATATTTTAGTACATCGTTGAATATTCTTATAGGAATTTAAATTTTAGATATTAAATTCTACAAAAATTAAGTTTGTAACTCTAATAAAAATATAGAACATATAATAATAATAATAATAATTATTTTTATTTTTATTTTTATTTCTTTACAAAACGTTGATTTATTATTTTTTTGAAATGTCTCAAAATCATTTTAAAGAAAGAGATGCATGACTTTTACTTTAAATAATATAAAGCCCTATTCAAATTTTATTATTTGTGTCATTGCCCTGGACAAGAAATGTACAAGGGTGGAGAACAAAGGTGGAGATAAACTGAGTCCATTATTGACATGGGGTCACCAGATCATTTCCCATTTTTGGTAAGCAGACAGATAGGAACGCATACCCTTATATCTTATGACAACTTCTCTTCCCAAGTCTCTTTCTTACTTTCCAACGGGAAAATGGTTCTATCGTTCAAACGCTGGGGCAGGGGTATTTTGATATTTTAGGTTGATTACCCCAAATGTTGAGGTAGAGTAGCTTCTTAATTTTTGGTTGGTTAGCTTGAATCGGCCAGATTACCAAATAAATTTAACAGCTATTTAACTTGATCAATCTGCTAATTTTTAGCTTATTGGCTATCATCCAAATAAGGCCATAATCACTGACAGGTGGGAGTAATTGGTGTACTACTGACTGTAACTGTCCTTGTTAGTGGTTCTTGCGTAGAAAATCGATATAATGGTGCAATGAGAAGCGAAGTTTCATATCTGCAGAAAAGAAAACTGCTTGCCCGACAGACAATACACTTCCAATGGACCCCCTATTCGTAAATTGCCTTGTTCTTCTCTTCTGTTCAGTTCTCTACCTCTATAAGGTGGTTTTCCTGAGAAGAAATCGGTGTTGTTACATGCTAGCTTATGAATGCTACAAGGGTCCTGATGTCAGGAAACTTGACTCTGAAACCTGTGCAAAAATCGTTATGCGAAATAAGAACTTGGGGTTGGAGGAGTACAGGTTTCTGTTGAAGACTATAGTCAACTCAGGAATTGGTGAAGAAACTTATGGCCCTGAAAACATCATTGCAGGCCAAGAAGAATCTCCTACGTTTAAGGATTCCTTGTCCGAACTGGATGATATCATCTTCAGCACACTTGACAAGCTCTTCGATAGGTCAGGAGTTTCTCCTTCAGAAATCGACATACTTGTCATCAATGTTTCTTTGTTCTCTCCTGCACCATCTCTGACGGCTCGAGTGATCAACCGTTACAAGATGAGGGAGGACATCAAAGCTTTTAACCTCTCTGGCATGGGGTGTAGCGCAAGTGTTGTGTCCATTGATTTGGTTCAGAACTTGTTCAAGACCTACAGTAACGCACTTGCTGTTGTTGTCAGTACAGAATCCATCGGTCCAAACTGGTACTGTGGAAAGGAAAAGTCCATGATCCTTTCTAATTGCCTGTTTCGTTCAGGAGGGTGTTCAATGCTACTGACTAACAATGTAGCATCGAAGCATCGAGCGATCTTGAAATTAGATTATATCCTACGAACCCATATTGGCTCGAGTGATGAAGCATATGGTTGCTGTATAAAAGTAGAAGACGAGCTTGGCTATGCAGGTTTCCTCCTTACCAAAAGCCTGTCAAAGTGTGCTTCTAAAGCTTTAACAATGAATCTCCGGTTGCTCATCCCTAATGTGCTGCCACTAAGGGAACTAATTCGCTATGTTTTTGTATCTTATCGACGAAACAAAAGCAAGAGTCCAAGTCCTGAAGGATCAGGAGTTGGTTTCAATCTCAAAACTGGTGTTGATCACTTCTGCATACACCCAGGTGGGAGAGCTGTTATAGATGGAATAGGTAAGAGTCTAGGTCTCAGTGACTATGACCTTGAGCCAGCTCGAATGGCGCTTCATCGATTTGGCAATACTTCCGCAGGAGGTCTCTGGTATGTTTTGGGCTACATGGAGGCAAAGAAGAGACTCAAGAAGAACGACAGGATATTGATGATCAGCTTGGGAGCAGGTTTTAAGTGCAACAACTGCGTGTGGAAAGTGATGAGAGACCTGAAAGATTGTAATGTATGGGAAGACTCCATAAATTGTTACCCTCCAAAAGTTCTAGCCAACCCTTTCATGGAGAAGTATAGTTGGATCAATGACGAATACTTGAGCTTTGCTGGACTAAAAGCCTTGCTCTAGATTCCCTGGATCTTCCAAGCTTTCTTTCAGTTCAAGTTAGCTCCGCAATGGTGTTCATGTAATTGGTACATGGACTCCACGTTATGTCAATTTCACATTATTTTAATTTACTTTCAGATCTCTGAGAAGCTCATGAATAACTTGCATCATCCTTATTGCGCGACATCTTTGCTGTTGCTGCCTTGCACTACCATCGTTCTTATGTCTTCCTACGGAATTAATGTCCTTATTGCCCGACATCTTTACTGTTGCGCCCTGTCACTACGATCGTTCTTGTGTCTTCCTAATGTATTAATGATTTCTGAGTTGAATTTTCAACTCTGAGAAATTTACGTTTGTTTGTACAAGTTTCAGTGATGTAACTAGTGCATATGCTCAAATGTCATTCGATCCTGTGCTCTTCATATCAAACCATTAACGATCTGATCCGCCATTTTTAACTAAAACAAGCCCTAATTAGCTATAATCTGCAGATTTAATGGTGCCAGTTTAGATCCAACTTTCTGCAGATTTATTGTTGTTCTGCCACTGCTAGTTTCTTCCACCAAACGTGCTACGTAGTGGAGCTCATGCACGCTATTCTGAGTTCTGACATAATGAAAGAGGTTTAGTAATTGAGATGAGATATCTGGTATCTTGAAGAGGTCTTTCTACTGACATGTTGGATTAGAAATCTGAAACTGTCACAGCTACTGTTTCTCATGCTTAGGAGTTTTCAGCTTATAGATTGCTATGGAGGTAGCAACCTGATCTTCTGTTCATATATGAAGTTCTTATACATACAATGCAAGCTAAGCACTTGGGGTATGCCATGTTTTCTACAGAGATATACGGATAAGCAGTCATTACAACTGGTATCAAATAATTATTCATCTCATCAAAGATTCAATACGATAACTCTGAAAATTTAGATCTTCTTCGAGCTGAATGAATGATCTGAACAACTTAACTCCTATGTGGGGTAACTTTTACTTCTGTCCAGAGAAATTTCTCTGCAAAATATAATCTTGCATGCATGTGCAGTAAGCCAGTAAAAGCTGGTAAAAATTGTGATTCTTGTAAAGATCAGAAGAACACAAGAAGATCCCATGATTCTTCAGCCAACCCTCTTCAAGTTCTGATGCTTCTTCATGCTTAATTATGCAGGATTATTCATACTAAGGACTATGAACTTTTATCTGTGTTACTGAATCAATATCTTCAGACATTTTAGGAGACGAACAACATTTGAGGAATTCACGTCCAGACAATATAATCGTACCACCTGGTCTTGCTCGATACATGTATGTTGGATTTGTGATCCAACTACCATAAACGTTCTGGTCCTTGTATAAAGGAGAAATGTACAGTGGCCGAATAAGTGTGATCAGGGAGAGTATATCAGCAAAGGCCCGTTAAACTTCATTTCAGGAATCTTCATTGAAAACACATCCAGGGCCATGGCTCACATGTTAACACTAAACAGTGACAGAATTCGGGAGGCCCAATATTGTTCTTTGTCCATTCTTTTTTGTCGGTTTTTTTCTTGTTTGCTTCTTCAAGTTTGAGGTTCTTCCAGTCCTCCTATTCTACTTGTATGATACACTAACAAATGTACTCATGATCATGCTTTGCACATTATTGGACGATTTTTAACTTATGAATCCACCACTTTGAAAGTGGTTTTAGGCTGTTCAAGTATGAACTTCCTCTACTCACCCAAAAAAAAAAGAAGTATTCCGCATGTACTTTTTCTTACAGGTGACTGTTCAGTGCTGCGTTGGAGCTACGAACGAGTCAAATTATTGGCCTACGTGGGAGTAGAAAGTGGGTAAGAGTAGACTCAGAAGGCAATAGTATCAATTATTTGTGGAAGTCTGATAAAAAATTAAAACTCATTTTCTCACTTGGACCCTTCTTTGAACTTTCCTTCGGTGGCTCCTTTTGTCGTCTTTCAATCGCTTTATTGTCTGAAGACTCGATCTTTTACGCCGCACGCCTCCTCTTTCTAATGTTTTCCTCAACTTCTCCTTTCTCCCTTTCATGAGCTCTTAGCTTTTACACTTTAGTTCGCTTACAATCAGTGAGATTATGGCCTCACCAGGCTTAGAAGGTAAATGTTTCTGTATCTGTTCATGGGATCTATGTATTTGCTTGCGTCCATTGAAATATATTTAGTTGTTGATTTCTGGGTTTCTCTTGAAATTCCATTTCATGGGTAGTTTTATCCATAGATATTAGTTGGTCAATCCTGTTATAGGGTGTTTTCTGTGCGAATCTAGTAAAGCTTGGATCTTGGGAACAATTATTTAAAGAATGTTTGCTAAGTTCTAGTTTCGCAACTTGTAAAGTTTCCATCTTTAAGAATTTCTGTTTTTGCCATATGATAATTTCACTCTTCTTTGCTCCTGGTAGTTTCCTATAAATCCCGATCTTTATTGACTCGTGAAGAATATGATACGGCCGTTTTAAATTTAGCAGGCTTTTTACCATTTCTAGATGTGCAGATAATGGAAATCTTGAAAAGATAAAAGAAAAATTACATCCATAGGGAAAAATATAGGAGAGGAAGAAAGTTTTTGTCTTGCTTGTATAATTTTTGTGATTGATGGTTATGCTAGGCGAGAGAGATTTGGAGAAGGGATTAACACAAACCCAGCTCAACCACAACCCACTTGGAGAGCTTTCACCTGCACATCTCCATCCTCAACATCAACAGCTCCAGCTCTAGTTTTGTCCAACTCTGGAAAACGAATTGATCAAGCAGGAAGAAAGAAATATGTAAAGCAAGTGACCGGGCGCCACAATGATACCGAGTTGCACTTGGCAGCTCAGCGTGGAGATTTGGCTGCTGTCAAGCAGATTCTTGATGATATTGATTCACAGATGGTTGGGACTTTGAGTGGGGTGGATTTGGATAAGGAGGTAGCAGAGATAAGGGCATCGGTAGTGAATGAGGTAAATGAATTGGAAGAGACGGTGTTGTTTACTGCTGCTGATAGAGGTCACCTTGAGGTGGTGAAGGAGCTGTTGAAGTACTCTAGTAAGGAGTGCCTTTCAAGAAAGAATAAGTCAGGGTTTGATCCATTGCATATCGCTGCTTTAAAAGGGCATTGCGGTAATGTATTTGAAATTTTTTTTCCTTATTTGGTTTTAATCATTCAAGCTATCTTTAAGTTCAGTTTATAATTTATTAAACTGAACAAATCAATGTAATTATAGTTGCATACTTGACATATTGGACTGTTAAGTATCATATGGTAAGTATTGATCTTGTAGAAAACATAATCAAACCCCTGTAGTAGAAAAATGTATGACACAGTGAAAAACAATATGATCATGAAGCCCATATATATTGTAGTTTCATACTTTTTCTTTTTCTCTCTCAGTAGTTTGTCAATTTATGCTGTGGTATTACCAAGTAATGAGCTCAAGAGAATGATTGCTTGACTTTTGACAGTTGCAATTTGTTGAAAAATTGATGTCCTCATAGTCAACGTTTTCTTCTGCTTAAAATGATTCCCTTCTTACAGAAATCGTTCAAGTACTGCTGGATCATGACCCAAGCTTGAGTCGAACTTTTGGCCCATCCAATGCCACTCCTCTTGTATCTGCAGCTGTAAGAGGACATACTGCTGTTGTCAATGAGTTGCTGACAAAGGACACCAGCTTGTTGGAGATATCTAAATCCAATGGGAAAAATGCTTTGCATTTAGCTGTACGGCAGGGGCATGTAGATGTCGTCAAAGCATTGCTAAGCAAAGATCCTCAATTGGCACGAAGGACTGACAAGAAAGGACAGACAGCATTACATATGGCTGTGAAAGGGCAGAGCTGTGAGGTGGTGAAATTGCTTCTTGACGCAGATGCTGCTATTGTGATGCTCCCGGACAAGTTTGGTAATACAGCATTACATGTGGCAACCCGGAAAAAGCGGTCAGAGGTATGTCTGTTGCATCATTCACACCTCTGGTGATTATTTTTTGGTTCTTTTGTTATGTCATTCAAGGCCTTAATCATATAATTGATATTGGTTTTGAACCTCTGTAGTTTTTCCTTGAATTATATTTTGAAGAAAAATCCTCGTGTCCCACTATAGTTACCGAATTTTAGTTTCCAGACTTCTATTATGCATGTTGCATGATTTCTCAATGTAATCATGTAGCTTTCAACAATTTATTAAGATCCAATCTTGAATTTTCTTTGTATTTGCAGATAGTGAACGAACTGTTGTTACTTCCAGATACAAATGTCAATGCACTGACAAGAGACCATAAGACAGCTCTTGACATAGCTGAAGGGCTTCCCCTCTCTGAAGAATCCTCTGATATAAAGGAGTGCCTTGCTCGGTATGATGCTGTTAGAGCTAATGAACTGAACCAACCAAGGGATGAGCTCAGGAAAACTGTGACTCAAATTAAAAACGATGTTCACACCCAACTTGAGCAGACCAGAAGGACCAACAAGAATGTTCATAATATTTCTAAGGAGCTCAGGAAGCTACACCGTGAAGGCATCAATAATGCCACCAACTCGGTGACAGTTGTGGCAGTTCTATTTGCAACAGTTGCCTTTGCAGCCATTTTTACAGTGCCTGGTGGGGACAAGGATAATGGAATGGCAGTGGTAGTAACCCATGCTTCTTTCAAAATTTTCTTCATCTTCAATGCTATTGCCCTGTTCACATCCTTAGCTGTTGTTGTGGTTCAAATTACATTGGTGAGAGGTGAGACAAAAGCTGAGAAACGTGTAGTTGTGGTGATTAACAAACTAATGTGGTTGGCTTCCGTGTGCACTTCGGTAGCTTTCATTGCCTCCTCTTATATTGTGGTTGGCCGGAAACATAAATGGGCAGCGATTTTGGTGACAATAGTTGGTGGAGTGATAATGGCTGCTGTTCTTGGGACAATGACTTACTATGTAGTGAAATCCAAGAGAATCCGCTCAATGAGGAAGAAGGATAAGCATACAAGGAGAAGTGGATCGAACTCATGGCATCACTCTGAATTCTCCAATTCAGAAGTGGATCGAATTTATGCCCTTTAATTTGACACTGCAACTGCTGCCGAAAACCTGAAGATTGTATCTAGCAAAGTGAATGTTGAAAGAGGTGGATCGAACTCATGGCAGCACTCTGATTTCTCCGATTCAGAAGTGGATCAAATTTATGCCCTTTAATTTGACACTGCTGCTGAAAACCTGAAGATTGTATATGGCAAAGTGAATGTTGAACTGGACAGTAACAATATTCATCTAAATAAATCTTTTACTTCCATTAACTGGTATGCTACTAGTTACATTTTTTTGTCTAGTTTAGCCAAATTTGGATATGCCTAGAAAGGAAAATGGAAACTTTAGTACTCTAAACTTGGAATGATCTCAACTTTTTGCAAGAAAATGACATCCATGTGATGTTGATCGTTTCAATGGTGTCAGCATCTCGTCTCATGCACTTCACTTGGACAACATTTGAATGAAGGTCCTTGCGTTCCCATTTGATCAGGGTTCAACCAGGCGTGACACTGTCTGAATCGGAAGATAAAACTGGAAAAAAAAAAAACATAATGAAAACCATATACTAAAGATGGTTCCATTCAGAGTCTACAAGTTTCCTGCAACTGTGCGTCACAAGAGAGCTTTGGAAGTTGGAAGCTGTTCGTTTAGGTCTATGCAGAGGAAGGAAAAGGTACAGTCTTGATACAGAATTCTGGACTTGAGAAGCTGAAGCAGATAAAAAGAAAATGGTTTGAATCCAAACGAAACAGTGAGAGAGCAAGCAAGCAATGGGAGCCCGAACTAGTTTCTTTACGAATGCGATAGCTCTTCTCAGATTGAAGACATTGCAAAAGATGTTCTTCAAATTTCCAATCTCCAATTTAAAATCAACCACTTGG
>JANIIA010000003.1:53693934-53708773 GCA_027478495.1 Erythroxylum alaternifolium | reverse complement strand
AACAAGTATAAGAAAATATTAAAACATAAGTAAAATAACATAGACAAAAGTATAATAAGCATTAAAAGCATTAAATCTTTTGTATGGAATTGTATGCATATACAGATGAAGAAAGGACAATTTATAAATTTGTTAAGGTGCATAATCATGATTTGGTTAAGTTACATATTATCCAGTAATTACATGCATAATCATGAATTTCATAACACATGCATAATCATAATTTGTCTGCGTTTAATTTGTCTGCGTTTAACGCAGATGCAGACCTTGTTTGCGTTAAACGCAGACGCAGAGGTCTGCGTTGAAGACAGAAACGTCTGCGTTTCAACGCATCTGCGTTGACGCAGACGACGTAACGTCTGCGTTTCAACGCAGACGACGTTCTGCGTTGACACAGACGTTCGTCTGCGTTTTCAACGCAGACCTCTACGTCTGCGTTGAAACGCAGACGTCATCTGCGTTGAACGCAGTCGACGTCTGCGTCGACAGACACAGACGATCGTGAATAAAACAAACGCAGAAATAAACATGAAATAAAAACTAACCTGTTCGGTTTGTGAAAAGAAGATGAGATGTTTTGCTGTGTATGGTATAGCTTAGAGAATCGGAGAAGAGAGTTTTGTGTAAACAGAAGAAACAAACGTAATGTTTTAAAATTGTTATATACGTAAGTGACGCGAATTTTGCTACCCGAAAAAGCCAAAATGAGGGGCTTTTTTAAAAAGCTTCAAATTTGAGCTTTTAGAAAAGCTGTATTTTAGCTTTTGAAAAAGCTAGTTCTACTCTAAAAGCACTTTTAGACTTTACAGCCAAACATCTATTTTTTGTTTAAAATAGCTTTTGCGGTGGAAAAAAGTGTTTTTCCACCTCCCAAAAGCTTAACCAAACGGGGGCTAATTCTTAACAGTTCTGAATATAATCCTGGCCCACAGATCATCAAGTTTCAGGTCACCGATATTTTAATGTTTGTGTGCTCTTTTTGTGCTTGCAGATTGCTAATAGAAGTGTTGCACAAATGAATCCATGAATCTTACCTACTGCAGTCTAGAGGAAGCTATTTAGGAATAACAAAGTTTGTATTTTGTTCTGATGGAATGAATATCAACTTTAGAAGCAAAGTTCAATTCTTTATTGCGGAAGATTATGTAAGGCCCGATTTTTGTTGGTCGTTTTGTAGAAGTTGGTGAAAAAGTAGAGTAGGGAAAAGCTTTTCTTGTTATATGCTAATCAACAACCCTTAGTGCTCAACATCATCAATTAGCCTTTTTCTTGCTTTCTTTGGTTCTATTCCTGTCAAAGTTCTGGCTGACACATTCACTCATATTAAGGTTTAGCAGACCCACTTAACAAATCTAAAACTTAAAAGGAAGCCCTGAAATGATGCAGATCTAAACTTGAAGATATTCTCTTCCTCTGGATCCTAAACCAAATGTTCTGCCAACCTTGCTAGTTTGAACTGAAATTTCATATTACTACAAAGTTAGTTGCTTTCCTTTTGTCAAACTTCATGCAATTTTGAATACTTATTCTAAACACAAGTAGTGGGCATCTTCTACTAAGTACCAACAATTTTTTACACATGTTGATTATAGTTTGCTAATTACTTGGAAAGTTTCATGTTTAGACTTTGATCCAGGATAAAATTTTCCTTGTTCATTTGTTTGATTCAGGGGGGTCTTACTCATTTTATCTTACAGGTAGGCTCTCCTTAATTTTGCATGTCATTATCAGATCCCTTATCCTATCATTGACTAGAAGCTAAATTTACATTACTTTTAACTTGTCTTATACGTGGTATGGTTAGCCCTTTCTAGCATATAGAATTAACGACAAGTAAAGTTTCATATATACCCTTTTAAAGCTAAGCAATGTCAAGTTTTTTTTTTCATTAAATTGGGATGTACTTTGAGCCAAGATTTTCAACCCTTACTCTTAAAGGAGTTAGAAACTTGGTGGAAGAGAGTTCTTGGAAGCAGTGTCAAGTTGATAGTGAAACAAGTTGATGATTGGAAGATCAATCTTCTTTTTCTTTGATCATTGAAAATAATGAGGAACATTCGGATTTAATTAGTCTTAAGGACCTTGTAAAAGCCATGAATGATAACCACTAAGTCTGCTTTTAATCCTGTATCAGAAGGTTGAAGGGCAGGGTGGTGCCCTTAAAAATAGGCTTAAGCTGTTTGAATCCGAATAAGGGTTCTTTCTTGTTCTACGGAAAAGGGGAGTTCAAGAGCTCCTCCGGTCATCTTTAGGATTGTTCTCCATTACAGATAATGAAAACCATTCTATTACTGCCAACTCAACAAAGACGAGCGCTCTAAAATATTCGGTTTATGGAAGTCGGATTAATATGGAAACATTGGAATTTTACTTTTAGACCTTCAAAAGCACTTTATAACTTAAGACCATGTGAACTATCAGGAGTAGCCATAGGATATATCTGTTGTTGAATAGGTGCTGATTCTAAACTCATCATGTCTTGGATTTTAGGAATGAATGGCCAATTATTTTTCAGCTGCATAAACTTGGGATATGATCTGCTAAACATTTAAGGACTTGGTACTAATAACATCTCCTGCTCAACAGAAGTAAGCATGAAATCAGGATAAAGAAAGGCATGAAAGAGAACATCAGAAAGCAGCCTAGATTCTATGCTTTTCCTTTTGCTGTTGAAGTTCATCCCCTGCAAAGAACAGATCTTTCTTGATTTTCAATTTTGGAAGTTGAAAATGAATAAAACCCCAATTCACTTGCAGTCTTCCTTGCGTGGGACAACTGTTGTGATTGCTTGCAATGAGCTATTGCCCCTTGTATTGGATTCTCAATCTCTGAATTTGTACTGCTGCTTCTCTTGAGAAAAGGCAGTTCAGTAGACCTGTTTGAATTGGTTGAGCTTGATGAAGAAGAAGAAGAAGAACCTGATGATGAAGAAGACAATGAAAGCTTGGTTATGGAATGTCGTTTGATTGACATTGAGAAAGATCTTCTGTGAAGCCGACCACTTCCATCCTCAGTTTCTTTGCTCAACTTCTGGCTTGCGTTTGTTGATAACTGGTACTTTTCTCTTTGAATTTGCCCGAAAGGATTTTTCTTTCCAGCCTTTACATGTCTGTTCATTGATTCTTTGGCTCTTGAAACTGTCCCTTCGTCTGCAACTTTTGTAGCAGCAGTACAGGAATCTGCTGAACAACCTGACCTGCCAAACAAAGACTTGAGATAAGCCCTAGAAGCCTTCAACTTTGAACCAATTGATGAAGACTGTTTGATTATATTGAGCTTTCTGGACCATGGTTTCTTTTTATTCCCTCCAGTGAAATCACTGGATTCAGTTGAATTATACTCCAAGAAGTACTCCTCAGGATTCAGTTCTCTACTAACATAGCAAGACTCAGCAGGAGAAACATTGCAGGACTCAAAAGGGGTACTTCTGGTTGTTGGTGTAGCTGCAGTTGTCATCGATGGTGTGCCATAGAACTCTTCATAAGCATCTTTTCTCTCATTATAGCCAAAGTTGGAGCTTTCCAAGAGCTTTTCAACCATTTGTAAACGTGGTGGGAGGTGAAGAGGAAGGAGCTTTCCTTTGTAGAAAAGGTCATCAGCTGGTGAAGTTGTACTGTACTGCTTTTCTAGTGAATTGGAAGACATTTGGAACTCAAACTCTCTTTGATATGGAGGAGAGCTTATAGAGTGGCACATGAAGTTGGAGTATGAGCTAACTTCCATGTCAATATACTCTTCCTCTGCATGATCATACAGCTGGAGGTTCAAAGCCATCTTTAGCAGATCAAGTACAGAAACTATGATTGATCTCTGTTAGGTATGCTCACTTTTTGTGCCTGGAGTGAGTAATTGTGTGCTTAGAAATGGTGGAGCAATGAGAAAATGAAGGGAAAGTTCCAATATTTAAAAGCCTGACAAAGCTAAAAAACTGTAGACAGTGTTCAGAATCTTTTTAGTCTTTTTATTGCTTCCAGATATGTTCTAACATTATGAAAATGGGAATTGCTCTAATGGTCCAACATTGACCCATGTTTGTTCTTTCTTTTTCTTATAAACTGATAGCTGATTTGTCATTGCCTGTTACACTATAAAAGTGGGTAAGGAAGTCATCTCACCCATCACACATCACACACACACACACACACACACAGTTTTCTTTAATAAAGTTTGTTTAGGAAGAGACTCATGCACCTCTTGTTTGCTCAGGAATTGTTCATATTCTGTTTTGTTCTGCAGGATTCCCTGAAATTATACTTTCCAATGAGTAAATCCAAAAATTTGAGACAACTTAACTCATCCAAGATTATGATTGGTCAGAAGCAAAAACACATTGGATTTATTAATATCAGTCGATAACTCATTCGAATTATGTGATTTAAGGACTATTCACAAAGAAAATTTCTAAACAACATACTTTTTGATTAAAGTCTATTCCCACTATAATTAACAACTTCAAACAAAAACAAGACAAAAGTTTGCTCCAATACAGTATTTGGAGCCTGAAATGCTGATAAGACAAGGCCATGACCTTGAAACCTATTTAATATTTCTTTTGTCTTATGCAACATCCTCTTAAGGTCAAGTGGTTGGAATTTCAAAGGAGCCCATGTCTTTATATACATTATTACTATATAATAAATCATTTGTTTCTTCTCTTCCCTTTAATTAAGTGAACAAGCTTGAAAAAGCTAATAAATTTAGAACTAAAGGTTACTTTTAACACTTTACTAAGTGTCACTACTTTTACTGGATTCCTGGGATTGTTTTGTTTCACTTGATGTAAGTGTCTGCCTTTTGCATCATCTTGTTAACAATCATATCTTCTTTTTGGTTCACAAAAAGTTGTTAATTTAAGTCCTTTTTTATTCTTTTCATAAGTTTAATCTTTCTTAAGCCGGTATTAATCATCTTTCGAGTCGGAAGCATAACAATTAAAGCCCTCTCCATAAAAATGAATGAACCTAAGTTTGATAGATCATCCTTAATGGAGATTGTAGTTACTATGAAATGAAGTGACTACAGAGAATCAAGTGTTAGCTTCACTAAGGAAACAACTGATAGGCCGACATTTTATGGTGGAGATAAAAGGATTTGTGGATGGTTATGCCTAACAAAGCTCGAGACTTTTGTTGGTCTTTCCTTTTGTCACACACTCCTCCTGTATTTAAGAACTCACCCGATCTTTTTGTCTTCTTGTATTATTAGTATTACTGTATATAACAGTATGAAACTCATGACTTGGGACAAATGTCAAGGGAAGCAACATATCTTCGGAGTTCAAAAAATATCTGATCTTTTCTCTTTTTATATTCATTTGAAAAGGGTCTATAACACATTATGCAACTACTTTCTCTTGGAACTTGCAAGTCCTTTTTAGGCACCACCAAGTGTATTGTCAAAAGCAAGCTGTTAGCGTCAGCAAATCCATTCATAAGCTTGTTCTTACCCACTGGTTTGAATAGGAAATGGGAATAAGATAACTCAGCCCATCTGAAGATAATTCATACTCAAAAACTTCATCACTTGCATAAAATAGGCATCATTGGCAGGCAACTATCATGCCAACAGTATTGGGCATAAATTGTCCCTTCTACCTCGGTCTATATCCCAGCATCGTATTGTATTCCCACACGTTCCATCGGTTCTTTTTTTCTCAGAGCTAGTTAACCACATATAGCTCTGCTGAATGATACCTTCACAAACTATTGTCTCTGTCTCTGAGATATGAAACTAGGATTCTGCTGGGACATAACTGAAGCAGAAGTAAAGAATAGCCACAGATGTGTCTATCCTGTAGACCCACCACCCAGAAAATATGGTTGCCAAGGTCGTTTTCTACCAACCTCCAAGTTCAAGCAGTCTTTGTTCTGAGCAAATGGGTTCCATTTGCTAGATATCCAACCAGCAACAGATGTAATAAAACTACAATAGCCACAAAAGTGGCAGTCGTTTCAATGACATTCTTTAACAGAACTCCAGTGGGGGGCTACAAATCCACTATCTCCTGTACTCTTGCCTTGAAAGCATCCATGGCCCTGCATAATCATTATGTTCCAAAAGACAGAATCACAATTTCCAGATCAGGAAACTTTTTCTCACTATATCTGCCTACCTTTTTGATTTTCCATAAATTTGTATAAATTGAGGTGTTCTAAACCCCATTCTATTTGAGGGTCATCTCCACAACCAATGAGTCGTCCCCACTGCCACCTTTGGCCACATACCTTTCTGAATTTGACTCCTGGTGGCAGAGCGGGAAGACTCTGACCAGCTTATATTTCTGCCGCATGATATGAGCAAGCAATGTCCCAGAAATCATTAAGATTATCCATATACATTCAAATAAACTTCATTGATACAGTTCATCAAATTCACGATACAACTTTGACAATTTACAGAAGAATCAACAAATATGAACTTCAGTACTTTTATAAGTATGTTACACCAAAAGCTTTTAATTTGCTTATAGCTTCCGGGAAGGTCAGGGAAAAGATGAACATCACGTCTTATTGATTAAGATCATCACTACCTCACATATAATTACAGCAATAACCTATACGAGAAGAGCTTTCTATTACTTGCTTGCAGCTGTATCACCAGATCTCAGCTCTCGTTCAAGCTCATCGAATTCCCAGTCACCAATCTCTTCTCCTGAGTAGTCTCGGCCAACCTTTCCAATCTCTGACTCCAGCTTTGCTAGTTCTGCCGCATGGTCAAGAACTGGCTGTACCTCAACAGCAGATGCCCTGGGATCATCATCTGACTCAGATTTTCCTATGGTAGCAGGATCTTCCATTGGCTGGTTGGATGAACTTCCAACCAACTTCTCTGATGCAATTTCTGCTTTTGGAGATGGCATCTCCACATCCAGATCCGGTCTTTCAATAGAGTCAAATTCCACCCTTAACTTTCCAATATCCTCAAATAGCTCTTTAATGCGCATGTCATCTTTCCTGAATCAGAAAGGTCGAAATATGAATATTTCCATACAATATGCAGCTAAATAATGTAAATAATGAATAATGTCCAAAAGAAAAACGAATAAAACAAAGGAATATTGGACTGAGATAGAATACCACCTAGAACTTGCCTCTTGTGAAGCATAAAATTGCTCTTTCATGCTGTCCACTACGCTAAAGATGGCAATAATCTGAAATAAGGCAGGATAAATTTTAAGATTTGTGATCTATCCCCCAGGAGTTGTGCCCTTAATATAATGGGATATTAGGCCATGTTGGACATCTTACACTTCCATAGTGCATCTAATCAAATTTCTCAAAGATCCAGTAAACATTACTTTGGGCACATGGATATCAATGAGGAAACTTCAATTTCAAAAGTTACAAACATAGAATTATTTTGTAAAAGAAGCCATGGATAACAGAACAAATAAGGCAGAAATCACAGATGCTCCCAGAAGCTGCTGAAGTTATGGTCTTGATCTTTTTCCCGAAGAGAAGGGAGAAAATTGGAAAAGAAGAGCGGTGTCTAATAACAACCTGACAAGTTGATTACACTATTAAATAGCAAAAGCATCAATAATCATAAGACTCCTGACCTCAACACGATATGCATAATTTAAAAAAATCAGAAATGCAATCCCTTCACAGTGCTTTATCCAAATGTAGGCAACCAAATTAAGATATGTTTCCATGTAAACTAAGGGTACATACGCAATCTCCATCATTCAAGCATCCTGTGCAGGAAGAGAGAAAAAATAATAGCACTGCAGTAAATGCAGAATGCATAAATCTTTTGTTCATATATAGGAGCACTGACTCGGCAAGCAGGAAACGAAACCTAGCCTACCTTAGCTTCATAGCCCAGATATTCTTCCTCAAGATTTTGCCTTGGGTTTAGTACTTTAGAATCTTCATTCTCTGCACTAGATGCCATCCCCGACCTGTATCATCAAGTGGACAAAACATTTAATAGGGGATCAAGATATAACTCATCATGTCAGCCTACTGCATTACCCTTCACTTAGTTGCTTTAGGTTCTCTACATATTTTCCAATTCGGCTGACTGAAGGCTCCAATTCTTTCTGCATGATAGATGGGTGTGGAGTATGAGGAACAATGCGTACATATACAGCGAGAGAGAGAGAGAGAGAGAAGTGATAGATAAGAATTCCTAATTTGGTTAAATTTTCTTCACAAATAAACCAAACCTTGTAATCGAAGAGAAGTTCGATAGCCAAATTTGTAAAATACTCCTCATGCCTCCCCAGCTCATCACTTGAAAGAGTAAACAATCATCCACAAGATTGCAAGGCAATTTCAGTAATGAGGAACGAGACACAACAAAGATAAATTTGCTCCCCCTCATAAACCTCCACAGGCAAAACAAATCAACTAAAGTATAGAAATGGGGAATGTCACCAACTCAAAAACAAAATATTACTTACTTGACCTGCTTCTCCTTATTTTCTGTAGCATAGCGTTGAAGAGTCCAAGAATCTTCGAGAAAATTAATCCATGTGCTGAGAACATCTGCTTCTACTTTGCATGCAGAAATTGATTTTGACAGTTCATCTTCCTACAAACAGATTAAGAAAAAACAACAAATATGTAAATAATGAGAAGACCAAAGACCTCACACTAAATAATTGCAAACTCATAAATTTAGAAAGAAAGCCCAAGAAGAAAATTCAAAACCTTTGTTGTCAAATGCTCCAGAATCTGATTGTTAGCTTCGTCAAACTGATCTCTTTCTTCCCTGGCATTCCTAAGGCGTGCATTTGCAGCAGCCAAAGAGATATTAACCTAAAAGAATGAACGGTCACTATGTACTTGTCATCACTAAAGTATAAATAACTGATTATAGAGTAGGCATATCAGTTCAAATAAGTCATTGACCAATCCAATCCATTGTCTGAATGATCCATATGTTTTAGTTTCAAAAGGGTACAAGAATGCCTACAAATCAGAGAATACATGGGGTGCAGCTAGTTCAGAAGTCCATCAGAAATGGAATCAGGATATGCCAATATAAAATTGAAGTTTTAAGCCTGTTTTGATGCCACTTAAACATCAGATCTCTAATTCTCCAATTTCAACATTAATCAATTTTACATCAGTTTTGCTAGAAGTATTTGATAACCAGAAGTTTATGCAGTAAAAGAAGTTTTGTAGCAGCGTTAACATTAAAATAAGCATATTCCGAAGTATAATATGATAAAACAAATCCCAGTTAAAGTGGTACCAAACCAGCAGTCAGTCGAACAAGGGGTGACTTGGAACAGGAGAATTGGGTAAGAGGGAAAAACCTTTTTCAGTTGAGCTTCAAGTTCATCTCTTTCTTTTTCAAGCCCTGCAATCTCAGCTGATATTTCCTAGAAAGATCGGAAAGAAAAATAAAATTTCCATTACAATAAGGGGAACAAAACTCTAGCATGCTTAACAGTAGCATCTACTTCTCTTACTATGTGGGCCAGGCAAAAAGCTTAGAAAAATCATAAACCATGAATAAAGCTATGCCTGGGAAGAAATAAAGTTTTCAAGTAAAGCGTTATAAAAAGAATTTCTAACTTCTAATGTGCAATGGCTTATCTGAGGAACATTATGCAGCTGACTGAAAAGACCTTTCCATATATGCCAAGCAAACCAAACAGACAGCAAAGCTCAGAATAGCAAAAGAACTTGATTAAATATATCAGAATGCCTATATATATATATATATCAATGTTACTTAAAGCCAAGTCCCAAGCGTTAAATAGGTAAGAGTAAAATATCACTCACATAGCAAAATCATGTCAAAAGCTTGCACAAGAGGGCACAAAATTTCAACAGAAAAGCTCCCACTGCACAACTTCTCACAGGAAGATATATCGCTTTTAAACAAAAAACTTCCGAAAATTTGCAGTCAAGCCTGAGTAAAAGTGCAGTTTCTTTTCTGGCTTACAGAGCAATCTAACAACAAATGAGAATCCCAAAATATTGATGCAAAAGCACATTACCTTCTCTTTTTCATTAGATTCGTCAGCTTTGGTAACACGAACTTTAACTGCCTCTTCCTTTTGCAATCTGCCAAATACAGGAGGATAAAGGAAAGAGAAAACAACATGAGTCTGACTCTAGTTTACTCATTTCATCTGTTCACCATTATTTGTATGCGTGATAATTGAGACAGGCATCATTTTCATTAAAACAGACAAAACATGCTTCACCGATTCCTCCAAGTAACTAAGAATGCATCATTCTTGTTAAAACTGGGACCGAATCATGAATTAGATCTCAAGTCACCTAACAAAATTCCATGTTCTCTAAACATAATTTTAACTCGATCTTCCTTCAAACGCATAGAATTCATGGAGCATCTTAATGCAGTGACATAATATTTCCATAAAAAAGAGCAGAGAGAGCCTGAATAAACAACTATTATTGCACACCCAACTACGAGGTGGAAGTCAAGATACTAGAGAAAATGATCCATGCTTCAATTAGGTTCTATACCTGCTATCTAATATACGCTTTTCGGATTTTTTCATGGAGTTAGCCAGAGATTCTGACAACACCTTCAACTTGTCAATCTGCTCATAAAAGAAAAACCAGGTGAGTGACAATGGTCACAGCTTTGTAGTCTGGGCTAAATATCATCTCTGGTTGATATTAGAAAGAATATTATAAAAAATGACCCTTCATGCAAGACCAAACCACATTCAAGAGTATCAATTTTAAGGAAAAGTAAAGAGATGAAGAGACATCCAAGCAGGCACCCATATTATGATATATATATTCAAGTTCCACGAAAAGAAAATGCAAGAACAGCAACTGTCAACCTGTATCCAGTTGATGACACAACAACAGAAAGCATATCAAAACCATTAAGACAAGCATGTAACTATAAAAGACAATCCAACAGTGCAAGCATAGCCTACCTTTTGAGCATGAATCTCAGGAGAGTCTCCAGAGTTCAAGTTTTTCTTTCTCAATAGAAGTCCTTCCAACTTGGAACAGATTCGGATTTGTGCGAGAGCTTTTCTCAGGACCTACATTATACACATTCATTCATCGTTTTCCAACATCAACATGCCTCTATTAACACATAAAAATAGACAAGATTCTACAAGTATTCTCATTCTTAAGGTGATTTCAAGAATGAAATCAGAAATCATGAAGTTATTTGTATGCAAGTTGCAATGCATTGTGTTTCTGGGCCAACTTTTTTATATAACTTCAATGATTTTTTAATTGTGTCATAGGAGCCTTGTGTATCTTTTCCAGTTATTCTTATTGGAGTTGATAAGGGCCATTCAGAAAATAGCATAAACACCTGCCATGAATAAACTTAACTCAGACCACATAATTTTGACATGACAGAGGAGAAATAAATTGTCACCATTGTCCAAGAAAAAATAAAATACACTAAAAATCAGCATGCTAGCGTGAAAGCCATTATTGTGGGCACTCCAAATACAAGTGAGGGAAAAAGAGAACAATTTATTCAGCTCACCTGAATAGCATCTTCACTAGTTTCATCAGGAGTTTTTTCTTGACCTTCATCCAATGGTTTCTGTGAGCCACTAATTTCATCAAGTTTATTCCTCAGATTTGAGGCTTCAGCATCTATTCTGTGACCAAATATGCATCAAATAACATATTAAGAAACATCAACTGACGTTTTTCCTTCATGAAGTCAATATACTATGTGCTAAGGATTTCGGAGGTGGGAATATGACCCATAGCATGTTTCCTTAACTAATAAGTGCATAGATAGTAAAACAAATGAGTAACTATACTTTAACATTATTTTGGTTTCCTGAGTAATTAACAAGGAACAATAACTTTCCTCCACTCCATCATCATCCATCATAATTCAAGTACATATAAAACTGCACAGTTCCATGGAGACAAATTAAACTTCAAAATCAATTTCACAGAGCAATAAGAAGAAATGGGCCATAGCAAAGATGAGATAACCAAAATCTCAACAATTACCTGCTAAATTCAGCACTAATTTTTAATCCAGTTATTGCACCTTGCACAAATTGGAGCAGTTCCTCCCGCTTCACCTAAAGTCAGGCAAATAGAGAGAAAGGTCAAATGATCCATCTTCATTTTCATTACAAAAGAATAAAAAGAAAAGTAAGCATCATTAAGAAGTCCTCCAAAAATGCTCAAGCAAATCATCCTGTTATTCCAACTTGACGTAACCACTCACAAAATTGATGGAGAAGCAGGATTATGTAATCATCTTATTTCAGGATTGTAAAGAACAGCATTGTATTCCTACGTGGATCTCATACTCACTTCTGTTATTCATTTTTTCCAAACAATGATTCTCAGCTCAAAGCATTAACCAATTCAAGTTTAGAACATATATTCTATACCAGGAGAACAAACATCAGCATGTTGTTAATGACTCCAAGAAGAATTCTTACAAAATGATTTTAGTTCATCTTCATTTCTTACCAGCACTTCATCTTGATATCTTGCAAAAGCTGTGGCAAGATCCTGTATACTACTCACAATAGCATTATGAACTTCTTTCCCTCCAGTTAAACAATGCCTGCGTGTAATTATATTTGAGAAAGTAAATGAAAAGTATGATTATTTTCAGGTTCATATTAAGAGCTAGATTCTGGTTCTATATGTATACCATACTACACTACATATCCAAGCAGATCCATGTGAATTGCCAAATTAAACTAAGATTCTGGCTCTCTATGTATACCATGCTACGCTACATATCCAAGCAGATCCACGTTAATTGCCAAATTAAACTAAGTACTTGCTTGTAAAACTAGAACTAATAAATGTAGGTCCCCATGAAGCCTTGGAAGTTATAATATTTTTGCCTCATCAAAAATGATATGTTTCAAATGGCCCCACGAATAGCCAAATAAAGTAATATCATCTCAAATCATGATTTGACCGCTGAATTAATAATCAAATAGCAAGCGGAATCACCTGAACATCACCAGAAGCAAAGAAATTTCTTCTTCAGTTGGCGGTTCAAGAATCTGAATAATAGAAAACAGTTAGCCTGCAGTTAACCTTCATGCCCAGGAATTATATGAAGCTAGTAGTTAAACATAAGGATATAGGACATCCAGATTACAGCTGCTTTTGCGTTTGACGAAGAAGAACTAAAGGGCTATGCATCTACAACTTCGATTAAGCAACCACTCCAAATTTCAAACCAATATGTGCACTTCATTGAGCGAAGATGAAGTCTATGTTGGCAAAGAATGTTTTTCAAGGTTTATTATATCAAAGGTTTAACTTGATAGAAACTGAAATGCTGAACTTAGTTTACCATACCATGGATAATGTTATGCCCTCCAGAGCCTGACTTTGAAGAAAAACGTCTCGAAAGTTCATTGGCTCACCTCCAACATCCGAATCATAATATAACACCTACTTGATTCAGCAGCAAACACAAAAACAATTTCCGTCAAAATCGTTCTAAAACAAATTTCACAATGGACAACATTTTGGTATGTTACCTAACGATGCATTGACTTACCACAGCTGATCTCTTTGGACTATCTTTACCATCATCGTTAACGAGGTGCTCCTCAAGACTCTTCCTTTTATCTTCAGCAGAACTAGCCACAAATTTCTCAACCTCTTTGAGCACAACCAACCATCTTTTCAACAACATAACTCTCTCGGAGCCTCTACAAGAGACCGCCGCATCCTCTAGTCTCTTCACTGTTTGCTTAACGCTTCTATAGCTCCGATTCCCCTGAAACGGATCACCGAATCAAAAAAATAAAGAAAAGAAAAGTCAAAATCACAAAACCTCTCAACAAAAAACCCCTAAATGCAACAGTTAACCGATTACAAGAGTTTCCAGAAAGTAAAATTTGAGGGAAAAAGAAAAAGACAGGTCGAGTTTTGAAAAATGATTACAATGCGATCTTGCAGGATTTTGGCGCCTTCAGCGACAGCTTGGCCGGCGTGTTGGACGACGGAGTCAGCGTAGTTCCTGACAGCACGAGTGAGGTTGTTCTTGTTCCCCACCTGCACTGCCTTGTTAACTGCGGATCTCAACCACGACATTTTCTTACTCTTTCTCGCGAAAATTCTCACTTTCTTGGGAAAAAAATGTTCCGCGAAATAATCAGCAGACGCGATTAAGAAAGAAACAGACTTCTGTTCTCTTTGGTAAAACGAAAATCAAATATTATCCTTTCGGTTTTTTAAAAAAGGTTGGAGCATGCGATGTCGTTTACGCGGGTTGAGGAGGAAGAAATGGTGGGAAGTTCACTATCACTGCTTATCTCTTGACAGGTGGTTAAGAGGCAGAACTCTGTGCGACGTCGTTTAGAGATTCTTTATCAAGCATCAAATGACCTATACCTACCAGTCTTTTCTTTCTCTTTTTTCCTTAATGTAATTAACCTACCAGTCTTAGTCTAACGATAGTTAAATTTGAGATATTTAATGCTTACGATCTAGGGCAATTTTTAAGCTTGATGTGTTATAAAGCAAACCCTTTCATTGATGACTAAAGAAATAAGTTCAACCCTTACATTGATGACTAAGAAATAAGGCTAAGCTCAGAGCCGAATGCTAGAGCTGTTGTAGCTAGGGGTGGCAGTGAACCTGGCTGGCCCACCTAGGCTTGAGACCTACCCAATAGGTTTTACTCAAACTTGGGCTTCGGTTTGATACTTGATTGAGCCCAATGTAGAGGAGCCCAAGCTTGAGCTTGATCGGCTTAAGTAGCCCAAAGCTCGACTCTATCAGGAATGACCTAATTTTTTAATTTTAAATTAAAAATAAAAACAGCTTAGACAATCTGAGCCCGAACTCAATTTGGACATAATGAAGTCCAAGACTCCTTAATTCAAAGGAAACTTTGGCTTGAAACCATTTTTGACCATTAT
>JANIIA010000003.1:53641405-53669475 GCA_027478495.1 Erythroxylum alaternifolium | reverse complement strand
TGAGAGAGGAGATTATGAGAGAGAATCTGTCAGAAAATATATGTAAACGCGATCGAATTCTAACCGTCGGATCAAAGGGACGAGCGGGATGGATTTCGTGGTCGTCCATCCCGTTCGCCCTTAATAAGTATACTTAATAAAGATCGTAAAAAAGTCCAAACTTGAGTCAATCGAAAAAAAAAAAGGTTGATTTGACTAAACTTAGACTTCAATTAAGTAAGAATCTAAGTTTAGATCAAATTGAGGCACAAAAATTACCTTAATTAAAAATCTTGAAATACCCTTTATATGTAGGGATGATAATGTGCCAGGTTGAGCTTGGGCCTAGATTGCTTTCACGTGGACTCAAGTCTGGCCCAATGTTAGATTTGGCCTAAGGTAGTTGGGCTTAAGAGTGACTAGGCTCATCTCAACCTAATTTTTATAATTTTAATTAAAAATAAAAAATGATGTTATTTTTTAAAAATAGTCATTTTTTTTATAATTATCAAGTTATCAGGTCGAGCCGTACTTGATTTTTTGAAAATATATGTCTGAAGCCCAACTCAAGAGTCAATCAACTTAAGCATAACCTGTTGATTTTGAGTCGGGTCGAGGAGGACCGAGCTTGACCTAAGTCCAAATGTTATCCCTACGTACATATGTATTGGTGTGGATCGAGTTTGGATGAAAAAGGCACCTTATGGGCATAACTCCGTCCGATCTGACTTAGGTCCAAGACCGAAATGGGTCCAAAAACATATTATAGATAAGAAAGTATGGAAAATTACTACCATCTCCTTAACTTTTCGCCCCAAAAGTTAGAGCTTTGTGGTGTGGAGGGAGAGAGGTCTCGTCGCAGCCCTAGAACTGATGGATAGAATCTCCGAGAAGGAAAAATCCTCCAAACGCTCTCGAGACGATAACGACCACAAGCACAGATCACGAGACAAGGAACGAGATCGGGATGATAAGTACAGAGAAGACCACCACCACCATCATCACCGTAGTAACCGCCACCGATCGGAGCGCGAATCTCATCGTGACCATCACAAGTCGTTTTCGTCATCATCGAGGCGCGAGGATCGGGAGAGCTCTCGCGACGGGCGCGAACTGTCTCACGACGACGATAGTGAAGGGAGCAGAGACGAGCGGGAGAGATCTCGCAAGTCTGTGAAGCGGGAGGACAGAGAACGGTCTCGCGAGAGGTCGTACGATGCTGGAGAGGAAAGAGAAGGTAGTCGCAGAGAGAGGTCTCGTGAAAGAGAAGTGAAGAGAGAGAGATCGTTTGATGAGAGAGAAAGTGATGAGCATGAAGCTAGAAAGAAGAGGCCTAGGAGGCGATTTGGTGATAAGGTCAAAGAAGAGGATACTACTGAAAATGATACTGATTACTCCAGGACAGCGAATTCGAGTGATTTAACAGTGAAACAAGAGGTGTATGATGAGCCAATTGGTGGTGTGATCTCTAATGGATACATTCACACTGGGGATGTGAGTTCTCTCTAACTTTTTCTTTGGATTTGTTGTTTTTTTTGGTGATTTATGTTTCTTCATATACGTATCTTACTTCGTTGGTGATATTGTTTCAAACTCTGGTAAATGTTTGAAGTTTATGTGTGGATTTTGTGATTAATTGATGTTATGGTTTTTACTTTATGAGAGTGTTCTTTTGAAGTTCATTGTATATGGTGTAGCGTTCTTGATGAATGCGATTGTTATTATAGTTTATGTTATTGACTGTTTTAAATGGTATAGTGATCTTTTCTGAAATTTCGCCTAAATTGAGCTATTTTGACGTGAAATGATTTTCCAGGGGGCCATTATGCAATCAACAGTCGAGGCATCAGGCAACTCAGACAAGCCTTACATGGCCCCTACTCATCCCCTCCCAACCAAGGTATCTTCAATTTCGAACACAAATGAAAATAAGGGAGTTAGTATTACCAGATCTCATGAGGTTCCTGGAAAATCTAGTACAGATGGGACATCATCAACTGCCGGGAAAAGTGGAAGTCTGTCACTTGATGCTTTAGCCAAAGCTAAGAGAGCTTTACAAATCCAGAAGGAACTTTCAGAGAAGCTGAAGAAAATACCCCTTGTAAGTTCCATTTATTGCATCTATATCACTAAGAGTATGCAATTTGGTAAGAAAGTAATGTTATAATTTTTGTTCATGCAGTTGAACAAGGGTCTTGGCCCAAGTGCAGATGGTAGTTCATCTTCAGGTTCAAGGGAAGGATTGAAAAATTTGTCAACAAATCATACTACTGTTGTTTCAGGAGGGTCATTGCCAAGTTCTTCCTCTTCTAATACTGTTAGTGCAGCCTCTGCAATGCCACCTGCAGCTGTTGTAGCATCTATTCCTGGTCTTACCAATTCGCACAACATTGAAGCTGTTAAACGTGCTCAAGAACTAGCTGCTAAAATGGGATTTCGTCAGGACCCTCAGTTTGCACCTCTCATTAATTTATTCCCTGGACAAGTGCAAGGTGATGTTGCTGTCCCGCAGAAGCCAACCAAGGCCCCTGTTCTTCGTGTAGATGCTCTTGGTAGGGAAATAGACGAACATGGAAACATCGTGAATGTGACCAAGCCAAGCAACCTTAGCACCCTAAAGGTTTGTCTGTGTCGACGCATGTGACAGTTCTTATTGTTTTTTCATAAAATGAATGATGCTTTAATGTCATGTTCCCACCATTTTTTCCAAACTTACAGGTCAATATCAACAAACAGAAAAAGGATGCTTTCCAAATTCTGAAACCTGAACTGGAGGTGGACCCAGAGTCTAATCCTTTTTATGATCCAAGGATGGGCATTGATAAGAATAAGCTTCTTAGACCGAAGCGAATGACCTTCCAGTTTGTGGAGGAAGGCAAATGGTCAAAGGAGGCTGAAATGATTAAATTGAAGGTAACTTCTAAGTTCTTTTCATCCTTTCTTTGATCTTTATGACGTGATTATATTGACAATTAAGGTTTGGTAATTGAAGAGCCAATTTGGAGAAGAAAGAGCAAAAGACATCAAAGCAAGGCAAGCTCTACATGCAAAGGCTAAATCTGCTCCTGACGTAAATCCCAATTTGATTGAAGTGTCAGAAAGAGTTATAACCAAAGAAAAACCAAAAGATCCAATTCCTGAAGTTGAGTGGTGGTAAGTTCACTTTTGCGTTTAAAGTTTATGCAAATGGAGCGATGAGGGAGATTACCAACTAATAAAACCTATTATGGCTGTAGAATTGGATACTCCATTGATAATCTTTGGCTTCCTGCTTTTTATTACAGAGATGAAATAATATTTGGATAGGAACTTATTGAATATTACTTGATTGCTTTTGCTCTTGGTGCTTTATTCCATTTATGTTACGTTTCTTCTTGCTCATTGATATTCTTGAATTTTAGGGATGTGCCTCTTCTCCGTAACAATACTTATGGTGAAATCTTTGATGGTGTTGTAAATGAGGGTGAATTGAAGATGGAGAAGATCACAATATATGTCGAACACCCACGTCCTATTGAGCCCCCTGCTGAACCAGCTCCTCCACCCCCACAGCCCTTGAAGCTGACTAAAAAGGAGCAGAAAAAGCTTCGTACTCAACGACGTTTGGCACGGGAGAAGGATAGACAGGAGATGATTAGACAAGGCCTGCTTGAACCTCCGAAACCAAAAGTTAAAATGAGCAATTTAATGAAAGTTCTTGGCTCAGAAGCTACACAAGATCCCACCAGGCTTGAAAAGGAAATTCATACTGCAGCTGCTGAGCGTGAGCAAGCTCACATTGATCGGAATATAGCTCGTAAACTCACTCCAGCTGAGCGTCGTGAGAAGAAGGAGAGGAAACTCTTTGATGATCCAAACACTTTGGAAACAGTTGTTTCTGTTTACCGAATCAATGACCTCTCCCACAAGAAGACTCGCTTCAAAGTTGATGTTAATGCTCAGGAGAACCGTTTGACTGGAACTTGTGTGATGACTGAGGGAATTAATGTTGTTGTTGTTGAAGGAGGTACCAAAGCCATCAAGAGATATGGGAAACTAATGCTGAGGCGTATAAACTGGGCTGAAGCTGTAGCAGAAGAAGAAGATGGAGATGAGACTGAGGATAAACCATTGAACAAGTGTGTATTGGTATGGCAGGGTAGTGTTGCTAAACCAAGCTTCCATAGGTTTTCTGTACATGAGTGTGTAACTGAAGCTGCTGCTCGTAAAGTTTTTGCCGATGCTGGGGTTGCTCATTACTGGGATTTGGCGGTCAATTTCTCTGATGATCTAATGTGAGTGGCTTCTTTTATGTAATGCTATTTACATTAAAATTGAACTACTTCAACATTTTTGGTAATTTGAAAAACATGATCCCTCCCTGGACCCCGTGACTTAGCGGGATTATGACTGGGTGTTGACGATGAGATTATGACTGGGTGTTGACGATGATAATGATGGAAAAACATGATCCCTTATTTCCTTGGCTATATTTTTTTTATGGCATATCAACTTACTATCAATTAGCTGATACATTTCTGCCATTTAATCATTTTCTGTTAGTTTCTCGATTGATGTCTGAAACAAATTGTGGATCTAGAGAAGTTAGTGGTTTTTACTGTGCTACTGGCAACAGTTCTTGCCTACCGCCAATTTTCTTCCTGCAGCTAGAGATGAGAATAGATTGGGCCGGACTGGTAATGCCCCCTTAAGGGTGTGGTTTGAGCACTATGCCTGAGCCCATTCGGGCCATCCGAAATATTTAAGATTAAATTTTTTTCAAAATGATATCATTTTGCAGCAAAGGCATGGGTTCGAGTTGTCTAAAGTTTGGATTGATTGGACCTGGGTGGGTTGGGCCAGGCTCGGACCTTTTTGCTAAACTTTCTCAGCTGAACTATTTTAGCAGTTATTGATCTTGGAGTCGTGTTGATGTATATAATACTAGAAGACTTCTCCTACCATTTGTTAGCAAAATCAATTTTAGGTTAAGTGGATGTTTCTATGACCTATGCACAACTATATTGAAGAAGGCTTTGAAGCAGGTCTTGAGTTCCAAATCAACTTTACTTGATTTGGTTGGTTTGGGGTAGTTGTAATTCTGCCAAATTGTGCCGTCTTGGAGTCAAAAAGCCAAAAAGAATGAATGACGAGGGCCAACTTGTGACACTTTTTGCTTGCAAGGTTGAAATTGCATGTCTAATTCCACATGGCTTCGTTGTGTCATGGCGTAAACAAGGTTTAGGATGGCCGCCCCATGTGGTTCCATCATGTCATAACTTACGAAGATAGACATGGCAATGGGTCATCTATTCTCAGGTGAAGTTGCCCAAGTTTGGTCAAAGACTCGTCAGGATCGAGTTGTGCAGCACAATCAAGTCTCAGTCTGAGCTTAATTGGGCTGAGTTTTGTAGCCTAATAAGTCACGGTGCAGGCCTAATTGAGTCTCTAAAAATGACATCATGGTAAAGTTTTCTAAAATGAAGTGGAAATGATGTTTTAGAAAAGTTTGTTATTTTTTTAATAGTAATTTTTGTAAATTTAAAATTAATATAAAATTGTTTTAAATAATATTGTTTTGTCATAAAAAATGGTCGGGTTAGTCTTAGGTTCTGCTCTCGGTTTTGATTTGTTAGTTTAGGATCATGTCAGATTAGACTTTAGCATCCCATTTCTTTATATAAATTTATATATACTTTAAACGCTATAAATTTTGTATATGCATACATATACATATTTTTTTTATATAATCTCTCTATTATTTAATGGTAAGGTTTTGTATTATTAGACTTTGTCAAATTTCGGATACCAGTGAGTTGTTATTTAAATATTATAAATTTTGATTGAAATCATATTTAAGATTTGATAACAGCTTGCTTTTAACTAGAATTTTGGGTAGTTCAGTGATATCAGAGTCACCAAGTTGCGGCTTGAGTTTGCCCTTAGTCGAAAGTTCGAATCTCAAAAAAATAATGTGATAATGAGACTTGTAGGCTAAGTGTCAAGTGAACCCCATCTGCTAACGTATGTTTAGAGAGAGGTATATTTAGGATTTAGTAACCCTCTAATTCGAGTTTTAGAGAGCTCATTCAAGAATCTCGTAATAATTGGTTATTTCAAAAGAATTTCATGAAACGGGTTAATTTTTAAAATGCTGATTATGGTTTTCACCGTTATAAAAGAAAATAAAGATTTGCGTCATTTTCGTTGATAACGTCGTGTGATAGTGTGTTTGAGGGGTTAAGGACTAGTAACTACGTAACGCCTTCCTCCGTCTCTTGTGATGACTCTAAGAAGCTGTTTGCTTCTTCGGATGAACCAAACAGTTGCATTCCCATTTGACAAGCGGTGCGACTCTCTCCATCTTCACCGTCTTGACTTTTATGATATTTTCACATCTTTGTTTTTTGCTTTTTTGTAGAATAGTCGGCCATGGTAGCTTCTAATCTGGTAAGTAGTGGTAGCCTATCTATATCAACTACCAACAGTTGTCTACACCCCAAAACAGGTCAGTTTATTTCTTATGTATCTATCTTGT
This sequence comes from Erythroxylum alaternifolium, assembly GCA_027478495.1. NCBI lineage: Eukaryota > Viridiplantae > Streptophyta > Magnoliopsida > Malpighiales > Erythroxylaceae > Erythroxylum > Erythroxylum alaternifolium. The sequence goes on along the minus strand of JANIIA010000003.1, from coordinate 53,662,979 downwards.
TTAATTCTTCTCTTTATATTAATAATTAAATAACTCAACCACCAATTTAATGATAAAAATTTTGAATTATTCAAAATTTTCAGTTTTTAATTTTTCTATTCTACTGTTTTAATAATTTTTATTGTTAAAAACCGATCAACTTATTAATTAATCGATTAATTTTTGTAAATTAATAAATTCTTATAAATTAAAACAAATTAATTAAATTTTATTTAATAAAATTTTCAATTAAACTTTAAATTCTATTATAAATAAGGATAATCATTTTCCATTATATTTTAAATTCTTTAATTTTATTTAATCTTGAACCGACATTGTTATAGATTTTATGGGAGAACCAATCCCAAAAGCTAGCTTGAAGGGTGGTAGAGCCCATAAGCCTTAAACCCCACATCAGTCTTGTTTTATTATCGATATGGGACAATTAGACTATAACATCCCACTACGTTTCGTAGCCCAGGCACTAGTGAGTTTGCTGTGCACTAGACTATTTCTAACTTCGGGCGAACGCTGCTATGTCAGCGTCGCCACTTACGTACCCACAGGCTAATTGTGTGCTAGACCTTTTTTAGCTTCGGGTGAATACTGCAATGTTGGCGTCACCACTTGTAGGCGTGACACGAGGACTTGAAGGAATGGTGTTAGCTCCGATACCAATTGTTACAGGTTTTATAGGAGAATCAACCCTAAAAACTAGCTTAAAGGGTAGGAGAACCCATAAACCTATAAACCACACATCGATCTTTTTTATTATCGACGTAAGACAATTAGAACGTATCAAATATTATGAGAATTATTAAATTTTAAAACTTTATGTTATTGATTTGATTTTCACCCTAATTTTTAAATCATGGCGTTAAATCCACTCTTCTTACATCTATTAGAAGGTCAACCGTAACAGTAGTGAATCACATGCAGTGCAAGACATATCATATCCTATCCCCACTCAAAATACATTCTCTCTTGTTTCGCCCTTAAAATATACATTTGACTTTTACTTTCTTCTTTTCAACTTTTGTAATCCTATTTAATTGTCTCAGTTTTCTTAAATTTGTTGAACAAACAAAAGCACTCTCCTAATCGTAACTCAGAAAGACTTGAAACAAAAGTTTACTAATAATTAAAGCCTAAAGAGGTTGGATGTAATTTAACCATAAGGTGGAACTTGAATGGGTTAGTTATTAGTTGCTAGCTAGAAATAAAAGTGCCTTAAATTCCTTTCATTAGATTGATAAGACTGAAGAAAGTCTGATTAAACAAGATTGTACCCAAAGAGTTTTGCCATTTTGATTTGAGTAGCCTTCTTCTTCAGTGTATAATCATAATTGGTGAAGGATTCAATATGCACAAAGATTTATAGCATTTACATAGTCCTAAGCTTTAGCTCAGAGGTTTCAATACCTATTGTTGTACAAGTACGTAGTCTAAACAAGTAAGGATAGCTTTAAATGTTACTATTACTAGAATCAGGCTGATAAATGAATGGTTCGATAAAGTTTGGCAAACAACAAGTACAAAACCGTTGCATTTGATTACTTGCCTCCCAAGACATGTCTCATTTCCATGACCTTTTCTAGAGGTGAAGAAGTTGGGGTATATTATACTAAAGTTGACTGTGGTATTGCTTTTAGTACTACATATTAATTTACATAACTTTTTAACTATAAAATAGTGTTTAATTTCATAATACATTTACAAATATTCAGTAAATAACAATAACAACAACAATCAAGTGAAAGTCTCGTTGATAAACAAGATTTAAGGAGTTCCAATAATATGTATTCTTCCCACACGAAAAAAAATAAAAAATATATCTAATATGCATATACATGTTAAAATAATAAGATAATACTAATTAAAAATAAAAATAAAAATAGACATAAAAGATAATAATAATAATGTTCCCTAGGGGTAGTCGAGTTGGTAGAGTGGAGGGCATGGAGCTAAAAGATCCTTTGTTCGAATCTCCCTACTTACGTTCTTTCTATTGGGCCTATCATATACAGGACTTACCTAGTGCGAAATACCCGATTGACGTGATTTGTAGGCTATTGATTCAATTCAGAGATTTACCTAATGTATATCCAAAAGATAGCGACTACTGATTCTTCCGTTTTAAAAAAAATAAAGATAAATAAATATATAAATAAATAATACGATCAAAACTGAAATAGGTAAAGAATACAAATAAAAGATAAAATATATAAAATATATAAATAAATATACACAAAAGAAATAAAACAAACAAACAAATAAATGAAACAAGTCATTAAAAAAATATCTAGGCGAAGAAAAGACTTAGGCTAAATCACTAAGAAAAAAGTATTGCTTAGTTAAAAGTTTAATTTAAATACAAGAAGAAAATATTTAAAAAACTTATAAAAATGATAAAGATCTTTTTTCATGAGATCTTTTATCCGTATTATAATACGCTAAAGTTTTCTATTAAAGATCATATCATTAGTAAGTTCTAACATAGCTATATCATTTTTTTATTTCTTAAGTCATCTACAAATATTCAGTACAATACAATTTATTTCTTTTCAGTATCATACAGCATTCTTAAAATTGTATCCTACTATACTCCATTTATGAACACAATCTCATTTTAACTTAATTTGTTTTGCATATATAATTCTATACGTTTTCTTAATCATGCAAAATCATGTTAAAAGAATCACATAGAGTGAGATTTGGCGGCATAGAATATGGATATCATCCTTAATTAATTAAATTATATGATATTTATTTAACTATATAGTCAATGTAAATCTCTCAGTGCATCATTCATCTTAACACGAAAAAGGGGTGACCCTGACTTGTCTTCGTACGGGTAAGCAATAAATATGAACAAATTAAGAAGAAATGTGCACGTATACATACAAAGAGAGGGAATGCAAAGATGAAGGCAACTCTACCTTTTCCTTCAGTTAGAAATTGTGACCATTGGTCGAAGTAGGTAGGAGTTCTCAAAGTTTGTTTTTAGAAATTTACATATGGACTTAACAAATCGTACATCAAAAGTAGAAATTAATCTATGTTTTGTGCAAGTTTCAATGTTTAATTTCCCCCTTATAGTTTTCAATTTGTTAGTTACCTAAGGTTGATTTGTATTTCAACTTTTAAGATAAGCAAGTACGAGTTCTTTAAGAGTGGTCGAGTTGGTGAAGTAGGGAGCATAGAGCCAAAAAATCCTATGTTCAAATCTCCTACTTACATTCTTTTGATCGAGCCTATCGTACAAGGTTTGTCTAGTATAGAGTATCTGGTTGATGTGATTTGCAAGCTATTACGTCAATCTAGAAGTTTACCTAGTGCGCATTTAAAGGATAACAGCTGCGGATTCCTCTGTTAAAAAAATCGAATTTATTAATGACTTTAAGAGCTAAACATGATTGATAATATAGAAAAAAGACAATAAAATGCAAAATTATCTAATTATATTAATATTTTATTACCACTATAACAAAAACAACCAATTAAGATAAAAAATCTAAAAGTACGCAATTTTATCCCTAATTGATATTTAATTATTGATATATTATGTGAAAATTAATAAAGAATTATGTGATATATTTTTCTTTACATAATTTTTGAATATCAAATAAGTGATAATATTTTGAATACAAATCACTAATATATTTTTTACAAAAACCTCAAAACTTATAATTAAACAAATATGAAACATTTTAAAATATTTTATGAATCAAAATAATAATAAAATAAAAATTTAAACTAATTTATCCGAACTTTAAAATTTTATATATTCAATAAAAACTTAAAAATGAGACATCAAAATAAACATAATTTAATAATTTTAATTAATTATCCTTGATAAAACTATTATCCTTCATATAAACATCAAACTTATTATTGATTATTTAAATTGAATTATTAGATTAACAAGCATCTATGCATCAAACTAAACTATGAAAATTAATCTCTACTCGATTTATCTATGTTCAACGTGTAATGTCAAATTAGAAGCTAATTCAAACATAAGACCATTTACAGGTTAACAGTAGGTCAACATCCAACCTACTGCCACTTTCTTCTAAAATCTACTAAGCCCAAATTAACTCACGGATCACCGAAAACCCATTTCGCCACGTGTCATCTATCAACAACCCATACGTGCAATATGAACACTCTTCTTCTCCCAAGTACATGGAAGAAGGAAAGAGAAGAGACGTATGGACATGAGTGATTGATTAGGGGGTTTTAGGTCACCCTTTTCTCACCTCCCTCTCGCAATCAAATTATTAACGTTTTGAAACCCTAAAATAGAAAGATAACCACAAAAGTAACAAAACCCCAAATTTGGTTTTTTCATATTTTTAAATTATTTTATGAAATTTATTTGTTATATAAAGGAGGAGAAGGGAAGGAATAGAGTTAGTAGATCCTCACCTTATTAAGAACTCAACTCATTAAATACCTCTTCTCTCTTGATTTCCAGCGATAAGCGCTGGTTAAACGCCGTCAACCCCTCCGTTAAATCAGCACATAGCGTGCCACCGCCAAACCCATTCACGCCGTTGTAACGTCTTTCCTTTTCCTCTTTATAATCACTCTACTGTTTCTTTGAGCAGAACACGGAAAATGTCTCGCGTTGTGGACGATAACTCATCGGCGAGTGGCGATACGTCGCCGTTTTACCCGATGTTTGAGCTCAGCGACAATCTTCCGACGCGCTCCGCTTCCTCCACTTCCACGCTCGGCCAGCTGCTGAAGCGTGTAGGCGACGCAAGGAAGGAGGCTGCAGGAGACGGAAGCGAAACTCCGGTCCACCAAGTGCTGGAGATCGGCCGGGAGACTCCAGAGGCTCTGCGAACCGTGCCTTTTATTCTGTCATTCAACAACTTGACCTACAGCGTCAAAATCCGACGCAAAATGAGGCTGCCGGAGCTACTCCCTTGGCGGCGCCACCGTCTTGAAGCCACCTCCGACGGAGACAGCTTGTTTACGACTACAAAGACTCTTCTTAACGACATCTCCGGCGAGGCGAGAGACGGAGAGATTCTCGCAGTTCTTGGCGCGAGCGGGTCAGGAAAATCAACTCTCGTCGACGCATTAGCGAATCGGATCGCGAAAGGCAGTTTGAAAGGAACCATATCTCTGAACGGCGAGGTTCTGGAGTCCCGAATGCTGAAAGTGATATCGGCTTACGTCATGCAAGACGATCTCTTGTTCCCGATGCTCACAGTGGAAGAAACCCTAATGTTCGCTGCTGAGTTTCGCTTGCCCAGAAACTTATCCAAGTCCAAGAAGAAAATGCGGGTACAAGCGTTGATTGACCAGTTAGGCCTTCGAAATGCTGCTAAAACGGTGATCGGAGATGAGGGTCATCGAGGAGTGTCGGGAGGGGAGAGACGTCGTGTTTCGATCGGAATCGACATAATTCACGACCCCATTTTACTCTTCCTCGACGAACCCACCTCAGGGTTGGACTCCACTAGTGCGTTCATGGTAGTGAAGGTTTTGCAGAGGATAGCTCAAAGTGGAAGCATGGTCATCATGACCGTACACCAACCTAGTTACCGGATTCTGGGTTTGCTCGACAGGTTGATATTCTTATCACGCGGACAAACCGTCTACAGTGGCTCTCCCACTAACCTGCCGGCGTTTTTCTCCGAGTTCGGCCATCCGATACCGGAAAGCGAGAACAGGACAGAGTTTGCACTGGATTTGATAAGAGAGCTCGAAGGGTCTCCAGGAGGGACAAAGAGCTTAACGGAGTTCAACAAAAAATGGCAGAACATGAAGCAAACTCGAAGTTCTGAACCAGATTCGCATGGATTATCCTTAAAAGAAGCCATAAGTGCAAGCATTTCAAAAGGGAAGCTAGTGTCAGGTGCTAGTAACGATGCTAGTTCAAGCTCAATGGTGCCAACTTTCGCAAACCCATTTTGGAAAGAAATGGTGGTATTGTCAAACAGATCAGTCACCAACTCTCGTAGAATGCCTGAACTGTTTGGTATCCGATTAGGTGCAGTTCTGGTCACAGGATTCATATTAGCTACAATGTTCTGGCAACTAGATAATTCACCTAAAGGGGTTCAAGAACGATTAGGGTTCTTCGCATTTGCCATGTCCACAACTTTCTATACATGTGCAGATGCACTTCCTGTGTTTCTTCAGGAGAGGTACATCTTCATGCGAGAAACAGCATATAATGCATACAGAAGGTCCTCTTACGTGTTGTCTCATGCACTAGTTTCACTCCCATCGTTGGTTTTCCTATCGTTTTCATTCGCCGCCACGACGTTTTGGGCGGTGGGGCTGGACGGTGGTTTTGGAGGGTTCATGTTCTACTTCATCATTATCTTAGCTTCATTTTGGGCAGGGAATTCATTTGTGACATTCCTATCAGGTGTTGTGCCTCATGTGATGCTTGGGTACACTATAGTGGTAGCTATACTAGCCTATTTCCTTCTATTCAGTGGGTTCTTCATCACCAGAGATCGAATCCCAGCTTACTGGATTTGGTTTCACTACATGTCTCTGGTGAAATATCCTTTCGAAGCTGTTCTACTGAATGAATTCCAAGACCCAAGTAAGTGCTTCGTAAAGGGTGTTCAGATTTTCGACAATAGTCCACTTGGTGGAGTACCCACATCGCTTAAACTGAAATTGTTGGACTCCATGAGCAATACCTTGGGGATGAAGATTACAAGCTCGACTTGTTTAACTACAGGTTCTGATATATTGGAACAACAAGGAATCACTGATTTAAGCAAGTGGAATTGCTTGTGGATCACTGTGGCTTGGGGATTCTTATTTAGAATCCTATTTTACTTCTCTTTGTTGCTTGGGAGCAAGAACAAGAGAAGGTAATTAACTAAGGTTAAGCAAGAATTTGTGTGTTTTATTTATAAATTTGTTTTGAGAATTTCTGGGTTTTTGGGGGTTTTTAATGTATAATTGTCGATTAACTAGTAATGTTTTATTGAATAATCTGTAATTCTTTGGTACTTAAATATTTTTGTTTCATAGAAAAAATACCTTCAATAAAAAAAATTAAGCCACAAGGTGCATAAATTAAGAATTAGTAGTTCTTTTTCTTAAGAGTTTAAAGGAAAAAAAGGTTAATTGTATAAAATTCTTTGTAATCTACACCTTTTATTATTTTACTTTTTAATTTTAAAACATTATTATATGCTCTCCTAAATATTAATTTTTGTTTCATCTGTATTTGCAAATATTATTATGTAATAAAATTTTAATTAAAATTTTGATTAAGTATTAGACAGTACAATATATATTATGATTGTGCGATTTAATAAATGACCTTAATTGAATATAATAAGTTCTGTATTAGGTAATACTTAAATTAAATCACAAGATATTATTTACTCATTTTTATTTAAAACTTAATAAAAAATGATGTAATATTAAAATATGTGTGGGATAAAGTTAAAATTTAGAAAATATTTAATAATTTTAAAATTTCAAATTGAAGTGAAAATGCTCAAACTAAAAGGAAATCCAATTACTTGACCCAAGAAAGAAAAAACAAAGTGGCATAAATTACTTGGCAAACTTTCACATGTAGAAGTAAGACAGTTCATACTTTGAAGCAAGCAAGAATGAGCTGAAAACTACAAAATTAATACCTACACAATGTCATTGTCTAGTTTGGTGACCTAATTTGCAGTTTCCCACCAGACATATCTATTGATCACCAAGAGTGACATTAGAATTTGAATGGTCACAATTTCAGGCATCTTCTTCCTCTTCCATTGTCTATCATATTTTCTTTATAGACTTCACATGTACACTAACTATTAAGCATTTATGACTTTTCCCCAACAAGAAAATGAAAAACCATTTAACACTCACAGGCTTGTCAACACGAAAGTGGTTTTGACCGCCGGATGGCTAAGGTAAGCTAAGGCAAGGCAATCTTAAAAAGGAGGTCATTTTGTATGGTTCATTCAAGTCACGCCCACCGGCAAAAGATGTAGCTTTTACTACGTTTAGAGATGTATTGCGTGGATACAGTTGAAAAGTGCATGTTCACATTAAATGCATGGGAAGTTTACAGGACGGTGGATAATTTTGATGGAATTAAGTTTGAAGTTAATAGATTAAAAGTTGTAATTTGATATAAAGTTTGATATAAAGTTTGTTTTAATTAAATGAAACAAGTTGGTTTAAATTAATTCAAATTAATTAAATAAATAAAATTATTTTAATTCTTAAATCAACTAAATTTTAATCCAATCAAATCGGATTTAAATATAAAAAAATTGGCTTCAACTAGTATAAACCCTTTGGATGCGGGAAAATTCTAACACCCTATAGGAGGTGGTCGAATTGGTGGAGTAAGAAGCATGAAATCAAAAAGGTCCTGTGTTTGGATCCTTCTACCTACATTTTTTCGATCGAGCCTGTCATACAAGACTTGTCTAATGTGGAGTACCCGATTAGCGTGATCTGCACGCTATTGCGTCAATCCGAAGATTTATCCAACGCTTCACATCCAAATGATAGTGACTACGGGTTACTCCCATCCTAAAAAAAGGGAAAATTCTAACCAACTTTGAGCTTATACACATGGTAATTGCCTTTTATAGTTATAAATGTGTATGTAATCCTAGACCTAATGCTTCAGTAGTTGAACTCCTCAGCAGAAATGTAAAGAACTAAAGATCAGACTTTGCTTGTTTATTATTTCCAATCTCTCATTACGTGTGATGATATGACCTATCTCACATTATAAAACAAATTTCCATCTGATTTATGTTTGTATATAAAATTATAAATCGTCTAATTTTTATAAAATATTTTAAATATCTATCCACTTTTTTTAATTTTTAATTTTTAATTTTTAATTTTTAATTTTCTGTTTTTATTTTTGAGTTCTATTCAGATTTTTAATTTTTTACATTAATGAAATATGATACATTTTTATTAATATGTATTAATAAATATCTTATAAGAGATTACAATAAAAATATTTATGCAAAAATCAAAAAGCACAATGAAATAGCAGAAGTAAAATCAAACTATTCTTAAAGAATTTGTAGGAGTTTTTAATCAAATTGTTTATATTAGACATGAAAATTTAAGTGTGCAGTTAACTCCATCTTCAATCCAAAGCTCACAATCAGTCAATTGGGGTTTTCTAGATTGGGTTGGGTTTCCCTTATCTGAGTCGACTTCGACCCTAGCAAGCTTAAGCCTTGGTTCTTAAAAGCCTAGTGTTGGACCCAATTCATCCAGAACACGTTAAAGCAAGGGAGCTTCTCGGATCATTCAATAGGCCTAAGGCCGTTCGATTACAACCCACACGTGTTCATGAGAGCCATTCGATGATCGAGAAAAGATCAACCAGAGAAAAGAGGGACATTCCTTATCCACAAGAGATAGAACACGCACCTGTTGGTGGATGCTCTGAAGTTTGGAAAGCCAATCGAAGATGGCGATGATACAAGCAACACCCTGCCTCCACCTCACTACCACGACCACAACACCGTTCTATTCCTCGCGCGTCACCCTTCCACCACAGAAACCCAAGCTCTCCTTCACCGTACGCGCCTCCACGGACGAAGTCGACGATCCAAACGAGTCAACGGAACCGGAACCGGCCGCTGCGGAAACCGACGAGAATTCCTTCGATTCCCGATTATCTCGGATGCGTCTCAAGTACCGGAGCGGGACAGGAAAGAAAGCGGAGCTCCGGAAGTCGAGGAAAGGGACATCCAAATCCAAATCGGGAGCGTCAATGTACCTCCCGCCAGTCCCACTAAAGGAGGCGGTATCGGGAGGTTTGAAAGTGGAGTTCGGGTTTAACCCGTACAGCGAGAGAGTCAACGGCCGGATCGCTATCCTAGGATTAGCGGCACTGTTACTGGTGGAATTGGCGACGGGGAAGAGTCTGATCAACTACCACACGCCGGCGATCGTACTGATTCAGGTGTATTTTGTAGCGGCGGTTACTGCATTGTTTGTGAAGTATGAGAAAGAGAAAATCAGTATATGGCCACAATCCAAGGAATGAACCAACACATTGTCTTCGATTTTTTCAAATCGTCTTCGCAGCTTTTTACTTATTCAGAGTTTGTTCATTTGGCGCGTAAATAACGACAATATGTTTTTCTTGTTTTAAGTAAATTATTAAATCAATGCTTAAAATACTTAAATCCATGAAATAAAAAGTTTAAGATTTAAAATAGTATAAATTAAATAATTTAAAATATAATTAAAAAATATCTATTAAAATTTTTAATTTTTAATTAAATATAATTATTAAATAAAAATTAATTAATTTATTTTAGTTTATAAAAACTTATCAATTTATAAAAATTAACGGATTAATTAGAAAATTGATCAATTTTTATAAACAAGAATTATTGGAGTTAAAAATTGAACTAAAAATTTAAAAATTAACCTAAAAATTGAACGGCTCAAAACTAATTAATTAGATTTTTTCATCATTGCAAAGTTCGGAAAATTCAAAACTGGAATTTATTTTTTCTTTTAAATTTTTAATTTTTTTTTAAATTTTATTTTAAGTTGGATTAAATTTCATCTACCTGAACTTTCTTCTTTGATTTTGTATACATTATCATAAGGAAATCTTAAAAAGTCATTTGTTTGATCAGAATAGTAAATAATAAATAACTACTCAAATCATCAAAATCACACTCAGTTCGAAATTTCGCAATAAAGCAAAATTTAAGAAAATATGATAATACGCAATTTTAACTCTACATAATAAAAAGGCTATTTTCTATAGACCGATATACAGACATAACAATAAAAAAGTGACGCGTAAATCAATTGATATTATAAATATTTTGTGACTCATAATAACGAGTTTGAGTGGTTTTCAATTGATTGCAGTCTACAATAGTTGCTGAACCAAACTAGGTTTTGAATCCAGACCATCTTGGTCGTATCTTGTGGGTGACTGTTTGCGAAATATGGTCACGAGTATATCTTGTAAGATTCAATTTACTGTGAGACTTCTAGCTTTTTTCTTTTCAAAATTTTAGGTGTTTTAAATTTTAGTTCGAATCGGATTAAACTTAAAACGTCCTTTCTTCATTGATTTTGGGCTCATCAGCAAAAGAAAAAAAGTGATTTGCTTCAACAGATTGGTGAATGATAAGTTTTAGTCCATTGATAAGAAAGCTCAGAGCTTGAGAATCCAACCCTGTGAATGCTCATCACTGTTATAAAGTCTCAGACTTTGTGTCTACTTGAAATAAGAAACTGAGAACCATTAAAGGACCCTAACCAAAAAAGAGGTAAACTCTGGATCACCACAAAGACTTTTGAACCATATTACAACCCCAAGACTTGATGATCATAAGGTCTCCAACTAAAGGAATTTGATCTCAAATCAGTAATTCAGATTATTTTCTTTATAGCAATTCTTTCGAACTATTCTCAACAGTTTATATCTTCTACATGAGTTATTATTAATTTATAGTCCAAAAGTAGAGGGCACTGCGTGTAATCCCACAAAGTTTTTGGTGAACTGAAGAATTAGAAGAGCTTGAGTAATCCATATCATAGATTTAGTCCCTGAAACACAGGATATCATAGATCCAACGATGTCTTGCCTGCATTGGCACAGGACTATCCGAACAAAAAACAGACAACCTTCAATTATCGTTGCTAACCAACCATTCCTGCAGGAGAATCAACTTCCCTTCTGTGCTAATGACATAAATGTCCCAGATACTATCTTCCCAGGGATGCCAAAGTTGAAGATTTTCTGCAATTACAATACCTACTGCAAAATGGGTTCTCCGGGAGTCGGTGGCTATTTGTAGCTATTACGTACAACAGAAGCAGGGTAATTGCATTCGCAAAGATTCACTCCAAAACAGGTTTAAGAGTACTGCCACCATATTCGAGAAATCAGTATGAAGACTGCTTGAACAACAATCATAAACTCCAGATGAGATTCCAAGACTCGCTCCTAACGTTTTCCCTGATAATTGTCATTGCAAAAAAATTCAGTAAATGATCCCCATGGTCCGAATTTGATATGAGATTATCGTTCCAAACAAGCTGGGAAGATTCAAAAACCATGTGATTATGAGACTTAGATCCACAAAATGAGAAGGGCAATATTACTACCAACCACCTCCACTAATAAGGCTTACTGAAAACTGTCCCTTCTGTGCATCATGACTTAAAGAAGAGAAAGTGACTCTCATTATGATGGAGATTAAAAAAAGGTCAAAAGGCCACGCATTTTCTGCAGAAACGACACCACAACATTTTTCCACTTTTCAATATACTGAGGTCAATCCCCACATCAACGACATATTTCCAGAAAAAGAATGCCCACTTGTGCTTCATCTGACATCATGCAGCATACCGATCTCACAAAATACAATGCACCAAAAAGGTCAAAAAAGGCAGTCACTGGACCATGATATTTGATGAAAGAGGACAGAAGCAAGAATTCCCTACTAAGGTAACATCATTCCATTATTGCTACAATGATCACCACCAATCAACCAACTTGGTGACTTCTTCTGAATGAGGATAGCTCTAATTAAGAAGCTATGATGTGTGACTCAGGCCCTTTGCACATAAAGGATAATCCCTATAAGAAAAGTAGCAAGCCTTCTGGAATCTTGAGAAGCCATGGGAAATTACTTTGTAACTAATGAGATTATTGGTTCTAGCTAGGTACTCACTTATACTTTACTATGAAGGTCTACTCCAATAGTAACTATTTGATGTCTCCTTAAAGCATGTAAATCTTTTAGAAGTGAAATCAAAAGACCTAGCATGCAAAACCAATAATGAAAAGGCAAAAAACTTGAGCCCATAAACCGATGCAATGAAACATTGGACTTTCATCAAGCCCCGCGCCCAATTTTCGGCAGATGATCATTGTCAACCTAATATGCCTCTTAATATCAAGCTACACCAACTGCAAACCTGCAATTTATCTACATCAATTAAAGGATGTCAAAAGAAAGTGTTACCTTATAAAAGCTTAAGCATCCTGCTAAAAACCCTGGTCACTTCACAAGCTTAGTACATTGGAGATTTATCCGTGTGCAGTATGAGAAGTTTTGACTGTAAAAGATGCCAACATATCCTTAATTGAAGCTCCTTCTTCCATGGTTCAGATAATTCAGTAACTCAAAAAAATCTTCCTGCATACGAGCTCCAGCCCAATGGGTAAATAATAATGCTAATTATAACTAAAAAAAACTTGGATATCTGAACCCGTTGTACAGGCCTTCAACGAAACTTGACCTTATTGGAGCCACAAATGTGATAGCAAACTAGCGAAAACGATATTGAAAATGCCAGCTAACACAACTAGCAAAGATCATCCTGTCATTCGATAGTTCTGAGACGAACCACAATATGTACACCACAGATCGTTCATTCAAAAGATAGACGCATCAAGATTAACCCAAGCTAGCATTTGACATTAGATGCATAACATGATTAAGAACCACAATTGAGTTGTTAACTTGCTATATGCTTCAGTCACCAATCTTCCCTGTCTGGCAGCAAACCACAAAAAATAACTCAGCAACATGTTTAGAGCCCTGGCTTGTTACAGAAATGTTAGTCGAATCTTTTTCGCTTTGTTCTTGACATATCATCAAAACCACCATCATATAGGGCTTGTGCCCCATTCCTGTAATTTCCTTCTTGGTCTTCGATACCTCTTGGCCTTCTAGGTGCATTACCAGGCCTGTTCCTAATCCGTCTGTCAAATTCCCTCCCACTCAAATTGGTTCTTTCATGGAAGTCTTGATCATCTTCAGGTAAAAACCTAAAAGATCTAGGGCCATCCTCTGAATTGAGATGGAAACTTTCACTGTCAACACCATTAAAAGGATGTCTAAATGACCTAATAGGCCCCCTTCTCTCACCATACCTTCCCCTATCTTCCCTATTTTCCTCAGCAGCAATTTCATATAACCGACCAGAATGAATAGAACCCCCAAAGAACTCATCCCCATCTGTACCGTCTCGAGGATCTACAATTCCAAATCTCCTATTGTTTCCGAGTAAAACCTGGTTATTTGAACTCCTACTAGAGATTACAGACCTTGGATGACCAGGGTCTCGACTTGAATCCATTCCCCTTATTTCGTTTCGCAACAAATATGGTGGGGAACCATGCCTCCTAACAACCATTTCTCTGTTAAAACCAGGATGATCAGGTGACCTCATCCTTCCCACCCTGTACATTGGTGATCTTCGATGTGACAACTCTGGACCAAAAGTATCTGGAGACCTTCTCCTAGAAGAAGACCATGGACCAGGAGAACGAGATCTAAGAGGAGATTTGGAACGAACTTGAGGAACTCTTCTCTGGAAAGGAGGAAAGGTTCTAGTTCCTTGAACAAAGTGTCCATCTAATCTCTCATATGGAGGTTGAGCACGGGTAAATGAGCGATCAGTACCGTCATCATGTGGCCCCCTAGTCATCTTCTCTGCATGCCTTATTCCCATAGCTTCAGAACCCTCTTCACTGATGCTTCTTGACACTCTACGAGCCATTTGAACACCACGTGCTGCAGACCCATCCTTCCCTCCTGGAGATCGCCCCCTAGAGGGCCGATGACGAAAAATTGAAGTCTCATCATCCCATAGCTTTCTGCCTCCACGACCGCTACCAACAAGTGCAGAATCTGGTCCAGTGTTATAATTAATGAACTCAGTATCCGCTTCAACAACAGAACAGGCATATTTATGTCTAGGACCAAAATCAGAATTGTAAAATTCTGGAGCAAAGTCACGTTCAGAATTTCTATCAACACGTAGTGTGTCAACTCTACCCAGAATTCTTCCTCTACCTCGTACAAAATTCAACCTAGAGCTTCTGGAGGACTCATCTTGCCTGCTTCTTGAGAATCTGTACGAACTATCAGGATAAACATCACCCCTGTAGCCAAATTGAAGGAAGAAAGTCAGAAATCAATGCATCCATTAGGCAATGAAAAAGGTGATACATGAACAAGGCATAATAACAGGTAATCACCTCCCTCGAGGATGTGGCTTGTCTCCCTCAAGTGGTACATCAGGTAACCTTTCTCTTACAGGATTTGATGGGAATGGCCTACCAGCGATAGACTTCACTTTACCTGGAGAAGGTACATTAGATGCGCGGGGCAAGTTTATAATCCTACTCTTATTACCTCCAGAGTTAGCAACCTTGGTCCCATCATCACAATTTGCCCCCACCTTAGGCGATACTGCATCATTGGAATGTGTCCCCACCTTGGGGGATGCTACACCATTGTTTGGCACATTACTTGTTTTCACATTGTCATCAGAATGCTGCAGAATAGATACAGTAGTCCCTTGGTCTTCACTAGTGGATTTGCCACATGCATGCTTTGTAGCTAGGTTACAGAAGCCATCTTCCAGTCTGGGGACTTCAAGTGATTCCTCTTCAATAGCCTTTATTTCTATCTGTTTTTCACCTCCACCGGATGGCATTTCAGAAGCTGATGAAAGTTCTACAGAAGTATCTTTTTCTGAATCCTGATTGGTTTTTACTTTGAGCAGGCTGTCTCTGACAGTGTCGGAGTCTTTTTCAGTATGGTATTCCATATCAGTGACCTTCTCTTCAACATGGGATAAATTAGGATGATCATCGTTAGGAAGTTCCAAGCCAACAGTTATATCAGTATCATCATGATCGACATCGGTCACACTCTCAAATAAGGAATTATCTAATGTATCATGCAGTTGTTCTCGAACCTCACCATCTTCGAAGCCATCATGTTCTCTAGCATGTTCTTCTATATCCATAGGCACAGAAATGCCATCAGACTCGTATTCAGAACTATATGAATATTCTTCAACTGCATCACCTGAAAAATTAATCTTTTCCTCGTCACATACGGGACCTTTACCATTCTCAACCGTATCCTGTACAAATTCTTCCATAGACTTCAATCCCCCCTGTTCTGAGTTGTCTAAAATTTTATCCTCTGTAGTTGCAACATCTACCTCGCCAGAAACCTTAAGTTCATTATCAGAATGGCCCACTGGAAGAGCAATTGCTTTTGAATGGGCCCGTCCAGAACTTTCGGGTTTTTCATTAGGTACTTTCTCATCATGCTCCCAATGACCTAACACATTGCCACTTTGGGAGCACTCTGTTGAACAACTAGAATTTATGATGGCATCTTGGCCTTGAACCACACGTTTATCAATTGGAGGAGGAGGTTGGTTTCTTGAATCTGAACATATGTGCGACTGTTCATGTTCTGTACAAACTGTTTCCAGTCCAGTAGTCAGATTATCAACAAGATCTTGTTTATCAGATTTTTCCACTGTTCCCTCTGTCATCTTGATTGTTTCCATGTTGCCCTCCTGAACGGGTTCAGATTTAACTGACCCGCGATTAATTAAATTAAAATGACTAGAAATTGACAACATATTGGAATTCAGACCAAAATGTTCAGATGATTCATGCTTCACTGCTCTAACTTGTAATGGCTCCACAGAATTAGCTTTAACTCCCTTGGGATCACTTTTCAGGCTCTCATCAACTGGCTCTGACTTTATGGTTCTCGACAGAGTTCTGTCTTTAAAAGTTGAATCTACTTTATGCAACCTAATATTAGGAACATTCATTCTGGAGTCTCTGTTAGCATACAAACTTGAAGAACTTTGACTTGTTTTAGAAGTGACAGAAGAAGGACCAAGGCATAAAAGGAGTGAATCCTCACTACTACTAAGCTTGGCAGATACTGAATGTGTTTCAGGAAAAAAAGTCCTTTGCTCACTATCAACAGGGATTTTCCCTTCAGAAGCACTAATGGGACCAACCATCCTAGTTGAGCATATAAATGTTTTTGTTTCACATTTGGCATCAACAGGATTCAAACTCTCAACAGCTACTTGACCTGCATCGGTAGCCAAATCAGCTGCAGCCCCATCATCTACAGAATCTTCCCATGCATCCATTGTTCTATTCAAATCCCAATTTGATCTGTTGGCATGTATGTCGGAACTCTCACAACCCATCTGCAGATCCTCCAATTCGCCCTGAGCTCCACTTCCTCC
The DNA here is from genome assembly GCA_027478495.1 of Erythroxylum alaternifolium. Taxonomy (NCBI): domain Eukaryota; kingdom Viridiplantae; phylum Streptophyta; class Magnoliopsida; order Malpighiales; family Erythroxylaceae; genus Erythroxylum; species Erythroxylum alaternifolium. The sequence goes on along the minus strand of JANIIA010000003.1, from coordinate 53,645,954 downwards.
CTTGCTTAATGACAAATTCAAAGAAACAAGTTCTGCATTAGTCTGATTCCCACAGCTCCTATCACCACTACAATCTCCCAAAGCCAAAGCTTGATGTCCTGTGACGCCTAAAGCAACTCCAGAATTTGCAACACTCATAGGCAGCTTGATTTTACCAACCCCTTCTCCCATTTGTTGGTTATGCATATCATTATCAACCTTACATGCAGAAGGTTCATTGGCTACTAAATTAAACTCAATATTTGAAGAATTTGGGAGAATATTACCAGAACTTTCAGCCGGAACAATCTTTTCACCATTCCCAAGGTTAGCAGAACAATCAGACTGTGAAGTACAAACGAATTCTCCAACTTTAACATCATTATTAGATTCGTTTCCCGCTAAATTTTGTATGCATTCCTTAATTTCTTCTGGTGCCGGATTCTTGCTGTCATCAGATAAGCCACAACTTGATGAAACAAGCGCATCTGAAGGACCAGAATCCTTAGATAAGTCGTCATGTTCACTCTGCACAACAATATCTTTTGGGGGTGGTGAGGATGGTTCTTCAGGTGGAGGTGAAGGAGGTCGAAAAAACTTTCTCTTTTTGATAGGAACACCTGCAATATCAATACTAGACTGCTGGGCAAGGGATTTGACCCCAGTCTGCCAAAAAGTAGATCAATTAGTAAACATGAAGAAATCAAACGATTCAACAATCTTCCAACTCCAAAGATCAAATTAATCAGGAGTCATATAAACACCTCTTGGCTTCCTGAAACAGACATGGCCACGAAGTTTCCGCTAGTAAACCGCCTTCCGCATACCCTAAAACAAACAACTGAATATCAAATCCACAACGCATAGACAGGTTAGCTATCAACAAGCTATTCCGTATTCATGGGTTCAGAATCGGAACCGAGAAAACCAATCAAAAAGTTTTAGGGAAAGAACAAAGAAGACAAAAAATCGAAAGAAACGGGAAAAAAAAAGTAAAGAACTTTCGATTCACGCAATCGATTAGTAAATAAATAACCCAAATAGATCGGAATTTAATTATCAATCCACACAACTTAAATCCAGAAAAGAAAAAGAAGCGATCAAACACACACAAAAAAAGAAGAAACAAAGAGATTAAAGGATTGGGATTAAAGAAAACAAAACAAAAAAGAATTAAAAACGGAATAAAAGGAAAGAAAACGATTGAAACAAGAGATCAAAATTTAAAAAAAAAATGAAAAAATCGTTGAACGAAAAGAATCCAAGAACAGGCGTTGAAATCGAAGATTTAAGATTGAAAAACGAGTGAAAATTTACCTGACGAGATAGTGATAAAGATAAAGAAATGAACAATAGAGTAAGAGGAAAGAGTTTGGATATTCCTCAGCAACTACCGTCAGAGCAATGGCTAAAAAGACGCGAGGAAAGTTGGAGGAAATTGCCTTAGGGTTGTGGGTGGCAGCCACTTAAGTACTGATAAATGTGGGCTGTCATTACTTCTTGTTGGACTTTCTTAGAATCTACGCCAGTGTCACTCCGCCACATGTGCCCGCGTTATTTCTTCTACATGGTGGTTCCCACATTGAACGAATTGTCGTTTCCTTGCAAACATTTTTTTTATATATAAATTAGATATTCCAATTTTGTCCAACTAATATTAAGTTCCTAAAATTCCACTTCAAGAGTTTAAGAGGAGGGAAATTTAGACGAGAAAATTCAGCATCTCTCATGTCACCATCGACAGCAAGCTAACACTATCCAGGATTCATTGACAAGTTCTGATCTGAATACCACATCCTCCAACGGGGTTCACAAAGTTAGAAGACCAGAAAGACAAGAGGAATTCGACGACTGTTTGACTTGTAATCCATGGTTAAGCCCTCATTCAGGGCCTTTTTGTAATTTAATCACATGATGGTCAACATATAAGTGTGCAAAAAAAAAAATCCTAAAGTCCTTTAGATTTATACGTAGCTTGTATACTTACGTGCATAAGGAGTCGTCACATAATGATTGATCAGTTACTGATTAATCACTGGCCCTGTTTAGCATTATGTTCCCATTAACTCCAGATTTTCTAATAGTTCCAACTTTCACATTGTCGCTGAAAACGAGACATTTACAATTAATTCAATCAAAGAGCATGCCCAGAGGATTAGAGGGTCATCAATAGAGAAAATTCCTCCTCTCTCATAGGGTTGTCAATCCCGGCCCGACCCAGCCTGGCCCATTTTTGGCCCGGGTTTAGGAGGCCACGGTTTTGTAATTTTTTATATTAAAAAATATAGACGGATTGGGTTTGGCCCTGCTCACCCTTAGCCTGCCAAGCCACGAGTCGACCCACGGCCAGCTATTTTTTAGGCTAGGTGGGGCCAACTCAGGCCTAACTCAACCTATTGACATCCCTACTCTCTCACCTTTGTAATAACTCGAATTCAAGATCTTATATAAAAAAAAGTCTTAAGTAAAGAATTAAAACTAATTAGACTGCTCCTACTTGTTTTTACAAAAATTTTTTAAAATTTGCAAATTTATTGAATGCATTATTTTTGAGCAATTAATAAAAAATAAAGATGTCAATTTTAACGGACTTATTAATCGAGTCTAATTTTAACTTAAATGGATCAAATTACGAGTCAAGCCCAACCAACTCGTAGCTTAATCATTGTTTCAAAAATAACATCGTTTTATCATGCACCAACTAACCCAATCAACTTGTAAATTGACTATTATTTTGAAAACGACGTCACATTTTTTTTAAAATTATACCTAGAGCTCATTGTCATCATTAATTTATGTGAGTTAAAACTTATAACCTTCTAATCTCACCCTCCAATTTCATTTCTATATATACCCCTCATATCAGTCTGATTAACGACAATTTAACTTCTTCAACACTAACATTATTTTGGAGGTTCTCAAAGACTTTTGTTAATTAACATTAAACTTAGGGTTGTTTGTTTCCATTTTCGTTTTTAATTTTTTGTTTTTGTTTTTAAATATAACAAAAAAAATCTCTTTGTTTAAGTTTTTAGTTTCAATTTTTAGTTTTGATTTCTTCCTGTTTTCAAAAATTATAAAAACCATAAACAGTAATTTTTGTTTCTTATTTCTATTTTTTTTTGTAATATGATTTATTATCATTTAAATATATATTATTTAATTATTTAGTTATTAATAAAAAGTATGAATAATTTAATTCAAGATTATATATTTAATAAATTAAAATTAATTATCAATAAAAATATAAATTATTTAATTTTATTTAATTTTCATAATTAAATTATGTATAATTAAATTTTAATAATTATTAATAAATATAACTAAATTTAAAATATATAAATTTTCAAATAAAATTTGATTTAATAATTAAAATATATTTCAAATAAATATTAATTTATAAATAAAATTTTAATTTTTAAATTATTTATTTTATTAAAATAACATAATTTGTTAACAAATATTATATAAGAGATTAAATAAATTTATTTATTTAAAAATAATTTATCTTTAAGTTTTATCTAATATGTAATTATTATCATTGATAAAAATATAAGTATATTAACATTAATAAATAAACAGGATTTTGTTTTTATTTGAAAGAAAAACATAAATAAAAAAACTAAAAACGAAAACTGAAAACTATAACAGAAAATAAAAATAGGACCAAACGACATCTTAATGTACCAAGCGAGGATTTTGTTGATCATGGGTTGGCCAAACATTACAATATTTAGAATGCACCGTTGACTTGAGCTACATCTGCTAAGTGTTTGCCAAGTTTTTGCCCGTAGTCAATTAGCCAAATGATCTTAAGTGAGGTATTGTTGCTGCAGTCTCAACTTCAACTAAACAATCTAGCCTTTTATATGAAAAAGAATAAGAAAAAAAATAAAGATAAACTTCTCTATCCATCCTATTTTGGATTGATGAACTTCATCATTAAACATATACTTTATCTTATAACTTTATTGATTTGATTCACTTTCATCTCAAGTTAAGGTAATTTGGTAGTAAGTTTCATTTCTTTCAATTATATAAAATCCTTCCTACTATCATTTTAATCCGATAAAAGTGATGCATAACTACTTCATCATTTATGAAAACAAAACGAACACTCATGTTACGTCTAATATCACTGCATATATTAATTACATAATCGTCTAGGTGAGGAGGCTAGCGATGAGGATGTTATTGGCTAACAAAAGGATACGAAGTAACGAAGGCATAGGTTGGCCTATGTGATTTTTCATCCTGGAGGCTGGAACTTTATTATATTTCATCAAGAACACAGCTATTTAACACATAAAAGATACAGGTAACTGCTTCTTTATAATAATTGACTTTAAAAGTGTTGAAGCTTCGCTCTTAATTTCTCTATTACATTTGAGTCATACTTGAATTTATCTTAAAGATTTGCCAAATAGGTTAGCCCCTTTCGTAGGAATTTGATCTGATTGCCGGTATTTCCATGGGAAAAGAGCTAATCTCTTTTTCTAGATCGCATTCAATTAGATTAAGCCATCTGATTCTATCAAAACAACAAACGCATAGAGAACAACACAAATGC
>JANIIA010000003.1:53618224-53641305 GCA_027478495.1 Erythroxylum alaternifolium | reverse complement strand
AGAGTGACCAGATTATTAAGGAAGAGTTTAAGCCGATTGACAATGACTTTGGCTATCGCTTTATAGATCACAGAACATAATGTAATTAGCTAGAACTGCTTCATTTGTGTTCAGATTTTAAGGAATGCGAAGGTAGTGGAGTTACAGAATCTGATGCTGTCCGAGGATTGGTTTAGTTCGTTTGAGTGATAAAAAGAAAGGAAGAAAGAGACGGGTGTTTTGTCTTTTGTGTTCATTTTTTCAGTTTCACTTTCCTATAGTCTTGGATCATGAGATGTCTGTCTAACGTATCCACTATTCTTGGAAACATCTAATTGTCGTCATGGGCTGGACGGACGCTAGTTGGGCCAGTCTTCAATTTCCAAAAATCTTGGATGAGATGTTTGTCATATAGTTTCCAACATTTTTGGGTAAAAAATGCATTTTAAATTTTAATATTTAAAATATGATATAACTCACGGTGTTAGTATTATAAATATTTAATAGATAAAAAATTAATGCGGTGAACTTCTTATAAATTAAATGTCATTTTAATATTAATATGATATTTTAAAAAAAGTGAACTTTAATACCGCGCAATTAATTTTTTAAAAATGAATCAGAAATATGACCTAATTTTTTTTAAATAATAACTTTAATTTAATAAAATAATAATAAATTTATTTAAAAATAATAACTTTAATTTAATGAAATAATTTAAATTAACTCTAATTGATTTTAACCAACAAACTCTAATTTTAAATTGACTTTTGTATATAAAATTTCTTAATAAATGATGTGCAAAGGTCTAATCTTTGTATGTCAAAGTCATAACTAGTGTCTCTCTTCCATTTATTTTCTTGCTCTAGCGTCGAAAAGGTGAAGTTATATTATTTTTACTGATTTAAGATTTGATTAATTAAGGGGAAGCTGTATAATTTTTAGATAAAATTAAAGTTATTAATTTTAATTAAAATTTATTATTTAAAATAATAATTAAGAATAATTGAATTAAATTTAGTTAAAATATTTTTTTTGGTAATTGGGAAGCTCAATGCCTAAAATCAGACTAACTTAAAGTGAACAAAAGCGATGTACAAAAACCCTAAACATATCTTCACGAAGGAGTGATACGATGCCCTTCGGTGGTTGGTGAAACTGCTCGTAGCATCCTGGTATGAAAAGTCCATAGTTCGCCAACCAATCTGTACAAATGTTTCCTTCACGATAGACATGTTGTACTTTGATGACTATATTCTTGCTCATCTCGGCCTGAATTGCTCGAAGTAATCCCCTAGAGTAGTATGAACCTACTGCAGATTGCAAGATGAGTTTACATGTCGTGCTTGAGTCCATTTCGAGAATAGCCTAACGTATTCCCACGAATTTAGCCAATCGCAACCCATCAAGTGCTGCCCGTAGCTTAGCCACTATGACTGTGGAAACTCCTATCTTACGTGAGAATCCTCCCTGCCATCGACCCAAGTAATTGCAGATCAATCCACCACAACCCGAAGCTCCCGAGGAACCCTTAGCCACCCCATCTGTATAGTTAAAATATTTTGGTGTAGTTGTATTATGTGTAATTCGTACGGCACAATAAAACTCACAAAAACATGTCTGTCGTGTCAATTCATCCAAAATATTGACGTGTGTTCGCCAATAACTGCTGAACTATGGGGGGTCTTTTTCGTTCTCACTCTGGCATGGGATCTCAGCTATCGACACGTAGTGTTAGAGGTGGATTCATTGGAGATTATTAATATTCTCTCATCTTCTGACTTGAGGTTCTTTAACGGTCATGCGTTGATTCTGAGTATAAGAGAACTATAGGGTAGAACTTAGGATCTACAACTTCAGCGTGTATAGCGTGAAGGGAATAGGTGTACCGATCAGTTAGCTAATCTAGCCTCACGATCATTGCATGGTCAAATTGTTATCTTGTAAAAAATGACGTTTTTTAATTTTCTTCTAAAAAATTAATAAATTAGGCTAGATAGTTCATAATCAGGCCGAACCATAGGCTAATCAACCCATGGCATAAGCTGAGCCTGACCTGCTGTCATCCTTAATAATATCGTAATACATAAAAGGCGAAGATATAAATTTATTAATATTTTCATATTTATAACTTAAATTGAATAGTTTGAAAATATCATGATTTATTTTATATGCTTCAAAATATTAAAATTTATTTTATATTTTAGTAAAAAACTAAAATTAAAATTACACTTTTTGTTTATTATGATTTATATTCAAATTATGTAATTCATATTCAAGTTTAGTCGGCATTAGTTATTATCGTTATCAAATAAAGAAAATTAAAATTACATCAGTAACGATAATGTTTGAATGAAATTAATCATTTCATCTCAGAATTACATAAACAGCATTCCGTAAAAACTTAAAAATTGTATGTTGAAAATCGCTATTTGTCGAACGACTCGACTGATCAGTGACTTTTGAAGCCCATTTCAACGACTCATAACCATCACCGGTCAAGCGGCAGGGGCTCACCTTGAACCATCTTCCCATCTTGTGAATAATACAGAGGCAGGCTCTCCTTGGTATCTTCCACCTCGCCGGACTGTGTTCTATAAAGAGGCATTCCGACTTCCACTTCTGGCCGTTTACCTTGTTCGGTCCGGCCACCGCTTTCCTTCGCCAAGCCTGTCGTCGTAATTAGAGTTATCAATAACATAACCGCCACGCAAGCTGCCTGTTTTTTCACCAATCTCGCCATCTTTAGATTTGCTTGAAATCGCAGGAAAATGACAGAAAAAAACAGTTGTTGATTGTTGATTGTATAGTTCTGCGAATTGATGTTGTTTCTATATATAGATGCATCTTCGTAACCGTTTTTGTCTATATTTTGTCAAAGTAACAACTTTGTTTTGGATAATCCTAAAATAACGGTATGTGTCTAATTTCAATATGAATTCAACCCATGCCTAAGGCTACGGTTGGTTTAGCTTTATTAATGGAATGAAATATTATTTTATCGTTTAGGAAGAAGGTCTATAATGGAATAAAATAGGATATGATAGAAGATGAGAGTTTCATATTACATCTCATTCTATTATAAATAGTAAAAATAAAAAACCTCTAATCTTGAAAGTTTATAATGAAATGTAAAATGATAAACAACTTTACGCTATAGTAAATTATAAACCTTTCATCCAAACAACATTTCACAATATTACATTATGAATCTTTCCATCATTCTCAAATAACAATTTTTTAATATTATATCCATTTATATTTCATTCAATTAAAAACTTTATATCCAACGAAACATAGCCTAAGCTTTAGTTCAAATTTAATAAATTAAATTTAAGTTTATCAATTTTTAGATTGAAATTAAACTTGAAGGATCGACCAAAATTCAATTCAAATTTTGATTGAAATGGCTTTAATTTATTTAACAAAGAAATATAATTATCTAAATTAATGTTATGTTAGTATAATTTAAGAAATTTAATATCAAGATCATTTCATCTTTCAAGATGGTAAAAAGTTGGGTCAATTCAGAATGTGTTCGATCTTGATCTCGGTTCGAAGCCTAATCGGTACAAATTTAATTAAAATTTTAAAATTAATAGATGTTAATTTATGTTAAAAATTTTTGGACTTTGAGTTTCAACCCGATTTGAGCTCAAGTTCAAAATAAAAAAAAAACTCACACTAATTGAAAATCTGATCAACTTGGATAGAGATGACAATAAATCGGGCTGACTATTGGGGCTTGGGACCAATCTGACCCGAAGGTAGAGAACTCGAGTTCGATTCAGCCCGCGCCCCACGGAGGGAACCCAATTGCATGTCTGAACTCGAGTCAAACTCGTTTGAGCCATTACTGGCTAGCTTACAGCAATTACTCATATATTGTTCTTTTAGATATGGAACTACAGAGGCCCTGAAATGGAGTATGACAACTCACTTTATCATTTAATATTAATACCAATTGATTATGATATGTTCTTTAGAATTAAATTACAGATTTATATAATTTATAAATTTACATACGATAATGTAAAAGTATCAAATATAGATGTTATTAATATATAATAATAATTAATTTGTATCAAACTCTTAAAGTTTTAAAATACAACGTTGTATTTGCAATTATAAATATACAATTACAATAAATTATGATAAATTTGATATTATAACTGCAAATCATAAAGACATAATTACCATAAATCACAATAAAATTTAATCAAAACTATGAAATTATAACCATAAATATAATTATAATATGCAATGAATAATATTAATTACTATTTAAGCTAAAAGTACATTTTAAACTTCAAAGTTTACTGTAAAATATAACTTAGAACTTTAAGGTTTCAAAGTATTTAAATTAAATTCCAATGTCTTCAAAACATTTAAAACAGGCTCTGAATAGATAAAAAAATTTAAAGGAGCTAGTTATCTGTTAATTAAATATCATGTTAATACTAACAAGACATTATTTTTATATTTTTAAATAAAAATATAACACTGTCACATAATTTTTAAATTTAACCAAACATGAACCCTTAGTATCACGTGATAATGAGACTCGTTTTTATAAATTTTTAGCATTCAATCTTATTTGTCGTGTGAAAGTGAGATCCATGTTTATAGATATCTGACTATAAATTACAATTACTAACTAGTAGTAGTATCTGTCTTATAGTTAAAAAATAAAAAATGATGTAACGTTAATATTAACGTAACATTTAATTAATAAAGAGTTAATCCGTTAAATTTTTAATCTATTTATGATCTATTTTAAATATTTTGAAAACATTAAAGTTTAATTTGAATATTTTATAACGTTATAATATGTTTTATATTGTGTTATAAACATTGCAATAATGTAACATGTGTCCTTTATGTCTTAATAATTTCAAATTATTATTGTGATCTACTCCATAGGCATCATCTCAGGGTTGTCTCATTTTAAAACCTGGCTGCTACCATATAGAGTTTGGAAATTTTAAGTCGAAAGTATAGTTTTGCAGTCTGTACATGATTTGATGGTGGATTGGCAATTATATTAGGGATTTTATTCCTCACAAATAAAAATGTTAAACTCAGCTCAACCTGTTTTTAACCTAGATTGATTGAGCTATGGGCGAGGCTCGTGGCTCGCTGTTATTTTCAAAACGACATCATTTTAAAAATTTTAATTTAAATAATAAATGATTGGCCGAGATGGATTAACCTGAAGCCCGTTAAGTCATAGTCTTAATCGGGATGAGTTAGCCTGTGGCCGAGCCAGGCCGCTGGTTAACCTATCTTGACCCATTGAAGTACGGGCCACCATGACCAAAGGGCCCGGGCCATTGACATTATATAACAAATACGTAAATTCAATGGTTTTGTAAGATTAAATATATTATTATTAACACAACATTGTATATACAATATTAGTCATTTAACTAATTTATAATATTAAATTATGTTTATTTTATTTAATATTTATGTTTATTTTCTTTAGGATTTAAGTATTAATATTAATATTAATAAATATTTATATTTATTTAAAAGTATATAAATGAAATTGAATGCATCTTTTACAGTTAACACAACGTTTTTGAGTTTTGACAACTCCATATTATTTCTGTAGATTCTCTATCGAGTGAATCACTCACTTTCGTTTCTCCGGCGACGATCTATTTCAATTAATCTCCGATCAGGTAAACCCTAACCCTAACCTAACTCAACCCTGTCGATTTATGTATGTAAACGTAAGAAGCTACAAGCTTTACTCCGGAAGATTGAAGAGAATATAGTGTAGTTCTTCTTTCTCTACTATGATTCTTTTAGGGTTCTAATTACTGGTGACCGTAGAAATTCGAATATGGATCACCATGAAGACGAGTGCCGCGTTGGAGGCGAATCCCAAAGTAAGCAAGACGATGAGGTGAGCCTGTTTCCTCGAGGTTTTGCGCCTAGTGATTTTTACTAAGGCGGTTGTGGTGTTTATGCGCTTTCAAACAGGAATTCTTTTGATTGTAACTCTGAATATGAATTTTACTCTAAAAAAGTTTCGTTCCGGTTATCATTTTTCAGGAAGCCACTGCTCGACTTGAGGAAATTAAGAAATCTATGGAGGCAAAAGTGTCTCTTCGTCAGAGTAACTTGAATCCTGAAAGACCTGGTTAGTTGCTTTGCAAGAATTTGAGGATGGAATTTATTTTAATTGACTTCATTGCATGTAATGAATGAAATTGATGAGAAATGTAAAATTTATGAACCTTGATTAGAAGATAAAGTAGCAAACGTGCAATATTTTGCCCATGATTCAAGGAGAACAGAAATCGATGAAGTTAATCGTGTTATAAATCAAATAAGTTGCTACGTATTCTGTTCTTGGACGATCCTTGATAGGCTAAACCTGCTTCATTTGTTTCTTTTTTGTTAAATATCAAGTTAGTCTGTCTTTTAAGTATGTTTGAGGCTGCATTCTATGTTGCTTGTGTTTTAGGCTTTTAATATAACACTGTCACGTTGACTTTAATGTAATTATCACCCATCAGATGCAGGGTTTCTCCGGACATTGGATTCTAGCATCAAACGTAATACTGCAGTTATCAAAAAGTTAAAGCAGATAAATGAAGAACAGAGGGAAGGGCTGATGGATGAGTTGCGAAGTGTGAATCTTAGCAAATTCGTTAGTGAGGCTGTGACAGCTATATGTGATGCAAAGCTTAAAACATCTGACATACAAGCAGCTGTTCAGGTAGCCTGTTTATTCAGTCATTGGCATAATACTCGCTGGTGCTTGTTCCATGTTATTAAGTCCGGCTAAAATGCACATGCTAAAGTTGTTAAAATGCAATCTGATCTTTACTTTTCAAACTGTTTTGGCTCTTCATACAGTGTATGGAAGTATTCTAGTCTTGTTATATGTTGAAGGTCACATTCTCGCATGGACAATAATACATAATGCTGCAGTTATACATTCTCTTTTTTTAATGCTTTGCCCTGACACTTATGTTCATCTTCCTCAGATCTGTTCCTTACTTCATCAGAGATACAAGGATTTCTCACCAAGCTTGGTACAAGGACTTCTGAAGATCTTTTTTCCTGGAAAAACTGGTGAAGACTTGGATGGGGATAAGAATTCAAAGGCTATGAAAAAGCGGAGCACCTTGAAATTGCTTGTCGAACTTTATTTCGTTGGAGTTATAGAGGATGGCAGTATTTTCATCAATATAATTAAGGATCTCACTAGCTTAGAACATTTAAAGGACCGGGATAGCACACAAACAAATTTGACTCTCCTTGCTAGTTTTGCTCGACAAGGGAGAGTCTTTCTGGGATTGCCACACTCCGGACAAGAAATTTATGAAGAGGTGCCAAAAATCTACTCTCTCTGTCTCTCTGTCTTATGTCATTTTGTAGTTATTTGGGCAGTTGGACTAGGATCTGGAACTGGTTATTTCTTTTTATTAAGTACTAACTTGTTCTTGCTTTAGTGCCTTGATTAAAGTGATAATGTGTGGGATGTGTATCAGCACTTATTATTTATGTCAATTGCGTTTATTTTTCTTTTGCTAAGACACTTTATTCTCCTTGTGATTACTTGCCCATATGGGTCTGAATGATCACCTACTAACCTAGTGATGTCTGGTTGCAGTTTTTTAAAAGCCTCAATGTCACATCTGATCAGAAGAAGATTTTCAGAAAAGCTTTTCACACATATTACGATGCTGTAGCAGAGCTGCTTCAATCTGAGCATACTGTAAGAGTTACACTCCTTTCGACCTTAGAACTATATACTGCTTTAACCCAGGACAGTAGATCATGAGTTTATCTTATACTCACCTTTGTTTTTTTATTTAGTATGAAGACTGTAACTGTCAATTATTATTTCTTAATAGTCACTTCGTCAAATGGAGCATGAAAATGCAAAGATTTTGAATGCTAAAGGGGAACTCAGTGATGAAAATGCTGTAGCATATGAGAAGTTGCGGAAGTCTTATGACCACTTATATCGTAATGTTTCATCGTAAGTTTTCTACAATTGCTTCTTTTTTTGGGATCTTATCCATGTTGATGAGTTACCATCCATAAGTTTGATAATATATGTGTTTGTAGAGCAGTTGATCTGGCTTTCACACTCAATATTTTGGATAGGGAAATAGAGTATACTTGAGTATACTTGATAGAGAAATTTTAGCTGGCATCGGCAATTTTTTCTTTGATTTATATAATATACATAAACTTTTTGTTATCAGTTTGGCAGAAGCGCTTGATATGCAGCCCCCAGTGATGCCAGAGGATAGTCACACGACTAGGTTGACTTCAGGTGAAGATGCATCCCTGCCTACTGCTGGGAAAGATTCTTCTGTTCTGGAGGCTTTGTGGGATGATGAAGATACGAGAGCCTTCTATGAATGCTTACCAGATCTCAGGTTTGTCAGTGCTGGATAATAGCATTTGAATGAAAGTAAATCAAAGACCTGTTAATTATTATTTACCAAAAATGCCTCATCATTTAATATGACTTGTTCATTGTTCTTGGATCTTTGAAACTTTGGTGCGAATTTAGAAAACATGCTAAATTTTCCTTCCAGAGCATTTGTTCCAGCTGTGCTATTGGGAGAAGCTGAACCCAAAGTAAGCGAGCAGTCAGCAAAGACTCAAGAGCCACCAACTGTGAGTAAATGCTTCAGTTATCTAACAGAATTTACTTACTCCGTAAACAGATAAAGTTGCTGTATTTGTGTTTTATGCTGACGTTGTGCATCACTTTTGTTCAAGGAATCGGCACCTGGATTGGAACTAGGCCAACCTAACGATACATCAGAGGTTGCAGAAGAATCTGGTGCTGTGCAGGAAGGAAAGCCAATAGAGAAAGGGAAGGATAAGGAAGAAAAAGATAAAGAAAAGGCCAAAGATCCAGAAAAAGAGAAAGTGAAAGAAAAAGATATGGATAGAAAAGGAGAAAACGAGAAAGATAAACTTAAAGGTGTTGAAGGGACAAATTTGGATGCTCTACTACAGAGGCTTCCTAGTTGTGTTAGCCGTGACCTAATTGATCAATTGACAGTAATCACACTTCTGCAGTTTGTCGTTTCACTCGTTCATTTTAGCAATTCCACACGTTATGTGATGAGCAGATCTTATGGTTATGAATCTTCAATTTCTTTTCTTTTTTCAGGTTGAGTTTTGCTATTTAAATTCAAAGTCAAACCGGAAAAAGCTTGTGAGGGCATTATTTAATGTGCCTAGGACATCTCTGGAGCTGTTGCCTTACTACTCACGGATGGTTGCTACCTTATCAACTTGTATGAGAGATGTATCTTCTATGCTCTTACAGATGTTGGAGGAAGAATTTAATTTTCTGATAAACAAAAAGGTCTGCTTAGTGATTTCATGTGTTTTTTTAGAAGGGGCAGTGGGTTAATGATATTAGATCTTGTTGCTTGCGTAGTCATTTTAAGCCTGTCAAGAATTTTAACTTGTCAATTAAATCTTTCTGCAGGATCAGATGAATATTGAAACAAAAATCAGGAATATTAGATTTATTGGAGAACTGTGCAAGTTTAGACTTGCACCTCCTGTTCTTGTATTTAGTTGTTTGAAGGTACGTTTCTAATCACTTCCTGATTTTATATTTTAATTCTAAAAATTTTGAATTGTTTAGGTGTTCGGTAATTAATCACTTAATCTTTGTCATGACTAAATGAAGATGACTTCATAATCAATGTGCATCTTCGTGCATTAGCCAGACAAAAGTTCCTTGTAAATTCTGGCGCTGATATACTTCTTTTTGTTCCTACATCTTGCTGTTTAACATCCGATGTGTTGATCTCTTCTGCTTGGTTATGTTGCTTTCAAGTTATGTGCCTTCATACTTATATTCTAGTTTAATAAGGCAGAACATTGATGGAAATCAGGTGACACATCACATCAATTCATTTTCACTACTCATTTGCTTTCATTAGATCTCACACTTGATGTTTTGTTTGTGAATGGAATATATGATCAGCAAGGGATATGTAATATTTTGTAGTTATGTAAGGTGCTTCATCAAGGACTGTGCATTTGACAGATAGGTTTATGTATTCTCTCTTACAGGCTTGTTTAGATGACTTCACTCATCATAACATTGACGTTGCTTGCAATCTTCTGGAGACATGTGGCCGGTTTCTGTATCGATCTCCTGAAACTAATGTCAGAATGGCTAACATGCTGGAGATACTAATGCGCTTAAAAAATGTCAAAAATCTGGATCCCCGGCTTAGCACTCTTGTAGAAAATGCTTATTATCTGTGCAAACCACCTGAAAGATCTGCACGAGTTTCTAAAGTTCGTCCTCCACTGTATCAGGTGTTGATCAATTCAGAGCGTGTTCTATACTTCCATTTTTTAAATATTGGGTGTATTAATCATTGTTTTGTGATCATGGATGCAGTATATAAGAAGGTTGCTATTCTCAGATCTTGATAAATCTTCTATTGAGCATGTGTTGAGACAGCTTCGTAAATTACCATGGAGTGAATGTGAGGCGTACCTTCTAAAATGTTTTATGAAGGTTCACAAGGGAAAGTATGGTCAAATTCACTTGCTTGCTTCTCTCACAGCTGGTTTAAGTCATTATCATGATGAATTTGCAGTTGCAGTTGTTGATGAGGTTTGTGTTTTATTCCTCTAGCAAATAAGAATCTGTGGTTGCTACTAACTCATCTTAATCATAAAACTTATTTGGGACCTACTTGAACTACAAGTGCGGTTCTCCTTCTGCTGTGTATTCATATTAACCTCCTTCTAAAACCAACCTTATTTGACTTATTAGCTTCCATTGATTCTCAAGAAAATTTTCTTGATTCTTATTTTGACTTTTGAACCTTACATTTGGGGAGCCTTTGTGGTTGGTCTACAATCCGCAATGAAAATTCTTGTCTAATCTGTTATATTGATTATCTAGCCTCAACGGATCAGATAACGCAGATGGCTTCATCAGTCTCATATTTTGATGCCCATGCTTTGGATATGCCAATGGTGGATTTTCTACTGAGCTTTGTCTCTTTTTATTTTGGATTTCAGGTTCTGGAGGAGATTAGGCTTGGGCTGGAATTGAATGACTACGGGATGCAGCAAAGGCGCATTGCCCATATGCGTTTCTTGGGAGAGCTGTACAACTATGAACATGTGGATTCATCTGTAATATTTGAGACACTCTACTTAGTTCTTGTCTTTGGCCATGAAACACCAGAGGTATAGATCTCCATTTCTTTTATTTTCTTTACCACTGGTTACGCATGTTTCTTAATGATTCATCATAACTCTTTTTGTGAAGGAAGGGAATAACAGAACTAAATCAAATAACTCATCTGTTTCCATCTTGTTGATAACATTTTTTATGTTTTTATCTTTTTTATTCCATCAATCGCATTTTGGTATTTAAATATGATTCTCATTTTGGAAATTATGGTCGATAAGAAACGATTAATTTTAACTTTGGCAGCATAATGCCTCCGGTTGGTAACTTGTGTTGAATTAATTTTTAAATGGTGAAAGGTTAACTTCTTGTCCTCCTGTGACCTTTTTTTTTTTTTATCACAGTCATGAATGATCCCATAGCCGAATTATTTATACAATAAAAAGTATGAAATTATGGGTTTTTGCTTTTTCATGTTGTTAGCAAGATGAGTTGGATCCACCAGAAGATTGCTTCCGCATCAGAATGGTTATTACTCTACTTGAAACATGTGGACACTACTTTGACCGAGGTTCTTCAAAGAGGAAACTTGATCGATTTTTGATACACTTCCAGAGATATATTCTCAGCAAAGGTGCACTACCCTTGGACATTGAATTCGACTTGCAGGTCAGTTATGCAAATTCCAAACAATCCTGTTAATACTTAATAGCTCCATACCATGTTTTTCTTTTGAATTCAAAAACTAGCTCTTCAAAAAAACAAACAAAGAGTCTCGATGCTTCTGGATCTTTTATTGTCAGTTTAAGTCCAAGGGGTTTCAGTTGACAACTTCTCAACTACTTTCAACATGGAAAATCTTCTTACGGTTTTCTCTCTTTCTGTATGCGTATTTAATCTGAAATGTAACTTTTATGTTATTTATTTGAATTTACTCACAAGATGTAGTGTTTTCAGGACTTGTTTGCAGATTTACGCCCTAATATGACTCGATACACATCCGCCGAAGAGGCAAATGCAGCTCTTGTAGAACTTGAGGAGAACGAGCTTAGTGTTTCAACTGAGAAGACATATAGTGAAAAGCATTCCGAGTCTGAGAAACGTTCAAGGACTACTAGGTCTGGCACCAGTAATGGACAAAGAACCGTGAACACAAATGACGAGAATGGTGGGCTGCATGAGGACGTGGGTGAGAGTGACTCTGATTCAGGCAGTGGCACCATTGACCAGGGCGGTCATGAGGAAGAAGAGTTGGATGAAGAGATTCATGAGGATGGATCAGACACAGAAGAGGATGATGATGATGGTGATGGACCTGCTTCTGACGATGATGATGAAGTCCGCATCAGGCAAAAAGTAACAGAAGTAGATCCTCTTGAAGCAGCCAATTTTGAGCAGGAGCTGAGAGCTGTTGTTCAGGCAAGTTTTTTATTGCTGTCTATATTCATAATTGATGTTTGTGCTGTGTTATTGCTACCGTTTTCTATTTCCATTTCGTGGCTCATTATTGGTCTATTCTACAATGCTTTGGTAAATTCATTCTCAAACTCGGTAACAGGTGCTTGTGTATACCTTTCTAAGGATCTGCTCACACCTTATTAAAAATTTGATGATTTTGCGACATATTTTGTGCAGGAAAGCGTGGAGCAGCGAAGGCAAGAGCTTCGAGGTCGACCTGCATTGCATATGGTAATACCTATTACCTTGTTTGAGGGTTCCACCCGGGATCATCATGGAAGAGGGTTTGGAGGTGAAAGTGGTGACGAGGCAATGGATGAAGAGGCTGGGGGGAACAAGGAGGTTCAGGTGAAAGTGCTTGTAAAGCGAGGCAACAAACAACAGACAAAACAGATGTACATTCCTAGTGATTGCTCTCTCATACAGAGCACCAAGCAGAAAGAAGCAGCTGAGTTTGAAGAGAAACAAGACATTAAGAGGCTGGTATTGGAGTATAATGATAGAGAAGAGGAAGAGATTAATGGGTTGGGAACACAAGTGCAAAATTGGATACCCAGTGGTAATAACAGAGGTGGTGGGAGACACAGTACATGGGAAGGAAGCAGTGGAAGAGGTGCTGGATCACGTCATCGGCATCAACATCATTCTGGCAGCGGAATCTATCATGGTAGAAGAAGGTGATGTGTTGGCAGTTAAACATAATGACTCAGCTTTCCGGCAATTCTTCTGTAAATGCAGTGGTTCTACAATTCAAACTGGATCTTTGTCCATCAGGGAATGCTGAGAACGGTTTTATTTCAAAATTGTGTAGCACAAGTTCTCCCCCTGTTATATAATTGGTGCTAATATAATACCTTCAGCACTGAAAATTGATCATCCTTTGGCAAGTTTAAAGTTATGCATCGAGTTGCAAAGAATCAATGCCCCTTATGCGGTACGATAGTCTTATGTTCACAGGCTTAGCAAATTTGAGTTGATTCAAGAGAGTTATCAGGTAGAACATACTTGCAATGGAGGTATGTGGTTGATACAATAATGCATTGGTGATTCTATATGCCAGGGGTTTAGTAATGTTCTAACTTTTTTATTCTATAGTGCAAATGTCCCTTGTCTGTACATATCTACATCGTTGAACTGTTACGTATCAATAATTTCATGTTATATATTTGTTAGTTGCGTTGTAAATGAATTGCTCTATGGTGATGGACAGAGTATATCTTTTGTTCTATATATACCTAATCAAGAATAACACACAACTTCAGAACCTATTCATGAGTCGACAATGGCTTTTGATTATTCCTGTCTTCATTTCGGCCAGAATAATTAGATACCTTTTGGTTGCTGTAATAGGATTGAACTGTGCTTAGTGTGCCACTTCCTCTACAGTGATCAATGGTGGGCATTATTTAATTGCATAGCATTTCTTAGTAGGGTAGGCTTTTGATATGTTCAGTACTCTTTACCTTTTAGGAATATAAAATATAATCTAGTATGTCCAGTTCATATGATCTAGACTAGAAAAAGGGAAAAATATTCCATGAAGTGGAACTTAAAATGTTGCCTTATAGAGGAATCTGTGGTGACTTGTCCTTGGCATTCAAGTTCCATTGTTCAATTGGAACATAAGATTTGCTTTACAAAAGTTGGCATATTTACCTATTTTGGAATTCGGTTCTCTACAGTCGTCGGTGCCCTTTCAGAAATCAATCTCTTTTTCCAATGCCAAGTCTAAGAATTTTATGCCATTTGTGGTACATGTGGGATCTACAAACGTTTCCATTTTAGGCATAAACATGAGTCCTCTCCCCGGGTTTTGTTCATAACCTGGTTATATATTGTTTGTTCCAAAAGTGTCTATATATTTATATACTTAAGTGTCAGAGTATGTTTGCTTCTTATACAAAATTATGAGGTCTGAACTTTGGGTAAATCTGAAATTTGGACTATTTCTGCGAAGAAAAGTCATACAAATATAACACAGAATCTCTTTGTTCTTCCAATAATATAAATATATGTGTGTGTGTGTGTTCTAAATGATGTTATTTTGATCTTAAATTTTTTTAAACTTAAAAAGTTTTATCAATGAGTTAGTTTGATTCGAACTAATTATTGTAAGACGGTATGATTTTAGTCCAAAGTTCGGTTGAGTAAGCCGTTTAAAATAATATTGTTTAAAGATTTTTTTAAAAATAAGCTGTTTTAATCTTAAATTTTTTGAAGTTATAGAAGTTTTATCAAGAAGTTAGTTTGAGTCGGATTAATTATTATAAGACAGCATGAATTTAGTTTGAAGTTCTAGACCGTTACTTAAAATAATACTCATCAAATCTTCTGTTCTAATTATTCTATTTTAATGTTATTCTATTAAATCTCGTTTATATTTATGTGATATTTATGTAAATGTGTGGATTAGATTTAATAAAATATAATAAAAATATCATAATAGTAACAGAAGATTTGATTGAAAATGATATTGTTTTAAGATTTTTTTTAAATGATATTATTTTGATCTTAAGTTTATAAAAGTTTTATTAAAGTGAAGTTTTAAAAAATTAAAATCATTGTCGGTAAGAAAAGTATATCCACAAGTGGACGCTGAAAGATTGAAAAAACGTGCGGAAATGAACTAGAATGGATAGTTCCGTAAATAAAGTGAACTATAGGATCAAAGAGTGAAGGGTACAAGCTAAGATATGGGTACGAAAGGAGCTGGAGAGGCCACGACATCCAACTTGCTTATAAACCTCGTATCCTTACCGACAACTTAAACCAATGGATTTCTTTATCGCCAACCAACAAGCCGTCACTCACAACTTTCATTTTTTTAATTAATAATAATATACAATTAAAGTTATAAAAGTAACCCACTTTATATTTAATTACTTTTAATATAGTGTTTGTTCTGTACTTATCTTTTTTTGTGGGACATAAAAATTTATAATTATTGAGATAAGACTTGATGTTGATAGCATAACTATATGACATGTGCAATTGTTAAAGTGTGGTTATTTTTAATTATCCATCACTCAAAGTCTCAAACATCATAACAATGGCTACCTAACAAATTTTGGAGGGATTGTTGTCATAAATATGATATTTTAACATTAAAAAATATTTTTATTTAACATTTAATTGTGAAAAGTTTTAGGCTTCAATGGGAAAATTTAGAATTTAAAAATAAGAGATATAAAAGGCAAACACAGTGTGAGAGTCGGGTGAGGATCATCGATTGTATACAACTTTTCTTTTGCGTTTTACAAAAAGAATGTTTATTCTACTCAAACATGTGACATTTCAGTTATAAAAATATAATCTTACTAGTTGCTATAAGAATCGCTCTTTGAAAAAAGATATGTCTTGATTTATAAATTTTTATACCAAATAATTATTAAAAATTATGTGATTTATAATTCTGTAAAACATAAATACTTAATTATTTTCAAATATGTGATTTCACAAATTGATAATAACTCTATTATTAAGTTAATTTGAAGTTAAGCTATTATATAAATATTGTCAATTTAGTTCTCAAATTTTTAGAATTAATTGGATATAAAGTTTATTTTCTAATTGAGTAGAGATTGAAGATGATTACCTTATAACATATAAATATATGTTTTTTAAAGTGAATTTTATATAAAGGATTAAAAAAAGACACTTAAATTTTTTTGAACGAAGAAACTCGCAGCTGCTATCTTTTAAATACGTACTGGGTAAATCTTTAGATTGACGCAATAGTCTATAAATCACATTAATAGGGTACTTCGCACTAGACAAGTCCTACATAACAGGCTCGATTGAGAGAGCGTATGTAAGAAAATTCGAACACAGGACTTTTTGGCCCCAAGCTCCATGCCCCATGCCAGACGAATTAAAGTTTTCTTTGTCATCTTCCAATTGGAAGCAATCACTCTACTATTTAGAGGTAAGACTGTATATTACTAGGCCTTCTCAAACTCTACATATAAGCGGAATTTATACTGGATATTTTTTTTGTGGCATCTTTCAATATGTAAGTACAACGTATAAAACAAATATATATGAAATATATAGTGTACACTATGTAAGTTTTCATGACCATTAGTTAAATTAAAGAACAAAAAATTATAGCACTTGTGACCTAAGCAGTGACATAAAATTTTGAAGTTTTAACTTTTTCTCTTTAACTTTTTTACTCTTTGCTATAATAACTTCATATTTTAGTGCACATAATAACTTTTTAAAAAAGATAATTTTTTAATTTATTATAACTGATTTTTCATGAAACTTGTTTTAAATAATCATATAAATTTGATATTAATCACATTTAAAAATCCAATATAAATCAATGTAATCAATAAATAAGACTCCCCTCTTTGCAAGAGTGTAAACTTTAGAGAGAGTCATAACGTACGCAATCTTCTCTTTGTACTTTTATAAAAAGATTATTTCTGTGATTTAAATCTATAATTTTATGGTCACAAAAGAGTAATTCGTACATATTTATCCTCTTGTTACTAAGTGATGCATACTATATACTATAGTGCATTTAATAATCCGGGGTACTTAGTTGACTTAGCAATATAGAAAGTGAAGCTTTAAAAACATTAAAGCTGATGTTATAGTAAAGTGTTTTTTTATATATAATTCATGACTTTTACCTGTTAAGGAAAGTTGTGTGACGTGTTAGATGTTTAATGACACAAATTAAATATAAGGTGGATGATACATAATTAAACTAGGTACTTATTATTTTGTTAATTTTTAGTTATTTAGAGCATGTATTAACTTTTTCCGAACCGAGTGTATCAGCATAATTTTTACTGGATTGTTGTTGTAAAATATGTTTTAAGTAAATTATGGGAAAAAAGTAATAGCCTATTATTATTTATTATAAATTAATAATAAATTTATTTTAAATAATCGATTTAAATTTTGAATCATAAAATTAATAAAATTTTATACTTGAAATTCTTTAATTTCATGCAATTCAATAGACAAATAATAATAATATTATTATTATTGTTAAAGAGAACATATAATTATTTTTTATTAAATCATTATGTAATAGTTAATGTGTTACATGTAGTAGTAGTAGACATTACACATTTATTGTATGTCAAATTTATTGTATGTCAAACTAATAATTGGTCCCCACTAATAAATGTGTGTTAAGTAAATCAGACTTTATGTCCAAAAAAGAAGAATGAATGAATCACCATAAAAGGAAAGTATCTAATATAAGAAAAAAAAGTTTAAATATGTGATTTGAATGTCAACATATCACAAAAATATTAAAATAATACTTATAAAAAGTTAAGATAAAAAAATATTTTTAATAGCTATTTAAAGAAACTATTTTTAAATTAAAAGTTGTTAAAATTTGAACTTAATTAAAATTTAGGGTGTTATTAATATTATTTTGAACTACTAATAACAACAACAACACCTAATATAAATTTCGCTGATATATAAGATATAGAGGATTTTAATAATATACAGTCGTACTCTTAACTAATAAAAATATTTTTTTAAAATGTATTCAATAATAAAATTTATTAAATTTTTAAAAAATATTAATAGTAATGGGTGCCTTTTCCCAAAGAAGAAGAATTATTTGTTTTCATATTGCTTGTCCTTTTCTGACCAATCACGGTCGTTGGTTCCAGATTATGTTTCATTTGCCGTCCAGATATGGTAAAATTCGGCGGCCCAGATTTCGCAGTGGGGTGGTTCCACCTTTTTTAGTTGATTTTGATTGGTTGAGGTTGTGATGATTACTGGCATTGACAACTGACAAGACCACTCTGTCTGCATTAAGGTTTCTGTCTCTCTCCCTCTTTTATCTCTCCTCATCACTCTTATCGTTTCCTCTCCACAATTTTTGGTAGTTGGCTTTTAATATTGACTATAGATTGCCAAAACTAACTTTATATTACTATAGTATTTTATAACCCAAAAAAAAAAAAAGAGACAAAACTCGTTAATTATTTAATTAATTCAAATTAAAATAAATTTTATATCGATAATATTAAATTAATCAACGGGTATTGTTTGTGTTATTTTATATTTAAAAATGAATAATAATAAAAATATAAATAACACAAATATATTTTTATAGTTCGAAAATTTATTTTTAGAGATTTGAAAAAATAGTGGCAGTTGATAACTTGCTAAAATGTACTTATATATTTGAGATTACTGTTTAGTAATTGCTAAAACGTGAAAATAGATATTTGACTTTTAATATTAGCCATAGATTGCCAAAATTAACTTTATATTACTATAGTATTTTATAACAAAAAAAAACGAGACAAAACTCGTTAATTATTTAATTAATTCAAATTAAAATAAATTTTATATAGATAATATTAAATTAATCAATGGTAATGTTCATGTTATTTTATATTTTTAAAATGAATAATAATAAAAATATAAATAACACGAATATATTTTTATAATTTGAAATTTTATTTTTAAAGATTTAGGCTTGATTTGGAAAAATAGTATCAGTTGATAACTTGTTGAAATTAACCTGCTGAAATGATACGTGTTTGAGATTACTGTTTAGTAATTGCTAAAACGTAAAAATAAGTGTTTGACACGTGCAGTTGCGGTTGTTAAAAAGAGATAAAACGATTAAAAAGCCTATTAATTTAATAAACTATTAACTTTTGAAATAACACAGAGAGCCGAAGAGAACGAAGAAGACGATAGTTAAATTTGCTTTCTATTAGTTGAGAGTATGATAGAAAATAATAATTATCATAAGGCTATTAATATAAAATAGAATTTTTACCACAGAAGCATTTTCCTACCGCAATCTTCTTTCTGCTTATCGATTTCTACAGTGACATCACACTTTCCTCCATCCTCCGATTGTTCGGCCTTTTTAATACTTATATTTCAAATAATTTTTTACTATGTTATTGTTATATAATCAATATAAGTATAAAACTTGGTTGATTTATATGGAGAAAGATCATCTAATGTAAAATAAGACCTGAAGTAGGTTTGGTTGGTGAAATTGGTGATGGTAGTGGTAAAGTTCTAAAGGGTTCAGTTTTTTGTGGACTTAGAATTTTTAGCTCAATTTCTACACATATAAGATAAATGCTAAGAATATTGTGCCTTTTTTTTCTACATCTTTATTTTTTAATTCTTTACACTTTTTTGGGAATGAACTTAAAAATTTGAAATTATTGAGGTTTTTAAAATGTTACTATTTAATAAATAAAATATTGATTTAACAAACTCATTTAATATTATTTAAAATCATTTTAAATAATTTAATAATTGAGAATGTTTTATTTTTAAAAAGAAGATAACTTTACAAATGAAGAATTGAGAAATTTTGATATTTAAAATTTTTAAATTTTCAGAAAAATATTTTTTATATTAAATAAATAAATACTCTTTGCCTTTTGATTGCTAAGTAAGTCTCGGTCCCTACCCCTTTGGAGCCAGCCCATCCTCCAACCGTATGAGACTCGTGATTCCATACCACTCACACACAAACAAAATCCCTGCTTCCAGCACCCACCGTACGATACAAAATGACGTGAACGATCAGGACATTGTTAAGGATCGACGGTGGAGAAAGGATGACGTGTTTGTCGGTAACCGTGGAATAATGGGGGTGATTTTGCCTAGAAAAGGAAAGATTTGATTGGGCCCCACTCCTAGTCTTAGACCTAAAATACACAGAAGACACACAAGTGGCTTGGTTCCACGAAGCAACAAACGACACGTCGTTGGTCATTAATTTTAAGGAAAGGACCAGCATCATTAAACCTGTCAGCCTTTCGCTGTCGGTTTCTTCGTTTGTTTTCTTTTTTCTTTTTAATTTCTTGTTCTCGTACTCCTCAAAAAGAGCAAGGACTAGGTTTTGTTACCATTTACTACACCTAGGTTATATATATATTCTTGTCTGGACCCGGTTCAACTAACTTACTTTAATTTGATTGAATTTTAAATTAAGATTAAATTTTAAATTTTGATTTAAAGTTAAAAAGATATTTTTCTAAAATTTTAAATAAAATTATTTTATTTTAGTAAAAAATTAAAATATGCCAATACCTTTTTTTTCAATGATACAAACGAGATTCAGTTACACAACTCGAGTTTAACTAAAATTTTAGCTAAATTCAGATCACTTATTTAATATTTAATAATTTTATATTTTAAATTATTTATTAAATTGATATGCATGATTTTTTGTTATTAATTTTTCTTTAATTAACACGTGATAAGAAATCAAATAAAAAAAGTATATGTTTTCGTCCGTAATATTTAAATTAAACTTACATTATGATGCCATATTGTTGAATGTTTACTTTTTACATATAAGTGACTCAAACTTTATATGGTTTTTTTTAATTTGCCAAAAAATAAATTTTAATATGATCTATTGCATTGAAAATGTGTTAAATAATTAATTTATGGACACAAGACTTGTTTTAAAATAAGAGATATCTTTGTAAGGATTAGATTATATATTTCAGATAATCAGTTCCTATTATATTTTATCCACATATTTTTGTAAAAATCACATAAATATATAAACATGATTAAGTGACAGGGTTAAAACATCGTAACAAAAACAAAATGCTCTGTCCCATCCTTGTGAACGATGGACTAGAAAGGATTGAAGAGCCTTCCAAGAAAGTAAGAGTTTGATAATATACTTTTTATAATGATTTTTCCCTTTATTAAAGCTAAGAATTTCACATTAAATTTAGATAATTCAGAACATAGTAAGAAGTGACGCGTATAAGTATATACCTATATTTATTTGTCTTTCACATGGTGCATACGATTGTAAATAGGCTGCTTTCACGCAACTTTATTCATATATAATAAAGAGGTTAATTTTGATAAACCAATACACCTATATATATATATTTATTATAAAAATAATAAACTTGTATATATAGATATAAAAATAATCTCTCAACTAATTAAAAGTAAAGTTGCGTATTACTAGACTTCTCTAGATTTTACAAGTCAACTGAATTTTTACCAAGTGTTGATTTTGTTTTTGTTATTATTTTGAGATTTTATCATAAATTTTAAATTAAATTAGATATAATTATACGTTTTATAACTCATTTCACTCTTTTTAATGCAAAGTTAAATGAATAATATATAAAAAAATCTATATAGCAAAATGTTTAAACTTTTTAAATTCAAAAAGGGTGTGAAATTAATTCTCGTTAAAATGAATTTTAATTATAAAATATTCAATTTGTTACGTGAAAAATATATTATTAATCAAAATATGAGAAACAATGCAAAATTTTCACTTTATAACTTGTTTTTTATTAATTTTTATCAGCACATAAAATTAGAAAACTTTAAAAAAATCAACTAAGAACTTATTCATCTTGTATACAAAATGATCAAAAAGAAGCATATTAAGTACAAGATATCAAGCTTACATGAGTTGGAGCACCCGTTTCAGTTAGAGTGTTCCAGTGCTGTACTACTTAATTTGATTTATTTATTTATGTAGACTCTACGTAAATATACAAATGAGATTTAACGAAATAAGGTGAGAAATAATTAATATTTACATAAGATCTTATCTCAGCTTACATAGGACGTTAACAAAAGGTGATGAAATCAATAATATAATAGTACAAAAAAGAAAAGGAATGTTATGGGAATCTCGAATAAATGTAATAAGAGTTCAGATGAACAAATTCAAAACAAAAAAAATTAATAATTAATAGAATCATAATATAATAATAATAATAAATGGAAGCATAATATAATAATAGTAGCCGTCCGAAAATATTCTGAAAATGATGGTTTTGTTTTATAAATAATTTAAATGAGCTTTGAGGTATATTTTGATTTGTATCAATATTTAAAATTGATCTAAATATTTCACAATATTTAAATAAACTATTCAAGTTATAAAAATTATACAATCCTCTCACATATTAAATATTAGCATGATAATTAAATTAAAGATTAAATATTAATTTTGGGATTAGATGTTAAAATTTTGATATAGTTTACTTATAAGTTAATTATTAAACATAAATGTTAAAATTAATGAATTAGCGATAATAACTTATTTATATAACATGAAAATTTTAGAAAATAAATTTATTAAATTTCATTATATTAAATAAATATTCATTTAAGAATTAATCTACTACGTTCAAAATAGTTATTAAAAGAAATAGAGCTTCCGTGAATTTAAGAAACTTAAGATTGTGTTTGTTTGAACGTAAGGTTTTTAATATAATAGAATGATTTATGATGGAACTAAATGTAAATCGATGTAATATTATAAAATTGTTGTGTTGAGAGGGATGAAAGAGTTTATAATGTAATATAGTGAAATGTTGTTTGAAAGAAGGGTTTATAATATAATATAATGAAAAGTTGTTTATTATTTTATATTCCATCATAATCTTCCCAAATTAGAGGTTTCTCATTTTTATTATTACGATAAAATAAGATGTAACATTAAACTCTCATCTTCTAT
>JANIIA010000003.1:53590238-53600665 GCA_027478495.1 Erythroxylum alaternifolium | reverse complement strand
ATATATTATGATGCATGAGCATGAAATGCATTTCTAATTTCTCACTGTACTCTCAATTCACTCTTTTGGGTTCTAACCCCGAACATGGGATGTCACACCATTCCATTCCATTTCATTCTATTATAAAATCTTCAACTAAATGATAGAAGTGTGTTACGTTTCATTACCAACACTTCAACTAAACAGGATTTTAGTATAAGTGTGATGTTCATATTTGTGTATATTTCATTATTTTTTTAACTTAAGTATAAGAGAAATGGTTTTCTGAAAAACAAAAAATTAGAAGAAGTTGTTTAAAAAAAATTAAATAACAAATTTTTTAAACCTAAAAGTCATATATTCGAATTAAATTAAAAACTGATGTATAAGACCTGTGAGCCCATTAAACTTGGACCTTATCTTTTGTTATGCAGATCTCAACACGACAGGCTTAAGAAGACAGAACCCAAGCAACTGAGGCCTGTGTGTTGTGTTCTTGGTCTCTCCAAATCCCAGTCCCTTCAGGATTTGGAAAAACGAACTTTCATGGAGACTGGAACACCGTACAGCAGTCTAAACCCACTTTAAACCCCAATCCCAGAACGTTAAACTCGATACTGTCGTGTCCTCTCAGACAACAAAAGATGTGGCGGACCATTGACGCCCACTTGAAAATACGATTGCCGATCCGTACAATCCTCTTCTCGCAGCAGTCAAACCCTCCTGTGCTAAAACCTCTCTCACGTTTACTGTCTTCAAAAACCCTGAGTTTCTCTTCGTTCTCTCCGGCCCTCTGTTCTGGTGGCCGTCAAAAGTTGGGTGCTTGTCGGAGCAGTTCCGTGGTTGTGAGGTGTATTTCTTCGCTCTCATCGGCTACACCTCAGCAACAACCGCAGCAGCACACGGCGGTGGAGTGGAATGGATCGGTGTCATGCTCGGAGGTTGGCGAAGGTGGTGATGGGACTGGGACCACCGTTGATAAGGATGCAAAGCTTTCAATCCCTGTTCGAGCTTATTTGTTCTCCACTAGGTTTGCCTTTTGTTTTGACCTTTTTAAATAATGATTCTTTGCTAATCTTAGATTACTAAAATTCAGGTTTTGAAGAACCAATGTTATTGTTTTAATTACAAATTAGAAGAAGTAGAATTCTAATATGTGTTTATCTAAGTGAAATGGTTAATTTCTAATTGTAGTGTGGATTTGAAGAGCCTCGTGGAACAGAACAAACCCAATTTTATTCCACCAACTTCACGTATGACAAATTATGTTGTTCTCAAGTTTGGTAATCTTTCTGAGCCCAGTGTAAGTTCCTTTTTCATCTTGAAAAAAAAAACGAAGATAATGTTGAACTTCTCTACGATTCGTATGTTGCAATTCCTATAAATAAATGTTGTTGCATAATGGGATTGATATTTAAGCACCAGATTATCAAAAAATATTGGCACTGTTCTTGATTTTCTGAGAGATGGTGTGGATAAGTTTAGTGAACGAAGGTTCAGTTCTTTACATTCATTTTCTTGATCCGAGAAGTGCCTTGTTGGAATTGGATTGGAAAGCCAAGCGGCCCTAGCTTTGGGGGTGTCGAAAAATAATTTATACCGATATTGATAAGATCATTTTATCAGGAAATGGGGATACTTTAAGCTTTCCATTAGTTATGTATATTCTAATTCATCATCGTATAAGAGGTAAGGACATCTTAGACAGCTGAATGTTCTGTGCTTAATTGCTCGAAATTTTGAGGTAGTTGGAATTCAATACCAAATGTCTTGTGATATTACGATATCATTAACATTAAGGATTGTTGCTCTTTCAAATGTTTGTGTTGGTGACTATGCAAGAGTTATCTGCATTCTTGTCACTTATACGTTAAGGTCAATAATCTTGTTTTCCAGGGTTCAGGTAGTTGTATCCATGGAAGTCAATGCTGTTACATGGTAGTGTTTCAGTACGGCTCTATCGTTTTGTTTAATGTGCGTGAACATGAGGTTGACGATTATCTCAAAATTGTTAGGAATCACGCATCGGGATTGCTTCCTGAAATGAGAAAGGATGGTAACCACTCACTTTTTTGCTCTCTCATTCTAATTTTTTCTTCTTTATTTTCTTGATGGTTACACTTGCTGCATCCGTCATAGAGTATACATTTTCTATGGAGCTTCTCAGAAGGCTAGTTTATTGATCTTGAATTTGTGCTGTGCAAGAATATGAGGTGAGGGAGAAGTCCACTTTAGGCACATGGATGCTAGGTGGACTGGACTACATAATGTTGCAATACTTGAACATTGACGGGATACGTACAATTGGTAGTGTTCTTGGTCAAAGTATTGCTCTTGACTACTACGGACGCCAGGTACATGTCATTGTGGTCGCTACATTATAACTATTACAACAAATTTTTTGATCGACTGCGTTTGTCTTCTATATTGTCTTATTGTTTTTTTTCTATTCTTTACCACAATCTTGATCTTCTCATAGGTTGATGGAATGGTTGCTGAATTTACTGACATAAATCGTGGTATGGAAAAGACCGGAACATTTTCCATGGACAGCAAAAAGCTTTTTCAGTTAGTTGGGAAAGCAAATTCTAATCTTGCTGATGTGATTCTCAAGCTTGGACTGTTTGAGAGGTACGGTTAGAACCCATAATGTTGAAACTGGCTTTATGCGTCGATGTAAATGTCGATTGTTATGCCTATACTTTTAACAGAAGCGCATTACGCAGGCTGAATAGAAATATAATTCAGTCTCACTAGTTGCTTGGGTCCAGAACTTCCCAATGTTTTCCTTTGCATTGTGCACTTAGAAAAATTATATTTGATTCTCAACAGATCAGACATTGCCTGGAAGGATGCTAAATATGCTCAGATATGGGAATATCTGAGGGATGAATTCGAGCTGTCGCAGAGATTTGCAAGTCTCGATTTTAAGTTAAAGTTTGTAGAGGTATTATTTTTGTTATATATCTCTGAATTGCTTTTGATTTTGCTCTTTCTTTCTTCGAGTTCGAGAAATGGATTTGTCTCCAAGACAGTGACATTGTGCCTTTCCTCTGCAGCATAATATTCGATTTCTCCAGGAAATTCTGCAGAACAGAAAATCAGACTTCCTGGAATGGCTCATCATTGTTTTAATTAGTGTCGAAATCATTATATCAATCTTTGACTTGGTTACCAGGTCCGGACTAAAGATCGTATAAAATACTTGAACCATTGAGCTCCCATTAAACCTCAGTAGTTACTGATTCTCAGTGGTATCTACCTTATTAACAGTTTCCATTTTGTTTCCTGTAGATATAAGCTCTCACATTGTACAAAATCTTTCCAGATTCATAGTGACAAGTGAATTATGGCCTCTGCAGCTCCAACTTTGTTTTGGATGCCTTTGTCTTTTCTTGTATAACTTTTTTTTTTCGGTTTTAAGTATATGATTATTAACAATGTCTCTTTATTTTTACTATAATTTGTGGTTTAGATGTTGAGATTAGGATCGATCACAGGCTAGAATTTTACGCTCAAACCGGTCAAAATAGAGTTTGATTCATTGATTTTTGTTCGTTGACTTTAGATCGGTCTAAGTTAGTTAAAATTTTGTCTTTATTTGAATTCATAGTTCATTAAAAGTAAAACTATTTTTGAAGTATAATCTAAAATTAGTATAAACAACAGAGGGGATAAACATATTTTTAGGATTTTAATTTTATGTTTTTATTATAATTGTTTAAAATTTACTAATATTAAAATTTGTATTAACTTGGTATATTTTAAATTATATATATGTCTATAATTTATTAATATATAATAATTTTTTATTCATGAAAATTTTTAATATAAAGAAATTAAATAATAAATTGAAAGTGTCTACTGTTAAATTTTTTTTAAATTTAATAATATCAAAAATTTTAACATTTGTAATTTAATTAATAGTTTTTTAAAATTTATACTAGTTAAATTAAAATTTTGTTTTTACTTATGATTAATATACGAATATTTATATAACACTTATTGGATATATAGTATTAGAAAATAAAATCTTAATATAATTTATATAATTTTAAAATTTTAATTACTAAATTAAAATTTTTAAAATTTTAATATTAAATTAAAAAAATTCTAAAAACTTATTCCATTAATGTATTATCCTAAAGAGATATGAATAAGAAATAAAGAATTAAGATTAAAAATATATTTAAAAATGTGAGGAGTGGGGTGGGGACTGACAGGGAAAGAAGTACAAGGATTTTGTTCCCATGAGCCAAACAACAACCAATGGTGATGATAAGCACAAGTCCAAAAGATCGAAACTTTAAGATTTAGGAAAATCAAACCCCACACAAATCATGCTCGAATCAGGATCTCCTATCTCCTTCTTCTTCTCCATCGTCTGATCTCTTAATAAAGACAACTCTTCCACCAATCCTCGCTCTCTGACTTACTCGCGCCAAATACAAAATCTCCACTTTGTTTTTTTGTTTGTTTATTCTTCTTTTACAGGTATTTGCTTCTGTTTCTGTTTATGTGTGTCTCTTTCTAAATCCACACTCCAATGGAGGAACAGGTCTTTGTGAATTCGTGTTCAGTGGGATGTTTGTTGTAGACTTTGTTTTGATGAATATGAGAATGTACGCTTTATTGGTTTTCAGACTGATCCGAGTTGACTGCAAGGTTGCTTCTTTTCTATTTTTGGGAAATGATTATAGTTTTTCAATGTCTAACCCTTTCTGGGATGTGATTGGAATATGCAGAGGTACATGTATTTCCATGTTTTGAATTGCTGTATCATGACTGTTTAGTTGATCTAGGATTTTGGTGAAATGCTAATGTCTTTGATTTTGAGAACAAGAGAAGTGTTTGTTTATGTAAGTTCCATTCTTGCAATTTTAAATAAATAAAAAAAACCATTTCTTGCAGTTTCAAATCGGTAGGCGAGGAGGTAGGTGTACCTTCTCATCCTCCAGGGTTGAAACCTTGGTGTGTGCATGGGATAGAGTATTGTATTTGACATAAAGATGGTTCCTTTATGTAACTCCAAAAAGAAAGCACTATGGTGTATGTGTGTGTATAAATTTGCGTATGTACTTAGTGCTTGACTCTAGTGTCTCTGGCAGTATGGCTGATAACCCAACAAGTCCGGCTGGAGGGAGCCACGAGAGTGGTGGTGAGCAGAGCCCATACTCGGGTATGAGGGAGCAAGACAGGTACCTCCCCATTGCTAACATAAGTAGAATCATGAAGAAGGGATTGCCAGCTAATGGAAAGATTGCTAAGGATGCTAAAGATACTGTCCAGGAATGTGTCTCTGAATTTATCAGCTTTATCACCAGCGAGTAAGGCATTGGATCTCATGTCTTTGTGTTTTTGATTTTTGAAAATTGAGAAATTTATTTGGTAATTGATACTTTGATCATTGAGTTTTATCCAAAACCTATTATTAAGTGTTTAGCTTGCGTTCATGACTTGTGATTGTGCTTTTTGGAAAGACTACGATTTTGTTGGAATTTCTGGGATGAGTTTGGTTCCTTGTTGGACTGTTTTTCTCTTCTTGCAGTGAGCTCTTCTTTTTTACTTCTTATCAGTTTTTATAGGTTTGGCCTCTTTTTTTTTGCAGAATGCACTAATAATTTTGAAATCCATACTATCTTTCGAGTAATGAAAGTTTTGAAATGTAACTTTTAAGCATGAAACTAGAGGTTTAGGGTGATGTTGGAAATTCAGAGCTTTGGGAATTGGGATTTAGGCTCTGAACCTGTGATATGTATTTGAGAATTCTTTTTTCTTTTCTTTCTAAGGGCAAGTGATAAGTGTCAAAAGGAGAAGAGGAAGACAATCAATGGGGATGATCTTTTGTGGGCAATGGCTACGTTAGGTTTTGAAGACTACATTGAGCCACTTAAGGTGTACCTAGCTAGGTACAGGGAGGTAATTCACTAGGCACTGATGGAACTTCTGTTTATTCTTTCTTTTTTATCTGCTTCTTATTTATTGTTAATTATTTTGGTTTAGTTTGTGGTTTAATTTTATATCTAAACGCTCTCTCGCTCTCTCTTTATTTCATTTTTTACCCTCTTTTGCTGATGGTGCTGCCTGATTTCTTACACTGGATGATTACAATGTTGCAGTTGGAGGTAAGCAATTCTCTGACTTTTGACTAAATTGTAACTTTCTTTGTTGTAGCAGTTAGTGGCACATGTTAAGTCATAGGTTAAATGATAAACAATCTTTTGCAGGGAGATACCAAGGGATCTGCTAAAAGAGATCCAAATGGAGGTTTGCCTGTTCAAAACCCACAGGCAAGTTTGTAGAGTACTTGATTCTGAAACTTTTTTGGAAGTAAATACCTTGTGATGCTGGTGATATGATTTACTTAAATACCACATCAGGCATTCCTTAATATATCTTTCCTTGTTGCAATCGTTTTTTGATGAATATGACAGTTTGCTCTTCAGGGATCGTTGAACTACATAAGTCCACAGGTAAGCGGCCTTTTCTCTCTTGACATTTTTGTTAGAAAACAAAATAAGTGGAATTAACAATTGTCAAAATGGAAATCAGAATTTAGCCGTAGGTGTGACAAATTAGCTTGTATTTCTGTATGTTGCATTCCCTGGGTGAGGTGTTGATGGTTCATCTGTCAGGCACCACATTCCAGGACTTAACTTTTTGGGATTACTTATTTAACTCTCTTATTCAACCTCCATAAATGTTCATTAGTCTTTAATGAGAGAAAACTGAAGATGCTTAGTTTGTTTAGCCTCATTAGAAGTCTAGCAATAAATCATGTATGCTTATAGAGGGCTACATTCTTGAAATATTCTGATCTCAAGGCACATTGCTTCACTGATTTCTTTGATACTTCTTACCGTTATTTTCTACACAATTTCTGATAAAATTTTGGTCCAACAGTTTTTCTCAACTTCATCCTGAGTTGCGATGTTGGTATGCTAACACATAAGAAATGAGAGAATATGCAAGGATTGGTGGGCGAGCACGGATGCAATACTAGTTACACACACGCACACACTCGTACACACACACATATATACATATTTATACTTTTATGTACTTATCCTTGTATCTTTGTATATCTTTCTAACGGTCTATTTGATTTGCTTGCTGTTTCTTATGTATTCTTAATGATTTTCCAATTCCCTCCCATCCTTATCCCTATCAATGTGTTCAAACACCTTCAGAGAAGACTTGAACTTGACATAAATTGGCTGTTATGCTTTGAGGCACTTTATGGTTTCTTATGTTGGATCCTACTTGGCACCATTTTCTCTTCCACACAAGGCAAGATTATTACTTTGCGGTTATAGGACTTACTTGATGTGTGACAAATTGAATATTCAAGAACTTGACAATCTCTGCCATGTCATGATGTATGAACCAACATGCAGATGAATTGACTTGTAATAGTGGAGTATTTTATTTGACCTTTCTTTTGTAACATGAAAATGTACAAATTCTAGAAACAGTTTTATTGTTTTGTATGGCTGAAATCAGGATCACGAAGGTTTAATGAGGGAATAAGCTATTATATACTAGTCCTGATAATGGAATTCAATTCTTGGTGTTCTCTATAGTCAAAGGACCGGTCTCAATTACTTGATTTAGCATTCTTGGTGAGGTCTTAACCTTGTTTGTGGGTTATCTAAAGTTTATTCTTAACATCGTTAACGTTAAGAACTTGGCAAACTATAACTTTTAGCTTGTTACTTGGATGCTTGGCTTGATTGTGAGCTTACTCTTCTTCCAACATAATGTAGTAAGTTTTAGGATGCTGCTGAAAAAACAGTTGTTAAATTTAGTGTTGCATTATGAGACGATTGATCTGAATGTACTTCAATATTTTACCAAGACAAAGGCAAAAATGAAGTTTTGATCATGAATTTGCACATTGTCAGAATTAATTTGAAGATATGCTTGCATTTATAACATTGTGATCGTGATACTTACGAGTTTCCTGTTGTTTTATAGCAGCAAGGGCAGCATATGATAATTCCTTCCATGCAAGGGAACAAGTAGGGGAGTTAACAGCTACTGCCTTGTGATACTGATTTAGTTTCAACCATGATGGAGGTGATAAATCATTTAGTTTCAACATCATAGCATCTTTTTGCATTGTTTTGACTGATTGAAACCAAAGTGTTACATATTTTTGAGGCTTTGGTTTGTTGTTCACTCCTCAACGGAACTGATTCAATACTGAAACTAAAGTGCTGTAAATTTAGATTCCTTATTTAGTACTTAGTTCCCAGACTATGTAAAGGAAGAATGTCTTAGTTCTGTAAATTTGGATTACTAATTCTGTCTTGCATGTTCATATTCAAGCTCAATTCCTGATCCCATGATCAACAGTGATGATCCGAGAAGATTGATTCTTCTAAGAATCAGGAGTTGCCTGAGACTTTGATCATTGTTCGTGGAAC
Source organism: Erythroxylum alaternifolium (assembly GCA_027478495.1). Taxonomy (NCBI): domain Eukaryota; kingdom Viridiplantae; phylum Streptophyta; class Magnoliopsida; order Malpighiales; family Erythroxylaceae; genus Erythroxylum; species Erythroxylum alaternifolium. Next base: position 53,592,257 of record JANIIA010000003.1, on the reverse strand, counting down.
TACTTCCAAAGCATCAAAAGGTTAATTTTTTGCTTGTAGCTCTGTGTCTGGTCATCAATGGAGTTTCATGGTATCTTATTTAGATGCAATACCCTTTTGTTACATATGCTTAAGGGTTTGCTTTTCGTGTACTTTTCCCCATCTTTTGCTCTCTTGTAGAGCATTGCATGGTCAAAGACGGTAGCTGATTAGCTAACTAGCAGTCCTATATAAGGATGGTTGGCTCGGCGCCCATTTTGGGCCTGATTTTTAAAAACAAAATGGGACTCACGCCTGGGCTGCCTAGGCTCATCTCGGCCCAAATTCTATGGAAAATGATGTTTTCTATTTTTAATATAAAATTTTTTAAAAATCAAGTTGGGCCGGTTCAACTCAGGCTTAGGCGGGTCTTATGCCTTAGTGGGTTTCAGACCATCCGGCTTAACCTATTGTCATCTGTAATCCTAAGGAAGGCAAATTAATATGGATTGTTCTAGTTCCAAATCAATGGTTAAGTTATATTTAACCAATTGGAATTTGACCTTAGATATTTAAACTTAATTAAACTCGAGATTAGGTCAAACTTGAAAAAATTTTAGATTAAAATGTGTTTTATATGGTTTAAATCTAACTTAATTGTTGTTAATTTTAATCAATGATTAAAAAATATGAACAGTTCGACTGGTTTAATAGTAAAAATTTTAATACAACTAAACTTTTGGTTTGATTTATTTTAATAAGTTTTGTTGTTAATAACCGATCAATTTATTAATTAATCGATTAATTTTTGTAGGTTAATTAGTTTTATAAATTAAAATAAATGATTAATTATCATTAAACAGTCTCTTTTTTTAGTTAAGCTTTAAAATATTCGATCGGTAAAGATAATATTTTTTAATCATATTTTTAATTATTTAATTTTATTCAATTTTTAACCAATTTTATGATAGTCTATCATTAGTTTAACCTCTTAAATCTTAAATTTCTTGTCTTACCGATTTAACTTTGGATCGAGTTTTCAAAACATTAATTTTAATTGTATTAACCTATTAGAACTTTTACTTGGTTAATCTATTTCGGAGTGAGAGGGTGATAATCAATTCATCAATCATATCTTATATATAATTTATTTGAAAATTTTGGTGGACAATTTAACTCTCTTACTTAACAATTCAAAATCAAGTGATTGATACAAAATTTTAAGACAAATTAAACTCTTAATTTTAGACACACTTTTAAATAAAGAGTTAATCATTAAATCAATAATTAAAAAAGTAAATTAGTTTGGTCTGTTTAACGGTAAAAACTTAAAACCAAATAATTTTTTAGTTTAGTTTTTAATTTTTCGGTTTGATTTATTTAAATAATATTTATTGTTAAAAACTTATTTTTGTAAATAAATTAATTTTTTAAATAATTTTATTTTTTCAATAAAATTTTAAATTAGTGGATGAATAAGATAATCTTCTTTAATTATATCTCAAAATCTTTATTTTAAAAATATTTTATGAAGATCTAATATCGGTTAAAATTTTAAATTTTAAATTTCTTATTTAATTTATTTAATTTTAAAATATTAAAATAAACTTTTAATTTTAGACGCATTCATAGATGAAACAGCTCTTTGATGAATCCCAAAAGCACAAACAACCAAAGTGGCCAATATGAGTCACACTGCCCTCCTAAGAAGCGTCCACGGCTGTGGAGGAGGAACACTTTGCAAGCAGGCACGTGACATAGAGACCGACACGTTGGTTCCACGTGACTGGTGATAATAAGGCGGCGATGTGAGGACGACGATTCACTTATGTTTGCTACTACATAACTTGGAAGGTTCAATGGTTATGGTTATGGGCATGTTCTATGTTCTGTAATATTTACTTATCATATTGGTCTGTATCTGACCTCCTACGACGTGACCATCATCATCATCGTCGCCTCGACTGTCTTGGGTGCACGAGCCATCCAGCTCAGTACACAACTAGGACATCTGTGTTTGTGATTAACACTTGTCCTTATGATAGGTAACGTAACCTTGAC
>JANIIA010000003.1:53196850-53217295 GCA_027478495.1 Erythroxylum alaternifolium | reverse complement strand
CGGCCATGCTCTTTGGATCAAAAGACCATAACCGTCCGATTATGAAAGCTGATGACACGTGGAGGTTTCTCGCTGACCAGGGCAAAAGATTTTACAAGTCCGGTAACGGTAGAGGTGGTGCCGGCGGTGGCGGAGGTTTCAAGAGGCTGTTCAAAACCGGTTCGACTGGGGCCACCTCCGGTCTAGAAAAGGTCATGAAAGAGACTTTCATCGATCAAGGTCGGAGCTTGACTCTCAAAGATACGTTAAAGCCGGTTTTGATTCCATGTTACGATCTTTCAAGCACGGCGCCGTTTTTGTTCTCCAGAGCCGATGCGTTGGAGACCGATAGTTTCGATTTCCGGCTCTGGGAGGTTTGCAAGGGTACGTTGGCAGAACCGGGCTTGATCGAACCGGTCCAAATGAGGTCCGTCGACGGTCAAACAAGGTGTTTGGCCGTGGACGGTGGGTTGGCCATGAGTAACCCTACGGCGGCGGCAATTACGCACGTGTTGCACAACAAGCAGGAGTTCCCATTCGTGCGAGGAGTTGAAGATTTGTTGGTGTTGTCACTTGGAACAGGTCAGCTTCTTGAGGTGAGCTATGACTACGACCAGGTCAAAACGTGGAGGGCCAAGCACTGGGCTCGACCAGTGGCTCGAATTGCTGGTGATGGTTCGGCGGATTCAGTGGACCAAGCGGTGGCAATGGCGTTTGGTCAATGCAGGAGCAGTAACTACGTAAGAATACAGGTAATGTAACAAGTTTTTTTTCCAGTAAGTTTGGATATTAATTCCAGACAACTTGGTATGCATGAGACATAATTAGCCAGGCTGTTGTTTTATGGGGAGTGTTCTGAGGCAATCTGTCCTTTTCAGACAAAGATAGGCAGATTGGTGGATGTAGATACCACAAGTTTAGTTGTGCCCTTTTTAGGTTTATGCAATTCAGTAAATGCTCTGTTTTTAAACCTCTTCCAATGTAAGATTACGGGCGCGATTACGATAATTATAGACGATACGAGCGTAATTACAATAAAACGTAGTAATGGTCCGGATTGCAGTTAGAGGTCATAATCTAAAACCTGGGTCTAATGAAGATTTACTGGGTTAAACTTACTATCTTTAGTTTCAAATCTCTGTCTCTCCTTAAACAGTAGGCTTTTCCTTAGTTTTTTTAAGATACAAGTAGGTTAGTTTCTATGGAGTTGGATGTGGAAAATGAGTGGTCATAAAGCATTACTCATTTTTCACAATTACATAGTAGTTTTACCATAACTAAAGCTTTGGTGCTATTACTCTTACACTAGGCATTTTCACTAAGGTAGCATAAAACATGAGTTCCTATGATCCCAAAGGGGGTAAGAGTGATTGAATCCGAACTCGATTATTTCCTAACAATTGCCGTACTTCACAAGTAATATTAATTTGTTGACCGTATCTCTTTCGCAGTTAATTTTAGTAAGAAAATGTTGCAAAATGTGCTTCTTAGGTGCCATAACTTGCATTCTTTCTCTTATTTATTCATTGGTTCTTTTTTTGCTTTCATTTTGGATAATTGGTTGATTGGATCTGATTAAGACTCTAATTACTTTGTGTGTGTGTGTCAGGCAAATGGGTCCAGTTTAGGTGGGTGTGGGCCAAATGTGGACAACGACTCCAGTCCAAGCAACGTGAAGATGTTGATTGGAATAGCAGAGGAAATGTTGAAGCAGAAAAATGTAGAGTCTGTTCTTTTTGGGGGCAAAAGGATTGGAGAACAGAGCAATTCTGAGAAACTTGATTGGTTTGCAACTGAACTTGTGCTTGAGCATCAGAGGAGGAGTTGCAGAATTGCTCCCACTGTGGCCTTCAAGCAAGCTCCTTCAAAACCCACCTAGGACTATTTTCATAACATTCTTTTAAAAAGAGGTATGTTCCACTTTCTGTTTCATTACTTAATTCACTCTAAATGCCATCTTTTGGTAGAAGCAATCAAGTTGGGAACACTTTTGTTATAATATGTGGGGAAGTTTTGATGTCTTGAACTTATAAACCCTAAAAGCTTAAACCCTAAAAAATGTTTGCCTTGCTGGGGGTATCAAGAACATTGATATCTCTTAAAGACATAATGATTTGGAGTGACCCAGTTGATGATTAGCCTTTTAGATGATGGGTTGCTTCTTGTCATTTGAACAAACACATTTAGCTCACTACTCTCTAGCTAAGCCTATTTGCTCTTTTGGTCTTAACTTTTAAGCAAAATTACCATTAACCAAGTAATTGTGTGATTTAGTGTGCCATATAGGCTCTCGTTGATCTTTGAATGACATACCAGAGTGAAGATAAAAGAAGATATCTCTAATAATGTCAGGCAGAGTCTACCGACATTGAGATATCTTTACTAATCTACAGAACAATAACAATAACAACAGTAACAAAAACCCTTTTCTCTTGAGCATCTCCAATATGCAATCAAATCATTATTAAGGTCTCATATCAATAGTACCCAAAAGTTACTGGTTTCCTTGTGATCATACATCCTTTGGTTGTTTCACTTTTTTGAACACTATGCCTTTGGTCATTTCTATGTCTTCCCTTTTTCATTTCTGACTTTGATTTATGACTTTAGTACACGTAGCAGGAATCTATCCATGCGTTTGTGCAGTACTCTAATGTCTTATTCTCTTATTCATGTAAATGTTGGAGTTCTACAAAGGTACAGACATGCTGTCCTTAGCCCCATCACACGTTGAGGGCCAAGAAGACTGTGTTTGCTTTGATTCTTGTGTGGTTCTTAGTTCTTACCATCTTCTATAATTTAATGTTAGCTTTCCAGGTGTTGGGCATAAGATGAATAGACATGAACAAAAACAGAAAGTATCTGGGTATCTACAGAAACATGAGCTAACATTTGAATGCTCTTTTTTCAATAATCCAAAGATTATAAAAGTGATTAATCTCTAAGTCTTTCTTCAAAAGAAAGACGAAAGAAAAAAAACATTCTTTTAATGTTATCTTCTCGTTCTTTCCCTTATTAGAAACAACACTCTACGATATAGAGGTAAGTTATGTATTATTGAACCTTTCTAGGTGGATGTTGCTGTTGTTGTTCTCGTTCTTGTCTTGTTTTGATATATGATGCTTCAGCCTGTCTAAATATTTCTAAAAAAAATTCTGTAATTAATTTTTAACGACTTGTTATCATAAATCATAAATAATAAAAATAAAATATTCCTTTTTAAAAGCTAATATAGGATTTTGAGCTTTGTGTTTCTTATGTAATTTGTTAACAATATGTTATTTTCTTGAGAATTGTTTCTTTGAGTGGATTTAATCTGAATGGTTTTTTATGTTTTGTCCAATTCTGATGATAAGTTCTTATGGGAAATGCAGGTAAAACATATATTTATGTGTAACATAAGCAAAGAGAACGGAGGAAGGAATGTATGAGTAAGAGTAGCTTTTACTTTTGAAAGTGAAGAGAAGCAACTGAGGAAGATGGTTTTAAGCGAAAAGGACAAAGTTGAAGTAAATATGCATGAAAGTTAGAAGATCTTAGTGGGATACTTTGCCTGCCAGACGACAGGCATAGTGGTGTCCACTCCAACTATATCTCCAAGGCCATGAAACCAAGAAACAAAGAAAGAAAGCAAAATAAATCATCAGATGTTAACGTTTTCAAACCAATAAGGTTGTTGTCTTTTTCATCTTGGCAAATTTAGACTCTTTGTATGAAAAAACCTCAGAAGAACAACTTTATTTCTTTGATTGGCCTCATGTTTCTCTTAAGTTATTGAATTAATTTTTGTTTTTATCGTATTCTTTATGTAGATATGATGGTTATTTCTTGTGACTAAAAAATTACAGATTCAAATTACAAAAACTTTTTTGTAAAATGTAAAAGAAAAGTTGCGTATAATTAATATCCCTCTCTCAACCGAGCTTTGTGTTCTGGAATGGTTATTGTTGTTTATATAGATATTGTATAAGTTCATATTTGGACTCTTCTGTTTAGAGCTTATATGGAATGTATAGAATATGTTCAAGATGTTATCATGATTGTTTAGAAGCTAGGAGACTTGATAAAGTCTTTGCAAATAAGAGGGAGTGGTAGTAGTTTAATTAATTATAATAATTTAGTAAGTCTTGTACGCTTCAAAATTAATTAATAAGTTGAATTAGTCTTCAATTCAACTATTTAAACCTAATTGATTAGTTCATGCAATGTAATCATTTCAAGACTTTCCAAGTGGAATATTCTCATGCCTTTGTATTGATTGTAATCATTGAAAAGAGAAAAAAAGCAAACAAATACTGCTAAAGGGCAAAGACATCTTGGAATTCAATCTAATTAAAAACTTTAGTTTATTTAAAAATGATAAATTAGTATGAAACTAACTCAATTCAAAGTTATCCAGTTAAATTCAACTTAACTGACTCTAAATTTGAGTTTTAATATCTAAATTCAATCATATATAAACTCGAGCTTTTTAAAAAGTGGTCGAGTTGATAAAATGGGAGGCATAAGATCAAACGGTCTTGTATTCGAATCTTTATACTTACACTCTTTTGATTGTACCTGTCCTACAGGACTTACCTAGTACAAAGTATTTGGTTGACGTGATTTGCAGATTATTGCATCAATATAAAAATTTACGTTCTTCCGTTTCAAATATATATATATATATATATGTATATATAGACTCGAGTTTATATTATAAGTTTAATTGATCTCGAATTTACCTATTTAAACGTAAAACTTATTGACTATTTTTAAATCATTTGGAAATACTAGAGATTGATTAGTTCATGCAATGTGACTTTAGAAGACTTTCAAAGTGGAAAATGCTCATGCCTTTCTTTTGATTGCAAGCATTGAAAAGGGAAAGAAGCAAACAAATGAATAAAAAAGAAACTGAGTAAAGACACCTTGGAATTCAATCCAAAGGCATAGTACTCTCTTTACTTTATACCAATTGTACCAAAGCAAAGAGGAGGTTTCTTCCAAGCTCTAATAGCCTTTCACACTTTTCAAAGTTCATTTGGAATAAACAAATTGATTAGAAATCAACTAAATAAAGTAACTAGAAAGCTCCAAGACCTAGCAAATGGTATATTCAAATTCAATCCTTGATAGAATCTTTCCCAACCAAATTGGCCTCATTTGTTGTCTCCTAAGTAAAGCTTAAAATAAAGTGATGCATTGATGCCACAAAGTCTTGATGATTGAAAGAACAAAACCCTTTTCCTATATTAATAAAATGAGACTAATTACATAATTAATAGCTAATAATTTTTAACGATCATTATTATTAAATTAATTTTTTATTTTAAAAATGTTATTTTTTGCAAGAAACTTTGTGTACTGAGTACGTTGATTTATTTTTTATAATAATTATTTTAAAAATTATCAACAATACTATTAACTATTTTTAAGTAATAAAATAGAATCAATTATATGTCCAACAATTATTTACTAATATAAATAGTAATAATAGCAATCAATATCTACTAATTATAAAAATGTGCATTTTTTACCACTAACTTCTCTGTCTACTTTTGAAATTTGGTATATTGATCAATAAAACAAGAAAGAAAGCCATTTCCCATATTAATAATATGATTAGCAATTAGTAATTTTTAGTGATTATCATTATTATTATTAAATAAACAAGTTTTATTTTTTAAAATTATAATTTTCTATTCACTAATTATATAATACGCTTTAATTTATTATTTTTATTTATTTTAATATTTATATACATATGTCTAAATTTTTTAATATATATGTCTAAATTTGTTTTCATATAAGTCTATTAGAAATAGTCTTTCTGGTACTTAAGAGTAAGATTATATATTATTGAACTTCTTTAAATCTTGCATATTAGCAAAACTTGGTTGTTGGTATATAGAGATAATGTCTTAGCCCGCCTGGCTCAACCTCGGGCCATAATGGCCCATGATTTGACGGGTAAAAATGAGTCAACTTATGGTTAGATTACAGACTGACTAGCTTGTTATATAATTTTTTAAAAAAATTTAAAAAACGACATCATTTTTAAATAATGTTGGGTCATAATTGGCCCAATTTTAGCCTAAGTTAAAATTAAGCTGATTGGGCGAGCCCTTCGTTACATCTCTAATGATATATAACTTTTTTCCCTAATAAAATATGCTTAATTTTTACTTCTTTATCTCTTTCCAGAAATTTGGTATCTTGAGAGCAACAAAAAGTGCAAACTGTTAATAATCTGTAGCACCATCGGAGGAACATGACAGCCAACTTGTCCAAAGTAGCATCCTATACACATACGTTAAGATCAAAAGCTGTTGGGCATGAGAATCGAAAAGCACCTGTGTTCTGGTCTCACTCGCACGATCGTCTCTTCTTACCGACCTTAGAATGACCAGAGAGAAGGTAAGAAGAAGAAGAAGTCAAAAAGCAAAAGTGAAATCACAATCACAGCTCTATCATCGTGTCTAATCAAACATCAAGTCAACAAAAGACGAATATATAACGAGACAAATCACTCCGTTTGAATTGGCTTTTCAAATAATTATGTACGGACTCTTGACCGACCATGTTTCATCCTCATCTAATGTAACCACATTTGGAGCGCATTAAATTCTTCGTTTTATTTTTTATTAAATATTTAATAAAACATGATAAAAATAAGATAATTGTAATAAGAGATCTGATCTCGTTTTGACGATATATCCTATTTATTATCTTATTTTAAATATATTAATTAATCAAAATAACTTATTAAAATTACATAATTCTACTTACTAGACTTAATTCTCGTAACTTTAACAAGGAATTATAAAGTTAATTCTTATAATTATTATGAAAAATCTTGTATTCTTACATTCCTTTAAATTGAATTTATTATTTGATTTTGAGTATGTTATATTATCTTATTTTATTTTAAATATTTATTAGTAGAAAAATATTTTATTCAACCTAATGAAATTGATTGTTATAGCTTAAATTAGGGTTCTTATAGCTTAAATTATGGAAAACCTTAGAGTCCTACATTTCTTACTTTTTAAGTCTTATCAACCCTAAAGCTTTCTTGATATGCATCCTTTTGAACCCTTAATCAAATATGCTTATTTTCAGCCACAAGTCCTTTAATTTTCAATTTATAAAGGCGATGATGATTAAAAGGCATTTCACCTTATAGGAGTAAAAGCAAAAGGAAAGCTATAGTTTTTGGTGCTAAAGTGTCATATAACTCTATATTTTATGTTGATTAATCTTCATGAAAAGAAAGGCCTAAAGTATCGGAATCACTCTTTATGTTGTACCAAACATGGGAACGAAATTTTCTGTAATTATTAATCTGTACTAATTATGTCATCTATATAAATATTTGAAACTCAAAAAAATATATAGATGAGATCGTGTGGAACATAATTGATACAGACTAGTAGGTATAGAGAATATGATCCCCCAAATATGATGTATCTTTGAGTAGACATACTGAAACATTGCTTACCTAAATTAACTAACTAGGAAATAAGTAATACAAATTGTTAAAAAAACACTCAAAGTAAGATTTTTTATTCGTATTTTAGTATGTCAAAGTTTTGTATTGGGAGCTATATTCTAGATAAGTTCTATTAGATTTTTCATCACTTCCTTCCCGTTTTTTTTAAGCCTTCTTTTTCTCATATTACTCTTCTTATCGAAGAATTAGAGTGTCTTTTTAACATGTCTAAATTACATAATTTTTGTCACACTCAATTTTTCATTAATACCAACAACTTTTAATTTCTCTTTTACAATTATATTCTTGACCTTATTTTTCTTAGCAAGGTTACATATCTAATTGAGCATTCTCATCTATGTCATCGTAACAATTGTCTAACGATTATATTAATATTGAAAAACCAAAATTTATGGGGATTATATACTAATTAAACATACTTAACCTCTTGTAGCATAATATTCTTTTCCATTTTAATTCTCATATTTTAAAACCTATTAGTGATATTATTTAGCTATCACATAAATCCCTCTATTTATTTCCTATTTATTTATTTTTATCTATTTTGTTTGACAAAAAGTTTAAGCATATTTAATTTTATCACCTTGAATTTCTTATATTTTAAAAATTATCGCTTTTTTAATTACTTATCCCCTATAATATCACACAATTATCTCTAGTTTTAGTCTATTTATTTTTGTCATCTTAAATTCTAATACAAAAATTATCTTAAAATTATGAATTAATAGAATACTAATACAATATATCGAAAAGAATAGTGTGATAATTAAACAATATTATAAAAATAAGTTATATAAAAATTAAAATAAAAAAATCAAACTATAATTAACCCAATAAATAAATAATGATCCATTAATTTCTTATTTATAAGTCGATTTTTTAGGTGAAATGTCCTTATTAAAAGTATAATATTGGCAAGAGGCATGGGAATGTTAAGTTTTGTCAGCTTTCTATTAGATCATAATCTCGTAATTTAATACAAATAATTATTTTTTTATGAGTTTATTATAATATACGTTATGTTTTGTTCTTTTCTATTGTCCTGTCAGGAAACGTTTGGTCGCCCATCTTACGCTGTCCTCTTCGTTGGTGTCTGTATGTATATATTAGTGTGTCTAAACCAACTTCAGGTCATCAGGTGTAGGTCTAATCTATCGTAACTACCAACTTAACACATCATTAACTATAAAGTAATTAGTTTCTGTTTGGCCAAACATAACCTAACCAAATAATAGTTCCATGCATGGTGGGTACATTGTCGTTAAGTTAGGTGTTACGTTACGATGATTTGGAAATTATCCTTTTTTTTAGAAAACGTGTTAATTTTTTAATAATTAAAAAATTCAACTATTTTGTTGGTTCAACAATAAAAATCTTGAACCGATCAATTTTTTGGTTCAGTTAATTTTAATAATTATTTTTATTAAAAATAATCAGTTTATTAATTAATCGGTCAATTTTAATAAATTAACAAACTCTTATAAATTAAAATAAATGAATTAATTTTTATTTAACAATCTTTTTTATTAAACTTCATATTTTTCGATGGGTGAGGATAATATCTTTTAATTATATTTCAAATTCTTTAATTTTATTCAATCTTTGGCTTATTTAATTATAATTAACTCAATAACTTTATATATAGGCGATCTATAAGAAATTTGATTAATATTATTTATAGTTTGACTTAAATTAGTAGAAGATAAAATTACAAAATATTGGATAAAGGTGATTTTTTAAGGCCACATGTTTGCTAATCTATGTATTGTCTCTCTCTCTCACACACACACAAATAATGTTTTTATTAACTATTGAATACAATTGGTGGTTTATTAGATATGCATTTAGGCTATGTTTGGTTGAACTTAAAGTTTTTAATGAAGTGAAATTGAATGATTTATAATATAATAGAACGTAAATAGATGTAATATTAAAAAATTGTTATTTGGGAGAGATGAAAGGATTCATAATTTAATATAATAAATGTTTTTTTTGAACGAAAGGTTTATAATGTAATATAATGTAAAGTTGTTTATTATTTTATATTCTAACCTAAACCTCCCAAATCGGAGGTTTTTTCATTTTTACTGTTTAGGAATGAGATTTAATATGAAATATTCCTCTTCCATTCTATTCCATTATATTCCATTATAAACCATCCTCTTAAATAATGGTATAATATTACATTCTATTAATAAACCCTCAACCAAATATACCCTTAAAGATTATTGTTATTAAAAAAATAAAACAAGACATACACTCTAATTCATATATGAAATCGTTCTAAGTATGAGTTTAATACGAAACTCAATTAATTTAAGTCATCGACTTTAATTGATTCAAAATTTAAAAAGAAAATAGTTGATTTGAACTTTTTAAGTTGAAAATTCATTTTATTTGTTTAATACAGACTTTTAATTCAAAAATCACTCAATTAAATTTTGTTTATTAATTTTAGACTCGATGAAATCGAACCGGGCCAAAATGGGCCAACTATAAGGTTAACCAAGTAAGAGTTTGATATATATGAATCACATACAGCGACAAGTTTAAAACCTTGTCCAGTCCACAGTATGAAGACCCACATTGCCCTGAAAAGATAAGATGATCCAATTTTTGTTTGAAGAACCAAAATGTAAAGAATAAAGTACAAACAAAATCATATCAACAACACGGACTCGGATGCATTTAGTTTGACGTAGGGGACTTTGACACATTATTTGTCATATAATTAAGATTTAAATTCCATGAATAATTTCTTATCGTAAGTAAATTACGAATAATTCAATGATGTTATAAGTACTCTAGAGATAAAATTTTTAAGTTTGTTAATTACGAATGTGCTTGAGTTCAACTAATTGGGTGTGCTTTTTAGTGAGTATGAAGAAAGGAGAATGAGTATGGAATGAAATATTGAGTTTAGTAAAGCAGTATGATTATAGAGTTATTATTTTGATTACCTATTTTTGGGTAATACCCCATTCCTCTCATAATTTGAAAGAATGAGTATCATTGTTTTGTAAAGTGCTTTATTATAAATAACTTAGTAGTTATTTTAAAAAAATATTTTAAATACTAATTAATTAAAATAATATTATTAACTAATTACATTATAATTAATTAAAATATAATTAATTAACAACAATATAATTAATCAAAATATAATTTATTCATTAATTAAAATATTATAATTAATTAATTAATTAATTAGTTAATTAATTGATTAATTACAATATAATTAATTAAAATATAATTTATTTATCAATTAAAATATTGTAATTAATTAATTAACTAACATATAATTAATTACAATATAATTAAATAAAATATAATTATTAATTAATTAATTACATTATAATTAATTAAAATATAAGAAGTTAAAATATAATTATACATTAATTAAAATATTGTAATTAATTGATTAACTACAATATAATTAATTAAAATATTATTAATAATTAATTTAAATATTATTAATTAATAAAATATTATTAATTAATTAGTTACAATATAATAAATTTTTATTTCTCAATATTTTTTACATACCAAACACTATCAATGGTAATGATAATCATTCTTTTCTCTAAACCAACTATCATAATTATAATGATAATATCTATTCCTATTCCTTACTATATTCATTCTCATTCATATTACCACTCCTTTACGAATTAACCGCACCCTTATTATCGAATTCGGAAAAGAATGTCGACTCGAACCAAACGAGTTTGGATAAAGTAATTAATCAAAATTTGTAAGAAGTAACATAACCTATATCAAACTGCTAAACAAAACAAAAATTCTACTACTTTGTCAAGTAAGGTAAGCAATGAACACTCAGCACTCTTCAGTCTTCATTCTTTTCATCCAAACTGTTTAAAAACTGATCAACACAAAAAGGTAAATGACTTTATTCTTTAAAAGCTATTAAAGCCTTGGAAATTTTTTTACCTCCACAAACATGGGAAGCATCTCACTTGTCACTGACTATGAAGAATACACGAAATGAACAATAAAAATTATGTTACAGCCACTTTGCCAAGCATCAAACTGCAACATTGTTTGGAAGGTCGACCTTTGGCTTTGCCAATGGTTCTTGTAGCTCCGAATTAATGGGAAATAGATAAGATTGAGCATATTGAGCCATCAATTGGTCCACTAACACTAAGGCCACCATAGCCTCCACCATAGGAACAGCTGCACCAACATTACAATAGAAATATTCTGTTCAATTTCGGAAAATTTCACTCACGTGATATCGGTTCTTGAGATGTAATCCCGGTTAATCATAAAATGCATCAGACATCTAAAGCAATCTCCATGGCGTTGTAAGTTGAAAGCTCAAAACTTGGAAGGGTGAGGGTGACAAGTTATGGTCACGAGAATTACCTCGAGGGACAACACAAGGATCGTGACGACCACGGGCTATTAGTTCGATCTCTTGCTTCTCTCTGGTAACTGTGTGCTGCTTCTTCTGAAATAGCAAGACAAATGGAAGAAAAAATAGGAGTTAGGACACGACAGTCATGGACTCTGGAGATTGGAGCGGAAGATCAAACTTACACCAATGGTGGCTGTGGGCTTGAAAGCTACTCTCATGTTAATGATCTCACCATTGGATATGCCTCCCTGTTCAATGAAGGAATGTGTCATTTGGAGACTCGGTAAACAATAAGTTATGGCAGAACACTATCTTAACACAGAATACGGTGTATATGAACCTGAATTCCACCAGAACGATTAGTTCTAGTACGGATTCTCCCATGCTCATCCGTGAAAAACTCGTCATTGTGTTCACTCCCCATCAAAAGAGTACCTGCAAGGATTATAAGGAAAAACTTTGATGCGGGGTTATGTTTACAAGTTGTCACTTGAAATCCAGTAGGTTATTAACCTGCAAATCCACTGCCAAATTCAAAGCCCTTTGTTGCAGGCAATGACATAACAGCTTTAGCCAACTCAGCTTCAAGTTTATCGAACACTGGTGAACCAAGCCCCTAACAAACAATAACATGATTCGATTGTGATTACCCCAGGACATTTAAAACTCGTACACACAAACACACATAGAATGTGCTAATATTGCTACTTACACGAGGAGCGTTCCTAACAATACACGTGACCACACCACCAATAGAATCCCCTCTAACACGTATGGTGTCAATGGCGGCAATCATCTTTTCCGCATATTCAGGATCTGGACACCTGACAATGTTGCTCTCTATCTATGAATGAATCATGAACTAAAGTCAGGTTAAGAGCGCAGGGGAGAGAAAAATATGGCAAAAAAAGAACTAAACCACTAAATATACCTGATCAAGTGTAAGAGAGTAAGGATCAACTCTATCCTCTGGAAGTATAACCTTATGGACTTGTGAGACATAGGCAAGAATCTGAAGGCAGAAAGAAAAGAAAGACAAATCAAATAAAAGAAATTCCAGCATGTCAAGTAAATGAGATGTTTCTGCTTGCAAATCAGATTAAACGTGGAAGTTTACTGGCTCTTTGAGTCCAATTGGTAGTCAAACAAAATAACGAATGAACGTTATGTGGGAAGTGAACATAAAATCAAATCCAAACAAAATAGTAAGTTCATTTACCTATTGGAGCATCCAGCTTCACTCATTAGGTGCATCAAGTGTACTCAAATATATTAACAATCCATCACCAACGAAAAACCAGAAAACCTTCTTATGTTTCGAAACCAATCAAACAGGGAAACTTTAAAATATAAGGAACTAGGTTTCCAAGAGTATTTGGTTCAGAATCCTTTCCCAATTTCCGAGTTCATCTACCAATAAAAATATAGAAAATAAAAGAAATAAACGCACCTCTGTTCCTGCATATTGCTTGAGAATTTTCTTTGCAAGAGCTCCAGGTGCGACCCTTCCAATAGTTTCCCTTGCAGAAGATCGACCCCCACCCTTCAGTTACAAATTGAACTTCAGATTAATTAGGCATTGAACATGCATTTCCTAGACGTGCTGACGTTGATAAGTTGAGATAAATAAGTTCATATGTTAAAATTTTGCATGCTTAGTAATAGTACCTGAATTGCTCTGACACCATACTTCATGTCATAAGTCGCATCCGCATGGGAAGGCCTATAAGCTATTGACATTTCCTTGTAGTCCTGAGAATTGTAAAATCTAACATTAATGAAACTTCATAAGAAACTTTGAAACTGCAAGATAATATTTAACTTTCAACAATGTTTCTGAATATCATGATACCTCTCTAAAGTAACTTGTACTATAACCAGCAAATATCACCTTAAACAAGTGTTTCAAGCCAATTGTACAGCTGATATATTGTATCAATGTTATCCCCCAAAATTAGGCTAAACAATAAACCTATAGCAAGTCCCAATTTCTCATTTTGAAACATCCCTAGACCTCTTAAATTAGGAGTCGCCCTTAATTCATCAAGAAACATTTGCAAGATTGATACCGTAAATATACTAATCAACAAAATTAATACCCAGCATTTTTCCTGTACTACAAAATCACACACACATGAAAAGTAAAATCCTCAAGCACAAAAACTACTCACACACACATGAAAAGTAAAATCCTCAAGCACAAAAACTACTCACATGTCCTCTCTGATCAGTATTTGGGACAAATACGTGGATAGGAGTTCCAGTAGTTAGTCCTGAAGAGAATGTACCATTAATAGGTCATCAATAGGAAACACAAGTTATAAAGAGTACATGACAGGAAATGGTGAAGGAAACCAAAACTAACCTTCAGATACACCTGAATATATTTTGCATGTATCAGTCTCTTTTCTCGGAGTGGTGATTCGACTCTGACCTGGCCTCCTGCAAGTTTTAACTACCATTACTTTTGAAGAATGTGTGCAACATAAAGATCAAAGTCCGACATTTATCAATCATAACATAAAGGAACAAACTTGATTCTCAAAAAAAGAACAACATGACGTTCCAAAGCAAAAGCCCGGGAATTTCTACCTTGATGAATGAATCAATTACCTTCTATCAAGGTCCACTTGCAAATCAGCTTCTGAAATGGGGATCCTGGGAGGGCATCCATCAATTACACAACCAACACCACCTCCATGAGACTCTCCAAATGTTGTTACACGAAAATAATTTCCAAATGTGCTTCCAGCTGCATGTATCTCTGCTATGCACAAACAGAAAGTGAACTCGTGATCTCTTCTTGCCAAAGTTCAGTAACCAAATATTAGGAATATACTTCTTAACCAAGACTCTACACAATGCTGCAAATGTCTAATGTGGGGATAGAAACTGAATTGACTATGATTAAGTGATCCAAACAGAACCATTGGCTCGCATTCAATTAAGCAGGGGGGGAAAAATGTCCCTCTTCAGTTCCCTATCCATTAAGATTCTTACGCGTTACAACAACCAAAACAGGGCATTGGCCAGCTCCTATCTTGTTTTGTCTCAGGAATATGAATCTGTTACTCTTTCAAATGCAAGAACACTAATTTTTCCTCATCGAGCTAATTCTGATCATTAAAACATGATGATTCAACCTCCAGAGTTCGTAACACAACAACCCACCAAAACCCAATATCTGAATTACGAAAATAAGATCACCCAAGTTACAAAGTTACAACCTTCTTACAGAAAGCAGAGATCGTTACCAATTCTAGCAAGAGGGCACTAACAAGAATTAAGGCATAAGAACAGGGACTCACGGAGCTGCTTGGGTTGCCGAGGGCGGACCGAGACATGAACGGTGGATATAGATAGCTTCCGGAGATCAGACGATGGAGAGACCAAGGAGAAAGAGCCGTTGAAGGGCTTGGACGAAAGAGAAGAAAAAGCCATAGAAAGTGGTTTGGAAGCTTAACTAACAAGAAGTGACGGAACAAAACCAATAGAGAGTTCAACGAGAGGTTTATGAGCAAGAGGGTTGGTGTGATGTGTGTGTTAGGTCTGTGTATATACAAGTTGATATCATTTATTCAATTTTAATTTGTTGGTGCTTGAGATGGGAGTCAGTGACCACCTACCCTCTTTTTCCTTTTTTTTGCAGTTGACTCATTTATTTATATATATATGTATATATTTTTGGTTAGGTAGTGAAAAGAGAAGACATTGTTTTAATAGATTTAGGTGAAATTGAGAAAAGAGAGATTACAGAATTATAGATTAGGGTTGAAGGTTCAATCACTCCTTATTTGGAAATTTTATCTTTTAATTTTCATCCCCAAAAGTTAAGATAATGATGTAATAATGTCTAAGAGGGTGATTTTTTAAAAATATTTTAATTTAAAAATTTAAAAATTTGAAAAATTAAGGTGAGAGTATTGTAATTCACCTTAACTTTAAATAATTAGTTATATATAACTTAGAGATGAGGGTGAGTCTTTGAGCAATCGATAAAAGTTACTTTTTTGTGACCAAAAAGTCACAGGTTGAAGCCACAAAAATAATCTCTTTATAAAAAAAATGCAAAGCAAAGATTGCGTACATTAACGACCTTTCTCCACTACTCACAAAGTGGGGAAGTCTTGTGTAATGAAATAAGTCGTGTTTTTTATATAACTTATAAATATTTTAAAATTAATCTCATTAAATAATTTATTTAAGGATTATTTTATTTATTAAACGATTTATTTCATACATATTCAAAAAATAATAATTGTAAATTTTTAAAAAATTAATAATGTATTACTTATCTCAAAAAAAAGTTTCTAAATTGTATTAATTGTTATATTAATGACAAAGAGAAAAGGAAAATAACAAAAATAATGATTTAATATTTCATTTTTATATCTTTTAAATGTAAATCAAATAAATTTTAACTGCAAGTGATATATTTGATGAAACATTTGAATTCACCTACCAATTTGGAAAAATCTTCACAAGAAGACTTGTCATCGACCATCAAGGAACAATACTAAACGAGCAAATATGGGCAACAGTACAGTGCACCGCTTCCATGGGAAAATATGTTGTAGATTAACACGTCAAACACATAGAAAAGAAGTGGCAGTTTGCTAGTGGAGCAGTCCCAACAGTTCTAGAGTTGAAGCTGATTAAATACTAGCTGCTAGTTTTATGTTTTCTGTTGAAAAACATGTTCTTTGCTTTAGTTATTAGTGGTCGGTTTTACTATTGTTGTTGTGTTGAACGTGAGCCAAAAATATAGGAGTTAGTTTATCGACTTACTCATAAATTTGTATGTGATTACATGAATGGGAAGGAAAAAATTTCACAAACTTGGTTTTTACGAGAGCGAAGGGTTTTCTCTGACGAGCCTTTATTGCTTTAATCAAAATAAATCACAAACCCAATTCCGAGACCGTAACAATTTGGTATCAAAACCAGCAGTTATGGGCGATTCATCCACTAGTCTGCAACAGTAATTCGAAACTTTCATGAAAAAGTACTAGGAGGACCATTAAAGGAACGAGGAGGAGCGACAAAGGGATCATTAAAGACATTAGGAGGAGCGTCTAAGGGATCGAGCTGAGCACTAGCATCTTTCCAATTGTATTGAAGAGCTTTCACGGGAGTTGGTTGCCGCACGAGTTGAAGGACAACAAGGAGAAATTGGAAGTGTTAATCATGGACCCAAAGAACCAACCCAAGATACTAACCGCGCTGAGGGTTGACTTCAACCACCTCGATATGCCTGGCTGGAATTCCCAATTTATGATGGGAAAAATGACCCACTTTTATGGATAAGTCGTTGTGATCACTATTTCCTACACCAATGTATACCCGAAGAAGAGAAGGTGGAAATTGCCTCTTACCACCTTGATCAAGATGCAAAAGTTTGGTTCCTAAAGTTGGACAGAGACAGGCCGAGAATTTTTTGAGGAGACTTTAAACAACAATGTCATCTTCAAATTGGGCCTTCAATTCAAGGAAACAATTTCTTTAAACCATCAACGAACAGTCCTATAGTTGCTCTCCCTCATAACCACTAAAAGAATTTTAGACGGCTGACGAGAATGGAGATGGAGGAGAGGATCTAAGGGCTTATGCTTTAATTGTGATGAAGTTTATACTAGAGGTCATCACTGCAAGAGATTGTTCTGGTAAGATGGTGTCGAAGAATCAGAACAGGGAGAAGTTGAGAATCGCGACATCGAAGAGGATGATGAACCTGACATATCAGTGCATTCAATCAGGGGGGAAGACACCTCAAACAATGGATATTCAAAGGTACATTGTGGGAAAACCTTGGGTAATCCTCATGACCGGGGAAGTACGCACAATTTTGAGAATTCACGTTGGGTTAGTGGATTGAACTTGTCAATTAAGCCTTTAGATGGGATGCAAGTAGTAGTAGCTGATGGTAATAAAATTCGCATCTCATGTCAGTGTCAGGAGGTTCCTCTATGGTTGGGTTTTCAATTATTCCCCACCAATTTGTTTTTATTGGCTTTGAATGGGTTTGACGCTATTTTGGGAGTCGATTGTTCAATAATAAATTGGTGATGTTTAAGTGGAATGGGAGAGTTGTGGAATTACAAGGAATGGACAGTTCTATTGGCAATCAAACTCCAACACTTCATATGACAGAGTTAGAGACCCAAATAGATGGGCAATTGCAACTATTTTTAGACTCCTTCGAGTCTATCTTTTGGGAGCTAATGAGATTGCCTCCCCAGTGTTTGCACAATCATTGTAACAACTTCGAGCTAGGAACTAACCCTATCATTGTCTATCCTCACCGTTATCCCCATGCTAAAAAGGATGAGATTAAGCAACAGTGCAGGGATATGCTGAACTATAGCATAATCATACCTAGTTAGTCTCCTTTTTCTTCTCTTGTTCTGCTGGTGGCAAAGGCTGATAACACTTAGAGGCTTTCTGTATATTACAGGACATTGAATGCCAAAACCATTAAAGACAAGTTCTCAATTCCTGTTATCGATGAACTATTGGAAGAATTATATGGAGCCAATTATTTACCAAGTTGGATCTCTGTTCAGGTTATCATCAGATTCGGATGCGTCCTTCAAATGTGGAGAAGACAACATTCAGAACACATCTTGGTCATGCCTTTCAGTCTCACCAATGCACGAAGTACACTCCAATCTTTGATGAACGAAGTACACTCCAATCGAGATCATTTGTGCAAATTTTTTCTTTTTTTATGATAACATGGTGTATAGTAAGACTTGGGATGAGCATCTCCAGCACATACGGGTGGTATTCTCATTGCTTCAAGACAATCAGTTGTTCTTAAAGAAGTCCAAATGCCTTATAGCCAAGTCTCAAGTGTCTTATTTAGGACATATCGTTTCAAGAGAAGGGGTAGCAACTGATTGCAGTAAGATTTCATCTATGTTTGACTGACCTAAACTAATCACTACGAGAGGATTACACGGGTTTTTAGGATTGACTGGTTATTACAGAAAGTTTGTGCAAAACTATGGCACCATTACTGCTCAATTGATAGCAATGTAAAGGCAGAATTCATTTTCTTGGACAGATGAAGCTTCTCTAGCTTTCGATTGCTTAAAAGTAGCCATGATAAGCACTCCTATGTTGGCTTTGCCAAACTTTGACAACTTGTTCATAGTGGAATATGATGCCTTTGATTCAGGAGTGGACGTGGTGTTGCAACAAGATGGAAAGCCCATAGCCTTCTTCAGTCGTTCGCTTGCATCGCGATATAGAGGATTGCCAGCTTATGAGAAAGAGCTTATTGGGTTGGCCAATTGTTAGGAATCTGATATACTGATTATATTGTTGGAAAATTGAGTAAATTCTTTGCCCTCTACTCATTTCCCCCTTTTTTTATTTATAGGTATGAGGTCTTAACGGACTCTCCCAATACAAGGTATATTCCTATAATAATTTTCTATAGCAACTCCCCTCACATGCACTACCGCAAGTTGTTATAACTACCACACGTATCAGTTCCCAATTTTACCCTTCCTACGATAAGTATAACAAATAGGTGGCCTAACATTACCCCCTTCCACACTGCCACCTTGTCCTCAAGGTGGAAATCTATAAGCTGGTTGCAAATAGAGTGAAAGTCTTCCCAGGTGGCTTCAAATTCTAACAAAGCTTTCCACGTCAGCAACACTTCCATGTCTACTCTGTTACCTTATTTCGTTGGTCGTACAGCTAGCACTTGTTCTGATTCCACCACTAATTCTTGTTCGGTTGTCAATTGTGGTGGTAAAAATGGTTAAGAAGAGACTTCACCTTGGGCATATCGAAGCTATGAAACAAGAAAAACGAGTATTTTTACTATTAAAGGGAGTTCCAACTTGTAAGCCACCTTACCTACCCGCTGTAATATCTTGAAAGTGTCATAGTATCGAGCAGTTAATTTCTCATACCTCCGTTTTGCTAGAAACCTATGTTTATATAGTTTAAATTTCAAGAAAACCATGTCTCCCACCTCATATTCTTCGTGGCGTCAAAATCCATCAGCATATAATTTCATATTCTGTTGGGCTTTAATGAGATGCATGCGTAGCTCATCTAGGATGGCATCTCTATCTTCTAGGATTTCTTCCACCATGGATACTATAGCTGCTCCCCATTCAACCCCTAGCAATAGAGGTAGGTCTCTTCTATACAAGGCTCAGTAAGGAGTGCATTTGGTAGAGAAATGAAAGGTTGTATTGTACCAATATTCTGCCCAAGCTAGCCACCGAGCCCATGATCGTGGTTTTTTTGATGCAAATCAACGTAAATATGTTTCCAAACATAGGTTAACCACTTCGGTTTGTCCATCCTTTTGAGGATGGTAGGCAGTGCTATGTTTAAAGGTGGTTTCTTGTCACTTGAAAATTTCTTTCCAAAAGAAGCTCAGAAAAACCCGGTCTCGATCTGAAATAATTGATTGCAGAATACCACGAAGCTTAACTACTTCCTTAACAAAAACCTCTACTATGGTGACTACGGTGAAAAGGTGCCATTGTTAGTAGTGTGCCCTAGGCCAATAGATATTTGTGATTCATGTATTAACATTATGACTTGTTAATAATATATTATG
>JANIIA010000003.1:53185986-53196750 GCA_027478495.1 Erythroxylum alaternifolium | reverse complement strand
TCGGTTATACGTTATGTTGTGTTATGGTCTTTTCCGCAGCGTATTGTGAATACTTGGGCCATACGCGATCCAACAGCCATAACCCCATAAAGTGTGCATATTTGCTTAAACTGTCAACCACTACAAGAATGGTATCAAATCCCTTTGATTGTGGTAAACCTTCGATGAAATCCATGGTAAGTTCATCCCAAACCTTAGCTGGCAGTGGTAGAGGTTGAAGTAGCCCTGATGGATTTATTGTAGACTATTTTTGTTGTTGGCAGGTGACACATTCTTGGACAAATTTGATTATATCCTTTTGCATTCTAATCCAAAACATTTCAGATGCTATCCTTTGATATGTTTTGGTTATCCTGAAGTGTCCACCAATTGGTGAGTTGTGAAACTCTTGCATGATTATTGGAATAAGTTAAGTAGAATTTGGAATGACGAATCAGTTTTTATAAAGGAGTGCGTCATGATTTATGGAGAAACCTTCATATTTCTACTGTCCTAAGCTAATTTCCTTTTGAATGTTAAAGATGAAATCATCTGCTTCCAATTTAGTTTACAATTCCTTCCAATGTGACCACTGTGGGACTGCTAACTCAAAAAATTCCAACTGGCCATCCTTTCGTGAAATGGCATCGTTTGCTCTATTTATTGCTCCATTCCGATACTGAATTTTGAAGTTGTATCCCATTAACTTAATAACCCATTTTTGATAATCAACCCCAACAATCCGTTATTCAAGCAGAAATTTTAAACTTTGTTGGTCTGTTCGTATTATAAAATGTGTTCCAAGCAAATACGATTTTGTTATAGCTAAAATAATCGCCATCAACTCCTTTTCATATAAGGATTTCGCACGAGCTAGTGGTCCTAACACTTGACTATAATCGGCCACTAATTGTTCACTTTATAAAAGAATTGCTCCCCCTCCATAACCGAAAGCATCCGTCTCAATGATAAATGGTTGTGAAAAATCTGGCATGGCTAATACTGGAACTACTGTCATAACTTGTTTCAAGTTCTGAAAAGCTTGCTCTACCTCTTGATTCCACCTAAAATTATCTTTCTTTAGCTGTTCTGTTAATGGTTGGGCTATTTTAGCATATCCTGCCACTAACTTTCGATAATATCCGGTTAAACCCAAAAAATCTTGCAACTCCCGGAGGTTTGTAGGTGTTGCCCATTCCACCATAGCCTGAATTTTAGTAGGGTCAGCAGCCATCCCTTTTTCAGAAATGATGTAACCCAAAAATGCCACTTCGGTTATGCCAAATTCACACTTCTTGTTATTTGTGAAGAGTTGATTGTGTTAAAGTGTTTCCAATACTTGAGCTAGATGCGCTGAATGTAATTCTTCCTTTGAGCTGTAAACCAAAATATTGTCAAAGAAGACTAAGACAAAATTACGAAGGAAAGTTCGAAATACCAAATTCATGAGTGATTGGAAGGTTTCTAGAGCGTTTGTGAGACCGAAAGGTATTACTAAGAACTCATAGTGCCCATCGTGAGTTTTAAAGGCGGTCTTGTGTATGTCGGATGGGTGGACACGTATCTGGTGATATCCAGACTTCAAATCTATTTTGGCAAACACCCGAGCTCTATGTAATTCATTCAGTGGTTCATCGATCACATGAATTGGGTATTTTTGTAGAATCATTACCTTATTCAAGGCCCGATAATCTACGCAAAATTTCTATGACCTATCTTTCTTTTTGACCAGCAAGACCAGGCTTGAAAATGAGTTATTACTTACTCTGATTATCCCTGCCATCAACATTTCTTGAATTAACTTTTCGATCTCCTCCTTCTGAACATGTGGATAGCGATATGGCCACACGCTTACTGGTGAACTTCCCTCCTTGAGCACAATGGAATGCTCATGCCCCCTGGTTGGTAAAAGGTCGATTGGCATTTCAAACACCCCTAAATACTTATTTATAGTGGGTCGAAGGTAGTTTAGTACTTCTATAATCTTTTGCGTATCCTTGCCTACTTGATTAGGCTCAACTATAATCCCTATTCTCTCTTTCCTAATTGTCGGCATCATCGATTTGAGGGACACCAGAGTTCGTCCAAGAGAGGGTCTCCTTGTAGTGTCACTATTTTACCTTCTAAGCGGAATTTCATAATCTGTAATTTCCAATTGATTGTTGTCACTCCCAACGTCGCTAGCCACTGTATTTCCAATATTACGTTGGAACTTCCTAGTTCTAAAGGAAGGAAGCTCTTGACTATTTCTATGCCTTATAGCTGTAAGTTAATTCCTAAGCAAACTCCCTCCCTCGTCATTGCCTTTCCAGTTCCTATGATGATCCCATATTCTTCTGTTTTGGTAACCGAAATTTGTAACTGTCGAACCAGTTCCCATGTAATGAAATTGTGCGCTGCTTTCAAATCTATTAGCACTATGACTTCTTGTTCTCCCATTGCTCCCCTCAATTTCATTGTCCGAGGCGATGTCAATCAACCACGGAGTTGAGAGAAACCTCCACACCTCGTTCAACCTCAGTTGTCTCCAATTCTGGTGCAGGCTGCTCGATTTCCTCATCTTCATCTTGGGTAATACACTCAACTCCTTCTTTCTATAACGATGATTAGGCCCCATTTTTCATCACAAAAATAACAGAGTCCTTTCTCCCTCTTTCGCTGCATCTCCGATTCCGTCAGTCGCTGGATTCCTCCTCCTATCTGGGAGATTGCAGGCCCTTCTTCATCCATCCTCCTCGGTCTTTTAGCTATAGAGTTTGACCCATGGTAACCCACATTCATCCGAGAGTTAAGATTGAGGTGAGGAGTTGGATGTCGAGGATCTTCCTTACGATACCCATGTACTCGACCTGTGATCTTGTTTTTATCTTAAATTTTCTGGGCGAGATCTATGGCCCTACCCAAGTTAGGAGGATCCATGATTCTCAACTCAGCTCGCATGTCCGGCCTCAATCTATTGATGAATTTACCCAGTGTTATTTCTTCTGTGATGTTATCAATTGGTGCCGTCAGCTCTATAAATTGTCGCCGGTATTCTTGGACCTCCCCTTCTTGTCACATCTCCATCCATTGTTCATACAATGAACTGGTTTAGGTTGGTCGGAACTGCTTGAGGATGAGGAGCTTCATCTCTTCCCACAATTGTATCGGTTAGACATTTATTCTCCTATTGACACTAGAGTAAAGCGTCACCCTTAAATCCGATTATGGCAACTAGAGTCTGAACCACTCATTGCTGCTATTTTTATGATGCAACTGTCTTTGTTTGAGTCTATGCGCCAGGAGATATTGCAATCTGAATGCTTGCAGCAACTAATGCAGAATATCCAGTCCGGGGAAGTGGTTGGGTTGTGGGAATATAAAGATGATTTAAAATCCACCCATCCGGATTTGTCCCATTAAACATTGGCAATTTTAACTTACGAAATTGGAAATCAGGTCTGGAACTGACAGTGGATGAGCCATGCATTCCCGTTAGTAGGCCACCTGTCCTAGGACTTGTTACATGGGTCTCCTTCTCCTGACTGGACATCGAAGATGAGGCTATTTTGGCATATTCTTCTTGCATTTTTATCAAATGCTCTAAGCGTCGGCTCATTACTTACACCTCGTCTTTTAATGTTACAATGTTACCTTATATGGCCCCTGTTGTTTCCTCCAATGTGTTAATCCTTTGGGTCACATCTTTGTTGGCCATGACCCTTCCCAAGTACTGCTCTAATACCAACTTGTTAGGAATTTGATATACTGATTATATTGCTAGAAAATGGATAGGATAATGGACCAGCTTTCGAGAGTTTGGTTCTTTTCCCACACCCCCCCTTTTCTTCTGTCTAGTAAATTCTCTACCCTCTACTTATTTCCACCCTTTTTTTTTATAAGTAGATCCTAATGAACTATCGCAATACAGGGTATATTCTTATTATAATTTTTTATAACAACTTCCTTTATATGCACTGCCGTCAGTTGTTATAATAACCACACTTATCAATTCCCAATTTTACCCTTCCTATGATAAATATAATGAATAGGTAGCCTAATACCAAAGCAGTACGACATTGGTGACCTTCTTTATGGGGACGTCACTTCCTCATCAAAACTAACCATTCAGCGTGTCATCACTTCTCCTCAACAACAGTGGTTGAGTAAATTAATAGTCTATGACTTCTTTGTCAACTATCGGGTAGGTCGTCATAATACCATAATAGATACTTTATCACGGCAACTGGAGTCTGAACCACTCATTGCTGCTATTTTTATGATGCAACTGTCTTTGTTTGAGTCTATGCGCCAGGAGATATTGCAATCTGAATGCTTGCAACAACTAATGCAGAATATCTAGGCCGGGGAAGTGGTTGGGTTGTGGGAATATAAAGATGATTTAATTTTTTTCAAAAAATGGATTTATACTTCACCCCTTGTTCTGTCCATTCTCTCATCTCTCTATGATAGCCATTATGAATGGATATCAAAAGAACTTGTATTTTATCGCTCAAGTTTTTTATTTGAAGGGGATGAAAGCAGTAATACAGCAATTCATACAACAGTGTATGGTCTGTCAACTACATAAGATAGAACACTTACATCCAGCTGGTCTTCTACAGCCTTTGCCAGTGCCACTGTAGATTTAGTCAGATGTCTCTATGGATTTCATCAAAGGACTTCCTAACTTACAAGGGAAAACTGTGATTCTTGTGGTGGTAGACTGTTTTTCCAAGTATGCTCATTTGTTGGCTCTTGCTCATCCTTATATCGTTGTGAGTGTTGCCAACTTAATTTTTGATAATGTCTTTAAGTTGCATGATTTACCTGAGACTATTGTCAATGGTCGTGATGTCACTTTCATGAGTTCTTTTTAGACGAAGTTGTTCCACCTTAGCGGGATGAAATTGGCGTTCAACTCAGCTTATTATCCCCAAAGTGATGGCCAAACAGAAATTGTCAATCGCACAATTGAAATGTATTTGCATTGCTTTACCAGTGATTGACCTCATCGTTGGTTTCGTTAACTACCATGGGTGGAGTATTGCTATAATATTGGTTATCATTCTTCTCCCAAAGCTACCCCTTTCAAGGTTGTTTATGGCAGGGCTCCTCCTACACTACTGCAGAAATCACAGTTGGAACGCAAGTGCTTCGACGCTAAATATTGACATGCAAGAGGACAATGATAACAATAAAGTGCCAGTAGAGGTGTGCAGAATTACAGTTGTGCCAAGGACTAATCAGAGTTCGTTAAGTTATAAGTACGAAGATGATCTCTGGTATGATTTATATGTTAACTTGTACTTTCTTAAAATTGAGAAGATTTTGCCAAGACAATGAAGAAAGTTCGCAGTTACGATAAACGAAGACGATTATGGGGCTTTTACACTTGAGAACCCAAAACTCCTCACCATTCGTTCCAACAAATCCCCACAGAGTGGTTAATTTTCTATCAACCCAACAGAGGATTCTACCCTCCCACCAATCCTCAACACTTTTTAGATTCTCCGGGAACTCAACTTATCAAATCCAACCTCAAACCAAGCGAATGGTAAGTCACTATAAGTCTTCACAATGTCCATTTTTATTTAAAATATGATTCCATATTATCTAGAATATTATCCAAATAATTATTTGGAATCTAAGATAACAAAAAATCTATTAAGTTCAATTTATAAAAATATGTCAAAATAAAATAAATAAATATATACAACATATATCTAACAAAGCTGATTAAATACTAGTTGCTGATTTTATGTTTTCTGTTTAAGAACATGTTCTTTGCTTTAGCTATTAGTGATCAGTTTTACTATTGTTGTTACGTTGAACATGAGCCTAAAATATAAGAGATAGATTATTGGCTTACTGATAAATTTGTACGCTATTACATGAATGGGAAGGAAAATTTTTCACAAACTTGGTTCTTACGAGATCAAAGGGTTCCCTCTAACGAGCCTTGTTTCTTTCATCAAAATAGGTCACAAAAGTAGAAACTCACAAAAACACAATTCTTTACAGAATTTACAAGTTGATTTTGTATTAAATCTTGTCCTATAACTAGATCCCAATTCCGGGGCATAACAAACAGTTTACAGCAACTTTTTCAAGCATCAAACTTCCACATTGTCTGGAAAGTCGAGCTTTGGCTATGCCAAGGGCTCTTGTAGCTCCATATTAATGGGAAATAGATAAGATTGAGCATATTGAGCCATCAATTGATCCGGAAGCATTAAAGCCACCATAGCCTCCACAATAGGCACCGCTGCACCAACATTCCAATGAAAAATCAATATCATCTGAAGCAACCTCCATTTAAGCTAAAGTTTGCTTCAAAATATGATGTTGGAGGGTGACAAGTTATGGTCACAGAAAACTACCTCGAGGGGCAATGCAAAGATCATGACGATCACGAGTTATTAGTTCAATCTCTTGCTTATCTCTAGTCACTGTTCTCTGCTTCATCTGACAAATTGGAAGAGATCAGAACAAAGAAGATGATGAAGAAGAAGAAGGTGAGACTGGGAGTGGGAGTGGGAGTGGAAGGTGAAGAACTTACTGCAATAATGGGTGTGGGCTTGAAAGCTACTCTCATGTTAATAATCTCACCATTGGATATGCCTCCCTGCTCGGTTTCATTTGGATACTCAGCAAACAGTATGCTACCATATAACAATATCATTAAGAGAGAATGCAGGGTAGACAAACCTGTATTCCACCCGAATGATTAGTTCTAGTCCGGATTCTCCAATGCTCATCTGTGAAAAACTCATCATTATGTTCGCTACCAGTCAAAAGAGTACCTGCAAGGATTATAAATCCACGAAGACAATGATTCATTCGGATCGATGCGGGAGTCTAGAACTCACTTACAAGTATACTTCAGGATCATTACTATGAGTTCTCACTTAAATAGTTAAATTTTGTGTCAAATTCAAGTTTTTCCAACCCTCAAAACCACTGCCAAGTTCAAATCCCTTAGTTGAAGGCAATGACATAAGAGCTTTACTGAACTCAGCTTCAAGTTTATCAAACACTGGTGAGCCAAGCCCCTAACGAACAATATCATTCAATGGTGATCAATTATCATGCAGACTCTGTACAACACTCTGGCTCTCCATCAAACATTTAGAAAGTGCTAACATTGCTACTTACACGAGTAGCATTCCTAACGATGCATGTAACAACACCACCAACAGTATCCCCTCTAGCACGAACGGTATCAATGGCGGCAATCATCTTTTCCGCATATTCAGGATCTGGACACCTGACAACGTTGCTCTCAATCTATGAAGGATTCATGATTTAAATTCAGGTAAATAGTGCAGGTAGAGCCATATATGACTAAAAAAGAACAGAAGCAGCAAATATATACCTGATAAAGTATAAGAGAGTAAGGATCAACTCTATCCTCTGGAAGGATAACCTTATGGACTTGTGAAACATAGGCGAGAATCTGAATGCAGAAAGAAAGGACATAAACAAAATCAAATAAATGAATTTCAAACCGGATTAAATCCATTACTGGCCCTTTGTAGCCAATAGATAGCCAAACGAAACAACAGACCAAATTTATGTGGGAAGTGACACATACATAATATACAAACAAAATACTAGGTTCATTTTCCTAGTGTAGTATCCAGCTTCATTCAGTAGGTTTATCAAGTGTACTTGAATGTATTAGCAATCATCAGCAAACAGAAAAACAGAAAACCTTCTAACATTTCAAAGGCAATCAAGTAAACTTTTTAAGTTAAGCATAAAAGGAACCGTGTTTTCCAAGACTTTTTGGTTCAAACTCCTTTCTCCTGCCTCCCATTTCATCTACAACTAAAAGTATAGAGAATCAAAGGAAATAAACACACCTCTGTTCCTGCATTTTTCTTGAGAATTTTCTTCGCAAGAGCTCCTGGTGCGACCCTTCCAATGGTTTCTCTTGCAGAAGATCTACCCCCACCCTTCAATGAAGTTCAGATTAGCTAAGCACTGAACATACACTTCCTAAAGTGCTGGAATTGATCAGATGAGATAAATAAATCCAGATGTTAAATTTTGATGCCTAAAAAGACTACCTGAACTGCTCTAACACCATACTTCATGTCATAAGTCCAATCTGCATGGGAAGGCCTATAAGCTATAGACATTTAGCTGCAATCCTGACAATTGTAAAACATAACATAATTGGAACTTCTTTAGCAACATTGAAACTGCAAGATAATATTTACCTATCAACAATAACTCTTAAATATCATGATAACTCTCTAAAGTAACTTGTACTAAAACTGGCCAATATAATCTAAAACAAGTGTTTCAATCATACAGCACATATATATATCGCAATGTGAGACGTTAGGAGGCGATTTACACCCTTTGCCTATTGCATTGTCATCCCCCAAAGTTAGTCTAAACAAGTAACCAATAGCAAGTCCCAATTTCTCATTTTGAAACATCCCGAGCATCATTGACATCTTAAAATTAGAAATTTGCCTTAACTCATCAGGAAACATTGGAACGATCAAGATATCATGGATAAGTTAATCAATGTCCATCGTTTTTCTTCTGCTACACAATCACAGACATGAACAACAAAATCCTAGGCCACAAAACCACTAACGTGTCCTCTCTGATCAGTGTTTGGGACAAATACATGGATGGGAGTTCCAGTAGTTACTCCTGCAGATAATGTAACATTAGTAAGACATCGATAGGAACACAAAGTACAAAAAGGTAAGTGTTAAGTAACAGTGAAGGAAACATAAAAACCAACCTTCAGATACGCCTGAATATATTTTACATGTATCAGTCTCTTTTCTTGGACTGGTGGTTCGACTCTGGCCTGGCCTCCTGCAAGTTTGAAGAATGTGTGCCACAGAAAGATCGAAGACCCACATTTATCAAAGATATCATAGAAGAACAAACTTGATTCTGACGAAAAGAACAAAATTACCTTCTATCAAGCTCCACTTGCAAATCAGCTTCAGATAGGGGAATCCGAGGAGGACATCCATCAATAATACAACCAACACCACTTCCACGAGACTCTCCAAATGTCGTTACACGAAAATTATTTCCAAATTTACTTCCAGCTGCATTTATTTCTGCTATACGTAAAGAGGGAAAATTAAGACAATCTCTGATGTGGGAAAATTAAGTGATTTAAACAAACAAGTAGCTCGCATTCAATTAAGCGGGGAAAAACAGAATCATGGTCAGCTCCTATCTGAATTTGTCTCAGGAATCATTATTCATTATACTGGGAATCTGTTACCCCAAATATAAAAACACCATTTTTTCCTCATCGAGCTGGTTCTAAGCATGAAACATGGCAATTCAAGTGTAAGAGAAGTAATTTTTGCAGAATGGTTTTTCGGCTCATTAGTTTTATTGCTTAGAATTGTATTTATATACATGTTGAGTTGATCTGAGCCATACATTTGTTGGATAGTACAAAATAAATGAAGGGTAGAGATTTAATCAGTTATAACAAATTGTACTGGTCCAGCTCGCTTATGCTTTGTTTGTATTTTGACAGAGGCACGTGATTGGGCAGATGCATTTCTCCTTTCTCCTCTCGAATCTTCTGCTCTAACACCCCCACTCGAACTGAACCTAGGGCTTGGAACTAGGTTCAGTTTGCTTGTCAGCAGTTGAAATCGTGTGGAACTAAGGGGTTTTGTGTGAATGTCTGCGAGTTGGTCGTCGGTGCTCACATATTTGATTTCTATTTCTTCTTTCTCTACTTTGTCTCTGATGAAGTGGACGTCGACCTCGATTTGTTTCTTTCTCGAGTGAAAGAGGGGATTCTGAACGAGAGATGTGGCTCCATTACTGTCGCTCCAAAGAATGGGTTTGTGAGGAAGAGTGAAGCCGAGTTCAGACAGTAGAGAGATGAGGTAGAAGACTTCTGTCGACACTTGAGAGGGGGCTCGATATTGAGCCTCTGTGCTGGATCTAGCTACCGTAGTCTGTTTCTTAGTGTTGAAGAATTAATGTTCTCCACTGTACGCCGAATATCCCCGACAGGGTTTGTTGTGACAGAGCAAA
Organism: Erythroxylum alaternifolium; assembly: GCA_027478495.1. Classification (NCBI taxonomy): domain Eukaryota; kingdom Viridiplantae; phylum Streptophyta; class Magnoliopsida; order Malpighiales; family Erythroxylaceae; genus Erythroxylum; species Erythroxylum alaternifolium. The sequence continues at coordinate 53,186,745 of JANIIA010000003.1, read as the reverse complement.
AGTGAGGGGGGAGAGAAGAGAGACAATTACACAGAATCTTTAGAGAGAGAGAATAACATCATTCATCATAACCAACACACCTTACATCTGTGAGAACACATGCATAATATAGACCCGCAAATCATCCTCTACACTCGCATACATTGGTGGTTCTATAGATCTTATTATAAACGCTGCGTCTAGTAACTACTATTTCCTATCCGCTGCGTTGTATGCTAAACTTCGTCGTCTTCAATAATTTCTGCAACAATAAACAGATAATGAAAGGATCAAGCTAGGGTTTCCAGAGGTTGAGGATGTCACCGTAACAAACAAATAGCTAAAAATGAAGGGGGTGAGTATTGATCGAATCTAAATTAGGTATTTCATTTTCTTCAAACGATATCATTTTATTATTGTAAGAAAACAACGTTGTTTTCTTAATCTATATTTCTTCTCTTAATTTAAACTGACGTATATTAATAATTAAGATTTTTGGACACAAAGCAAGCTATGTCAACGAACTTAACCGAAAGACTAACGTTATGATAGAATCCAAAAAATTGAAAAATTGAAAAATTTATTATTAAACTTTGAAGTTTGAATTATAAGTATAAAATTGGACAAAGTTTGAGATTCTTTTTTGCAATTAACGCATATTTTTAATATAATTTAAAATTAGTAGAAACGAAAAGTGTAATCAAATAATGTAACATCCCGTTTCCAGAGAACGGGTCGGACCAAAGAAACGGGTCCAGATGTGGTAAATTACCACATCTC
>JANIIA010000003.1:53143363-53180480 GCA_027478495.1 Erythroxylum alaternifolium | reverse complement strand
CTAGGCCGGAGCATGTTCCGGTTTAGTTGATTGACTCTTTGTTCTTTTTGCTTTTTCTTTAATAATATGTGGTGCGGGTTTTTTCTGTTCTGTCTGTTGGGTTTAGCGGCTTCTTAGCTTCTAACCAATAGCTGAACTTTTTTGCTCGCGCCCATTTCAACAAAAAAAAAAGATATATATATTTATATAATAACCCATGAATTATTTTAAAAGATTCAAAAATATAATGATGATCACTATTTGAATAATTATTTGAAAGTTCATTTTTAAGAAAATTAAGTATTTTAGAAATTAAAAAATCTAAGTATATAAAATTTGAACTCAAAACCAACTCTTAAAAATTCTTTCTAAAATTTTACAAATATAAAGATCTTAAATCTCCTTAAAAATTAAATATAAAAAATTCAATTCCAACATTTGTTTTCTAGCTCAATATGTTCTAGGTAGAGATGACATCTTGGTTCAAATCTAATTCAATTAAGCTAAGATCAGATAATTCGATTCAATTTAACTGAATTTTAGGTCAGATGTAAATATAAAATTTTCGAGTCAGATTTAAGTTTGGATGGACCCGAAATCGGCCGACCCAATGCCAAATATAATTAGAGGTTATATGGTAGAAAAAAACAGGAACTTGGATCCAGTAGGCTTCTAGAGATAATGTACGTATTCATTTACCAAAATTATTTTATCTAAGACTATAGTAGGTAATTAGAAAAGTCGGATAGGCGATAAAATGGACTTCCAAATTGCAATAATTGCCATCTCGAAATAATAATATCAACGAAGTTAACCTTACTATCACAGATTCTTCGAACGTAACTTGAAGATGTTACATGAATTATGGTATTTTAAAACGTGCGAATTCTTATATTTTTGTCTTAACATGGTCAGGACTTCGATCTGTGTCAAAATATAGCATTAAATATAGGCTTAAGTGTGGAAAGAAGACACCAATTTTGACTTGAAAGCTCATCTTGTAGTCCAAGGGCACGACAAGCTTGTAATGGAGGCAATGATATGTCTTCGTTAGGTAGGTCAGAGATTATCCTTTTCATTGGAGGAAAACCAACTTGTAATTACTAATGAAACTTTATGAATTTCATGAAAAAAAAGGGGTGAAATTAGGCAAATTAAATGCAGACATTAACTTTATTAAATTTAAGGATTGTTTCTTATTAATATATGTTGCAATGTTTGAATAAAATAAAATTATGCAACATATTATTTATTTTTAAAATTATGTTTATTATTTTAAATAATTTGAAAGTATCTTGTGGTATAAAAATATTTAAAATTTTACTAAATTTCTAGTAAATTATTTTATTAAGAATTCTTTATATGTGATTAAAAATCTCTTACTATTTTTCAATAAAATGATTTATTTTTAGAGCAATGATATCTGTACGTTTTTTATTAAAATTAATTTGGATTAGCCATATAAATTTGTTTATTTGTGCAAATTATATTTTAATTTTTACTAAAATTACCTACGAAATGTTTAACTAAAAATCCTTTCGAAATTTTTAATATTCTAATTTTTAATAAATCAAATTAATAAAGGTCTTTTAAAAAATAAGTGAAACACATGTTTAAAAGCTCATTTACTGTATATCATAGGAGAGTCCTTCCTAGAGATAAGGAGAACAAGGACTTGGATTTGGTCATTAGGGCTGCTAAGAGATCAACTAAAAGAGGACTCGTTCTTAAGCTTGACTAGCATATACATTGAATGGACTTGCCGCATAATGCATGGTCATCACATCCAACTTAATTGAAAGTTGCATGTTATTTCATCTAATTCTCCACTTATTAGACCCTCAATTCTTTGTTCAATCCTACAAAAATTGGTTTTGATAAAAAATGGCTTGAGATGTATAACTAATTAATGACTGCTATGTTCCTCTTTTCATTCCGATTCCTTGTATAATGGTCAAACCATACGAGGAGGGGTTATTTCTAATCCTTACGTGCGTTCTTAAGGAACTAATCTCTCAAATCCTATTGATAAGGTGCTCAATTAGCAAATTAATAATGGAGTAGCTCAAAAGAGAGTGTCACAAAGAATTGATTCCAAACTTAATGGCTTATTGTAAACTCAAGCTGCCCAAAACCAAGTTGAAGAAGTCTATCCTCACGTCAAATTTTAATTTAATAAAAGACAAAGACTTGTACATTTCTTATAATTTACCCAAATCCCAAGTCCAATTATTGGGTTCACAAATATAGTGATTAGTTTGGTCTCCATCGAGAAAGTCAATATGGCACACACATGCTCGCTTGTAGACTTTCTTAAGAAACAACTTAATCAATAAAACCACGCTGAGCCGCCCCACGTAATGTGACCTGTATTGGAATCATCTTACGACAAATCCTTATAATTTACATTTTTGTATATATACATGTCTATGTCTTAACCTCATCTCAACCTCTTCCTCTTCACTATACTCTTGTACTTTGAATTTCTGAATTGCACTGAGTTTGTTGGAAAATGGATATTGAGAGCTTTTCACCCTTGAGGAGGGTCAAGAAAAGAATAAGAACACGAAGCAGTAGCTCCTCTAGCTCTTCTGTTAATAAGTTGTTTTCTTACTCTTGCCTCAGCTTCAAGTACTGCTTCTCTTCTTCCTCGTACAAGATTTCAGCTGCTAATGATAGCTCTCCGAGCATAGGTTTGTTTGTTTATTTGCATTATTCAAAACACTCTCCATCCATTCACGTCCAAGAAGTTGCAGAATCTGAGAAGCTATTTTCTCTTCTGGGTCGCTGAACCCCCCTTTAACACACTTACTGTGTTTTACTTCTTATGAGTTTGGACTGCAAGAACTATAATTTATGAAAAAAAGTAAAGAAGTTAGTTACATGTTCAAAGTTGAAAGATTAACCTATTACTTGATACGGTTAAACTGTGTTTAGTTACTGTAAGATTTTAACAAACTATCTCTAATGGGGTCACCTTTTGATGTATTGAGATAAATGAACATGACAAATTGCTAAGTTTCTTCAACTTCAGTTTTTGTACTTATATATTCGTCAAGTTGCATCTGGAAATGGAGAATTTAATGTTGTTCAGTGCTTAGGTAGTGGTTATATGCTAGGAAGTCTCTGTAATGGGTCCAATCTTGTCGGAAGAAATTAGTTGGTGCAACAAATTATTGATGTTCTTCTCTTCCAATGAAATGATTTTCAATCCTGATGGCTCAATCTATCAAGTCGTATTGACTTCATTACATTTTCACAATAAGTGACCACAGATCTTGATTTACAGGTATGCCAGATCTTCAAAACGTTAATGAATTCTCATTTTCTGAACTTGAAGCTGCCACCAATTCCTTCCATCCATCAACTAAAATTGGAGAAGGTGGATTCGGATCTGTTTATAAGGTACAAGATACCGTCTTATTCTCATACTTGAATCTGAAACTTCTCGTATATGTTAATGATGTTTGTGGTTTGGTTTTTGGTGTAAAGGGAAGACTCCAAGACGGGCAAGTTGTAGCTGTCAAAGTTCTATCTGCAGAATCAAAACAAGGAGAAAGAGAATTCATGTCCGAGATAGCTTCAATGTCCAGCATTAGCCATGAAAACCTTGTAAACCTTCGTGGTGGATGTATCAATGGTTCTTTCAGAATTCTTGTCTACGATTACATGGAAAATGGCAATCTGTCTAGTACCCTAAGTACAAAGTCTTCAGATCCTCGTAACACAACAACATTCGACAATATGTTCATAAGTTGGAAAGTACGACGAGACATATCGATCGGTATAGCTCAAGGACTTGCACATATCCATGAGGAGATCAATCCCTGTATAGTTCATCGAGATATAAAAGCTAGCAATATCCTTCTGGATCATAAGTTCACTCCTAAAATTTCAGATTTCGGTCTCTCCAAGTTGTTTCCGGAGAATACCAGTCGCATAAGTACAAGGGTCGCCGGTACATTGTAAGTGGAGAAACTTTCCTGAATCTAAATTTCTCTTTGCCACGACTTTGCAGCTTTCTGGTCATACATATGTAACAGGTTACTGAATGGTGTTTTGATTTGTTCTGAAGAGGGTATCTTGCTCCAGAATACGCATTCAGTGGTCACTTGACAAGGAAATCAGATGTGTACAGCTTTGGGGTGTTGCTTCTTGAGATTGTCAGTGGAAGGAAAGCCATTGATTTCGACTTGGAGCTTGGAGAGCACTTCCTTGTAGACAAGGTACCATGTTACATATGTATGCAAATTTGCAAGTTTAAGACAAAACTAAAAATTCATTAGATTGATTAATTTGAGGTATATGTTGTTGGAAAAAAAAAGATAATCACAAATATTTATACATTTACATCAATACATGAGTATTGATCTTATTATAAAATTTTTATAGTGTTATTGAGAAAATCTATACCAAAACACTTAATGTATCATATAGAAATTAGAAAATTATTTTTAATAATAAAATAAAATTTATACAGCAAAAATTAATAATTATGTTTATTTTATTATAACACTTTCGAAATAATTTTAAATGATAATTTTATTTTTTATCTCTCCTATAAAATGAAATATCACATAACTAATTTAAAATCACTTATATATTATTATATAAAAGAGAAAATACTTTCGATAAAAAACTTACATAATGGAAAATTTAATTATAATTTCTTTATTTTATTATAATTACGAAAATTAAATTCCACGAACTAATTAAGCTTTCGCTATTCAATTACTCCTTCAAAATTGTTGTACGTAGAATTCTGAACATATAAGTTTATTTCTATGGAATGTATGGTGGGTGCAGGCATGGGACATGTACAAGACTGATATGCTTCTGCAGTTGGTGGATCCATTGTTAGAAGGAAATTTTGCAGAAGCAGAAGCAGATCGATTCCTTAAGGTTGGTCTGCTCTGTGTACAGGAGAAATGTGGGCTTCGACCTAACATGTCAACTGCAATTAAGCTGATGAGAAATGAGATCAATTTCAGCAGCAACAAGGACATCACAAAACCAGGACTCGTCAGCAACTTTATGAATGTCAAAATTGGCCAAAAACGACTCCAGTCTTCTTAGCAGCAAGTTCAGTTTCTTCTTTTTAGAAATGGTTACGAGGGAAAAAGGGATCAAAACTAATCCTACCCATCTAACTAGCTATAATACACATCGAGGTTTTAAATTACATCCTAACGATCACAATTACGTTTACATCTTCTCTAGTTATGGAAATCACTTACAACCGAGTGATTTGATATTATTAGAATCTGAACTATTTTTTCTTTTAGACACGAATTCTTGTTCAGATTGCATTATAAACTCAAAATGATCTTATAAATTCATGGAACTTCGAAGTTATATTCAATGGTTATATATGTATAAATGGTGAATTCCTTAGATAGCATAAGAATCTTTTGCTTGTAAACTACACTCCACTCTACATACATTCATGTATTTAGAATTTCATTTTTAAGGAGATTTTAACATAAAATTGTATTATTTTCACAAATTGAATCACAAAAATGCTACTATCTAAGTTTTCAATTATAAATTTTGGATTAGATTCCTTAGAATAAACTATTAAATACATTTTTTTGCGACCAATTAGAAATTGCCAAATGTCCCGATTAGAAAAATTTTGTAATTTTTTTCCTTTTAATTGAAAAAAAACACAGAAAAAGTGATGATGAGTTGATGACTATGAATCATCGATCAGGTATAAAAAGGAGAGAAAAAAAGATAGGAGAAATTTGCAGTGGTGCCCCCCAAAATCCCCACAATTGATTTCAGGAGATCTTGAAAGGCGGTCCTTTGTTTCTCCTGATCAACATGTCCTTTTGACCTGCTTTGACCGTATACCAAGATTCCCGATTGGCCAATTAGAAAGAAGCAAGAAATGATGTGTGGGGTCCACTGTTCTTTAACCCTATCATGCTGCTCCTAGAACAACACACATCCGCACATACGCTTTCACTTTTCCCATAACCCTTTTTCTTTTTCCTTTCGCTTCAATCTCTTCAAGACCAAGACCAACAAGGAAAAAACACAGATTTTTAAATTTTATTTTAAGGCTATGTGATTAGTACTTTAAAGAGAAAAGACTATTCCCAATAAGCTAACAGGGGCTTGTGATGATTAGGCCTATGGTTTTTTTTAATGCAGATAACCCTAAGCATGTGAGGACTGTGGTGAGCTCAGTTCATGGACATAGAGCTTTCATATACGTCTGTTTAGTACACAGCATGTTGAATTACCTGATAACTAATTTTATCGGTAGTTAATTGATAATTAATTATATTAGTTTATTTAAAAAATATTTGATAAAATTAACTATTTAATATTAATTTTTGATGTGTAAAATAATTTATGAGAGTATGATTTTAAAAATTATAAAGACATGAATATTATATTTTTTAATATTTTATTGAATATTCTTATAAGAATTTAGATTTAGATATTTAATTTTATAAAAATTAAGTTTATAACTTTAATAAAAAATAATAATAATAATAATCTAACTTAGATTCTATATTAATATGAATGATACAATGAGTTATAACATATTAGTAATTTTATTATTTAATAAATTAAAAATATTTATAATTATAATATGAAATAGATAAGATATATAATAGTTATATTATAAAAATATTAATTTAATGTGGCTCTTTACGATCAAAATTTTAATATTATAGTATTTTTAAATGTAAACTAAGATTAAAAAATTTAATTACCCCTTTATTATATTTTTCTAAACTTAATTGTACGACAAAAAAAGCAACTTGAAAATACAAGAGACAAAAAAAGCAACTTGAAAATACAAGAGTAAAAATAAAGAGTAAAATAGATGACAATATTGTCATTAAATAAACAAGAGTTTTAAAAATCAACTTAACGGGGTTTCATTCTGGTCTCACCTTAGCATAGAATATAATAGTAGAAGTAGATTCTTTAGAAGTAATCTAACATTCTTTCCACCTCCAAGATATCCTTGATTGAGGATAGTTTTTCAAATTTGGGTATCCGTGATTAAATCACGATTGGAATATCCAAAAGAATTTGCAAAGAGTGTTATATCGCAGAGAAATGCGCTAGTGTTGTGTTAGCCTTTCTTTCTTTTGTAATAAACAAATCAATTTGTTGGGTTTAAATAAATTAACCAATTAGCTGTTAACTAAACACATTAATAACTTTTTAAGATGTAAAAAAGTTTAACTTTTAGTAAATAAATTAAAAAACTACTGATAAGTTGTTTGCTAAACACCTCTACAGAAAGGTTTTAAAGTATAAGAACAGCTTCTTTATAAGATTTAAATGCTTGTTATAAAATTAATGATATAACAAAGTTGAGGGTTTCTATGTTTCTGATCTTACACAAACATGTGAAGCTCTTCCGGTTAGCAACAGTTGTACCGTACTTGCTCAGCTGATCAGCTCCTTTTTCAGTTTCAGGAGCTTTTCACGTTCAATCTGAACTGGAAATGAGCTACTTGGACTATATATGTGTATCATTATATAGAACTGGAAAACAGAAGAAAAGTCAAGGATTTATCGATCAAAATGGCTTACATTAACCGAGTTTCGATCAAATCCAGACAATTGTTTGTTATGTGACTTTCAACTAATTAATGAAACTGATATCGACAGATACAAAGACCTGCAGAGATTTTTTATTGCTCATGATATCAAATATTGGATTGTGTGCTTTCGGGTTTGACCCTGAGCTTATGGGACTCTTTTTCTTTCTCCCCTCTTTTTCAGGCAAAAAAGCTTTTCACGGACACTGAATCTGTGACCATGAATCACCTGGGCTGTCCATTAGATAAAGCAGGTTACAAGATGGATAGGCGACATGTAATGTAACTCCTAGGTTGTCAGAAAAAAAAAAAAGAAAAGAAGAAAAGGGTATGTGTTAATTTTCTTACAGGACCTCCATTTCCAAGAAGAAGAAAAGCTTGTCATGTGATGGGAAATCAATCTTAAAGAAAGTAATAACCTGCGCTGAGCGTCAGCCTCAGGCTGAGCGTGAGCGACCGAGACCATCAGGTGAAGCAGGAATTATTCCTGAAAGCAACTATCGATAATATTCTCTGTAAAGAAACATCAAATCATCATCAAAAACCCTAATAAAGAACCCTAGAAACTAGAAAGTGGCAAGAAGATAAGCATCAACCTAAAAGTACCTTGGCTTACACGCGAGAGTACCTGAATCTCTGTGAATTACGATACAAAACCTTGAGGCTTCAAAGTTAACAACAAGCTAAACTATAATAAGATGAAGATAAACCTGCAAAATATGTTCATATCATGTGCTAATACACATGGGAACATATGCTTGGCTCCTCATACGCCATCCACGGAGGCCATAGATGCTCCGATGAGCTCTGCAAATGGCATACAGGGAGCCAGGCACATTCGATCTGTATACATGATATATAATACATAGCATGCACATATAAACATATAAATGAGTACTTTTTTTTTTAATGAATACATGAAAACTCTAGCTAGACATGCATATGTACGGGAACTACTAGCTGCTAGAGATCATCTTCTCGAAGGATGATCATCATCTGATGATCTTGAAGTAGGGTTGAGAGAAAGCGAGGGAGAGAGAGAGAGAGAGGGAAAGGGATTGAAGAAGAAGGTGAGAAGGAGAGGGATTTTTATTTATGGAGGAGATTAAATAGAGGGATCTATGGAAAGCAGAAACTGGGTCATAATCAAATGGAGGCTTCAAGCCCCACAAAACCCTTACGATTTGGCACAAAACAAGCAAACCAGTGGCTAAACTTATGGAGGTTTGGCTAAATTTATGGGGTTGTTTTGAGAGGAAAAGAAGGAAAAGGTGTGAAGATATGGACATGGTTGCACCCACAAGCTTGCAACTAAATATAGACACCACCACCCCCACCATCATCATCATCATCATTGGAGAGACAGGAAATGAGTGTAGGGTTGGGTTACTAAACCACTCAATTTCCTAAGCTAACCCTCTGTGGTGGTTTTGAAATCTCCTTTTCTAGGTGGTAAAGCAAAGGTTGCTTTTCTCCTCTGAAGCTCACTTTGTCTGGGAGTGCTTGGAAACACATGGATTCTCTCTATCTCTACTTTCTCTTATTCTCCTTTTATTAAGATAAAGTGAAAAAAGGAACCAAAAAAAAACAATTTTATGTATATCACCATTTTTATTATTCATCCTTCTATAATCTCTTTTTTCCTCCTCAAATAATGTAATCTATACTTTTCACTGATTTATGAGTATTTTCATATTAAAAATCTTTAGTTTATGGTCATATGATATGTCATCATGCATATGATAATGGTAATTAAGGTAGATAATAACTTTAGTTAAAACTAATGTTTTAAAGATCAAATCAGTTTAAGTTTTTTTAACGGCGAAAACTTTGCTTCGGTTAATTTTTTATTTAATTTTATTTAATAATTTTTATTATTAAAAATCGATCAATTTATTCATTAGTTGATCAATTTTCGTAAACTAATTAATTTCATTAATTAATTAATCAATTTTTGTAAACTAATCAATTTTTACGAACCAAAAAATAATTTTTATCTAATAATCTTATTTTTTAATTAAACTTTAAATTTTTTGATAAGAGGAAAAAATCTTTTTAATTAATTTTTAAATTCTTCACTTTTATTAAATCTTTAACCAATTATACATGGTGTAATAGCAAATAAGCTACATTTTAAATTTTTTATCTTATGAGCTTAGCTTTGGGTCTAGTTTCGAAAAAATTGGGTAAAACCATGAACAATGTTTGAGGAATCTGAAGAAGATCTATCTCTATCTGATAGGTTTTGTTTCCTCTTCTGGTTGGATACGTGTCTTGTTCTTATTTTGCAGTAACTTTTGGATTACATTATGAATGATTCTTCTGGCTAGCCAGCTGTTCGATTAATAGCTCCATTTGCAATTGTCACACGACCATGTAACCAAAAATTTTCAATGATTCTTACAGTCTTATTTTTTGAATGTTCTACGAATAGTCAGTGTCTTTGTAAGAATCTTATATTTTCTTCTTCTTTTTTTTTTTTTTGTTAAGAAGGGCCACCAATGGAATTTTAGGGTTGACATCAAAAACAAAAGTTGTCAGGTTCGTCGTGTATGTCTCTCTGTCTTTCGTTTCAGATCTGAAAACATAGATTCTTTGGATGGATTTTTGAGGGCATATGAAGTTCAAGACCATGTTGCTTCATGTTCACATATAAACCAAGGAAGTGCTGCAAGTTGGTATTCCATTTACGAATATGTATTGTAATATGTTAATACTAAACACTTAATTTTATGAAATATTTTTAACTAAATAATTGATGTTACTACTAATCAATCAATTATCGCTCAGTGGGTTGAACATTCAGTTGCTAAAATCTTACTTTAAGATTAAATTTAGAAAAGATGATAGCTTCTTTAAAAAATAGTACCTGTATATTGATTTTTTTAAGAGAAAACTTATCATCTTACAGGAATGTATTCAAAGGCTTATAGTCAATAACTAATTTCAGAAAAAGATATCATTTATGTTCATTTAGTAATGATCTTGAAGTTAATTACTTCTAATGATAATTTAACAAATAGTGTTTATTAATTTTTATTTAATAAAATTTATTTTAATTATTATCAATTATAACACTTTTTTATCACTAAATCAATCCAAAGTAATAATTCCTTTGAAGCTAAGCAACAAATTAGTGAATAAACCCAAATGAATACTTAGAAGTGAATTTGAAAAGAAATGGTTTACTTTGTAAGAGTTTTGGGACCCAACTAAAGTAAAGATCTACAAGATCTTTAATAAAGCAAGATTTGATGATTTAGCTTTTATGGGAACTATTTGTATGATTATGAAAGAAAGTTCAAAGCACATATGGTACCAAGTTGAGGACCAAAAACTAAAGAATGACATATAGGAAGCTGATATACACTTAACAGGTGTTTTGATCCCTAGCCATTCAACACCTATACACCCCTTGTGTGGGTCTATATTAATATAAGAGACAAAGATATGCTCCCAAGTCAAGAATGAAAGGCCACCTTAAGCCTATCTCCTCATGTCATTATCCTTTTGACTTCATCTATAAATTTTCTTCACATTTATACCTTGCCTTTTCTTCATGTTATACCTTTTATTTTTATATATTTTTAGGAAATTATTTTTTAATATTCAAAAATTTTAAATTATTTGTAAAGTTAAAGATGTAATATTAAAAAAATTTTAAATTATTTGTAAAGTTAAAGATGTAAAACTCTTATGTAATTTAATTTTTTTTGAAAAGCTCTCCTAATATTTAAAATTAAAAAATTATAGTTTTCAATATTCTAGAAAAATCCTGTCTTTTATATTTTGATTAAAAAATAATGGCGGACATTATATATGGACCAATCAAATGCTAGTTATATAATGATTAAATCCAATTTTTAAATTTGAACAAAACTAATTAAAATCAACTCAATTTAATAATTTATTGTAATTATTTTAAATTATTAATTTAAGTCAAATTTGATTAAAGAACTGAGTTGGGATGTTATGTCAATAACATTTGATTAGTTCATGTATGATATTCATACTATATGTGATTCGTTGCTATTTTTTAACTGAATTTAAGAAAAATAATTTTCCTTAAAGAATTCTAAAATTTAGAGGATTTTTTTAAAGTTTCTTAAACCATAAAAAATATTTTTGTCTTTTACCCTTATTTATAACACAATTTTTCACTAATAAAATAATTAAATTCTTTTCCATAAAAATAATTTTAAGAATATTTAACCTTCCGTTTTTCAACTTAGATTACAACTCCTTATAGTACTGCACCAGTAAATTGTTATACCACTTATTTAACTCTCGTGATTTTTTATTTTCTAAAATTTGTTAAAATCTGACCGAAAAAGTTTAGATTAATATGATTTGGATCAATTATGTTGCTGATTTGAGTACCTTTTAGAAATTATTGAATTCTTTCTTCCATCATGAATTAATCAGAAGATAGTCAACGAAAAGTCAAATATATAAGGCTCTTTTCTTTGTGAGAGTCGAGAGAGGGGCATCAATTTTACGTAACTTTCTCTTTTTTATTGGTTAGTCCACAAGGTATCTTAGAAGGATCCCAATTATGAGACGATGACTTTAAGTTATTCATACTCAGACTAATTTTTGCTCGCACTAGGTCGGCCTGTAAGGAGTAAAGTAATGATCAAACAGGTCTTTTCATTCTCAAGACTCGAACTTAAGACCACTGGTTAAGGGATAAGAGTGCTGAACCACTCACACCAACCATATTTAGTTTACGTAAACTTCTCTTTATATTTTTACAAATAGTCCGTTTTTATGATTCAAATATGTAACCTTTCAGTTACACATGAGTAACTTTACCGGCTACTCCAAAATTCCAACGAATTATTCAGAAGATAAATTATCAAAATGCAAATTTGAGAAAGAGCAACTCAAAGAGGAGAAACTCATGGTCTAAATGGCTCATGGAAAGTAACAAAAAATTGATGATAAAATAAACCACTAGCTTTGTGCATAAAGCCCTAAATTAGCGGACGATTGTATCGTATATCATGTCAAGACTAGTAAGAGAATAAATAATCATCACTGGAAAAAAAAATTCCACTTATAAGTTGTCTTTGCTAGTGGATGAGTTGACAGGACTCTGTCTCGTTTCATTTCTTTGTACTTAAGGTTTCTTTGTTCTCAACTTGTTCTTTTGGACCTATATGCTTCGCCTTCCAAAATGAAGTCGACAGTACTGTTCTTGTCATATGAAAATTTCCAATCCTATTTTTTGTCAGATTCCCACAGATAATTATTGTCATATATTATGTCAATAGTTTTTGAAATCACAAACAATACATATAATTACAAACAAATTGAATAATAAAATATAATATAATTGTAATTATAACTATAACTCGTACAGTAAGATAAAAAAATGAATTATTAATTATTTGTTTTGATGTGAGTATGAATTAAAAAATTATAACTCATATTAGAATCTTATAAATATGAACAATCTCGAGTGTTAACAAATTTAACTAAGCAAATATTAAGACTTATGTGAGGTCCATATAAGTGTTAATAAAAAAAAAATCAAATATTTTGTTCTAATTACTCTGTTTTAATTCTGTTTTATTAAATCTCATTCAAATATTTATGTGAGCTCCACATAAATATGGGTATGAGATTTAATAAAATATGATAAAAACATCATAAAATTTGATCCTACTCCAAGGACTAGCAAAAAAAGAAGTATGTACTATGCATATATATGCTTGTTTCACAAAAAACCAACATAAAAGTTAAAGCTCACGGACAAGAATCGATGACAAGAAATGTCATCCGGGAGACTAAAAAGCAAATGAAATTAAAGGAAAAAAAAAGAAGGAAATACTCTTCAATTCCATCGAGATTTTAATAATCACGATACACCAACAAATGATATACTTAACACTGCCTTCTAAATCAGACCAAAAATTAAATCAATAAGATAAAAAAATTAAAATTTAAAAGATTCAATTAATATTATACTGTCATAAAACGGTTAAATATTAAAATTAAAAATTTTTAAAAATGATGGAAGAATACTATTTTTATACATAAAAAAATTTAAAGTTTAATTAAAAGAGATAATTAAATAAAAATTAATCAGTTTATTTTGATTTTTACAAATTGATTAATTTTTAAAAAATAATCGATTAATTAATAAACTGATTAATTTTTAATAACAAAGATTATTAATCTAAATCAAATCAAAGTTAAAAATAAACTACAATATTAGTTGGTTAAAGATTTTCATTATTATCTTGCCGAATTGGTGGTTTGATACTTAAAAAACCGAATAAGTCCACTTGGAATGCAACAAAACATGTGTAAGAAGTGATGTGTGCATGCCTGTGATAAAATATATATAAAAAGAAAAGAGTATTAAAGAAAGTGGTGAGAAGGTGAATAGAGAGAGGGATCGATCTTCCTTCTGTGTCTTTGAAAAGGCTGCAAGATTAAGAAGGTGGTCGAATTTGTTTTCATTATTGTATGTAGAAAATGGTAAACGATCCAAAAAGAAAAAAGGAAAGCTTGTTGAAAGATGTTTATTAAAATCGGAAAAGAATAAACATTTTTTAAAATCTTTTATCGTGTATAGCGTTGGAAGCAACAAGTGTGGGAATCGTTGTGTCAGAGATTATACTTACGGGTCTTCCACTCTGTTTGTATGTATCTAAGTGTCTCTCCTGGTTTGATATTCTACTGATCATCTTCATCTTTATCGTGATCCGACCCTAAGCAAACCCTTTTATGCTCTGTATCTATATAAATTCATATATTCTAATATACATGTATGTATAGTAAGCAAAATACAAATAGAACTCAGTTTCTTGGACTCAAGCAAGCTTGACAGGCCATTTTTGTAGCCTTTCTCTTCTTCTATACGCCTCGAACTGCACACTCGATGCAACACATTCACGCACACACATATTCACAAACTCACCCAGAACCCACATATTGTGATGATGAGGGCAGGCAGGTCTCAGACCTGTCATGTGCCAGCCAGCTTCCGCACTTCTTCTGATCTGTTTCATCCTTAAAAAAAAGGTTTATAAACTTGAGAGCTCTTTAATTTAAAGTACTTTAATTAACATCTTAATTATTCTATAAACGCTATAATATTGTAATTATGGTTCGAACACTTATCTTAATTTATTGAAAAATTTTGAAATCATAAAAATTCTAATTAATATATTTTACTTAATTTATAAAGAACAATTGTTTCAATATTAAATCATAGTATTGTGATTGGAATGTGAATTTTAAATTTAATTTATTATCAAAATTTTAATAAACACAAAATATTTTTATTATCATCTAACTTTTATTTATTGAGGGTGAGTCTATAAGTTGCTCCTTTGTAATCATTAGGTTACAAGTTTAAGTCAAAGAAACAACCTCTTTGTATATAACCCTCCCCAAGACTTCCACAAAATAAGGAGCTTTGTGACAAGTAGGAGTGGCTTAATTAGATTCAACTCCTCACTTAAGGCTCTCTTTTATAGGAGGTCTTGAGTTTGAGTTACTAACAAAGAGAAAAGAAGAGGAATTTTCCCTGTTGATAATCCTCTAGTCTCCTAGGTATGCTTCTTGGTCAGATCAATTGTGGACGTCTCACTTCCAGCGGCAATGTGGGAGTTGGAACTACTAGGGAGCCTGGGGTTGATGAGATGCTAAGCAGGGTCAGTGATCAATCAACAGCTGATCAATTAATATGTGACGACTCCTTGTGTGCAGAAGTGTACAAGCTTCGTAAAACCTGAGGAATTTTAGAGTTCTAAATTTACCTCCTCTAGGACTCTTAGGGTGGAATCTTAGGAGCTTAGGATTAGTTCGATGAAGCTAGAATACTTAATGTATATAAAAAAAATGAACTTTGTGTACTAATTGGGTTAACTTTTTTACTTTTCTATATTACATTGTTATAATTATAGCCTAAACAATCACTTTAATTAATTTATTATAATTTTTTAATAAACTCAAATTTTAAAAAACAATTTAATTAACACCTTAAATAATCGTTTAATTACAATATCCTTGTTATGGTCCAAACTCTCATTTTTATTTAGTATAATTATTTTAACAAAATTTGAGCTTTTCAAAATATTTTAATTAACATTTTGCTTAATTTATACAACTTAAGCATAGTAGATTTAATCATAATATTATAATAATAACTTAACAGAAGACTTGATAGGATTATATAACAAGAACTTCTTCATTACCAACCCTTTTGCAGTTAGGTTGTATAATGGCCAACCAAGTTCATCAAACATATTCCAAGAGACCAGGAACTGAGGTTAGCTAAATTTATTTTTAAAAAATTCAAAATTTATATTACTTGTTCTGTATGTATACGGTGTGTGCCATATATATATAGAGAGAGAGATACTCATTACTCCTCGAGAAAAGCTAAGGAAAAAAAAAAAACCACGCATGTTGTTATGTTAGTGATGTTGTACTCTTTCCCATACATTTCATGTTGTTCTTCTCTACTTTTGAGAAGCATTTAGTAGTTCTATGTATAATCCCCGCCGTTTCTCTTAGTCAGCTCTTTTGTGTGTTCGAAACCCTACTTTGTTCTTGGCTCACATCAAAACACTGTAAGATCATGTGTACAAAGCGTGAAGAGTTGGTGCTGTGAATGTCGAAACCCTAGCTTGCTTGCTAGCTAGCTAGTTTTGTCTTGTAGTTTCGTAGGGATTTACATATACAATAAATTAGTGTTTTAGAAAGTAAAGAAAAGTAATGAAAGAGGTGAGTTCGAATTGAAAATTAAAATATTATTTGATTTTAATTTAACTTATTTTATTCATTTTTAAATTATAAAATTTACCAAATTTATATTAAATTTAAATTTAATTGAGACTTTTAATCGAGTTGAGATGAAATCAAGCTAATTTGTCATACATTCTTAATGGTTTGAAATAATTAAACATATCAAATGCCTCTTAATTAAGAAAAAAAAAAGGATTACATGTTTGTCGTGGCTCCACTAAAAAACATGCTCAGTTTGTTCAAGTTTTGAGGTTTTCAAAGAAAAGTGAAGAAGAAAGCTGTTAGATTAGACTCGGTTTGTGCTTTTGCAAGCAAGAGGGTAGGTTATTCAGAATGACTAGAAAAAGCATGACAATCAGAGTACTAGGACGTAGGGTTTCATTCAATTTAAAGCTCATTTTTTAAATTTAAAATATAAAGTAAGTAAATATAATCATCAACAAAACAATACCTAATAAGATTCTTGTTGAAATGCAGAGTTAAGAGAGATTTGATGATACACAGTTTTATAGAGATACTGTTTAGGGATAATAATAGATTGACCTATGGATCTAAATTAAGGTATTTTCAATGAATCAATCCATAAGTTAGACTTAAGCTCAAACTAACTTTATGTCCAACACTTTTAAACAAAATAACATCGTTTTGTTTAAAAACGTTAGGCTTAATTATAGGCATCCTAGACCTAGATTCAATTAAAAAAGATATTTTACATTTTTAGTTTTAAAAAAATTGTTTTAAAAAATTTGACTGGACTAACACATTGTCATCCCTAATGTTATTTTTGATATACCCACATGTAGTGCAAATTAATAATACAAAATATTAATAAATATGTATAACTAAACATATAAAATTAAGTAATACAATACATATAAAACATGGTAAAAATTATCATTACAAGATAAAATATGTAAATAAATATACAAATTAGGATAAAAGAAGAGACAACTAAATACTATTCCAAATCAATTTTGATATTGTTTCATAATATTTTGAAAATAATATGAAACTTCTTTAACATCTTCTTCTTTCAATTTTAGATGTTAAATAGTTGACAAATTGAGTTTGTAAATAATTCATTGCAGGAAGACAATTGATTACTAAAATAAATTCACCTGCATATAAATCCACAAGATGATTCAGAAGTCATGATATATAAGGATGAGATTTAAGTATTTTGACTAAAATTAACTTTAACTAGCAACAATTCGAGTCTTTTCCATCTTGACCTTGCATTTTAATAGAATTTTTGTTAGGGACGTCAATGGGCCAATCAGGCTCAGGTCACTCTTGACTCAACCCATTCTTCTTATTTTTTTAAAAAACTACAAAACAATATTATTTTTGTCATTCTGGTCGGCCCATGGGCTAGACCTAGCAATCCCATGCTCGTTCTGACCTCAATCTGTGGTCCGGTCCGATCAAACTAATTTGATTCGTAACCCACCCATGGTTGGGTTAATCCGAGCTAAAATCGAATCGGGCCAAGGTGGGCTGAATGAGCCTGGCTAAAATTAACATCCTTAATTATCATCAGGTGACTGTTGTTGCTGCTGTTGAATCTTTTCCATGAATAAAATAATTTGATTGTAGAGAAAATCTGGCAAGGAAAATTTATGCAAATCCTACTCTAAGGCCACATAGAGGGGATTAGATCTCTTGTTCTGACTATGGTGTTCCTACCATGTTTCATTAAATCTCATTTACACATTTACGTATACCCTACATAAATATATAGATGAGGATTAATAGAACAAGATTAGAACAGAATAGCTGGAACAGAGGACTTGATGAGTAAGTAGAGGCCCTTTGTTTTTAATATTATAATCATTATACAATAGCTATTTTTCATAGTTATTTAATTGTTAGAATAATATTTCTTAAGAGCTTCTTAATATAAAAGGTTATAATTTCAAATAGTAATAAAAAAATTCTCAGAATTTACCTAAAAGTTAATACTTAGTTAGAAGTGAAGATACATTTAAATTTGTAAATGCTAATTAAATTTAATTCGTCATTTAATTTTTAAAATATTAAATATTTTATTTAAAATATATAATTTACAAATTTTACTTGTTTACTTAATGATATATAAAAATATATATCTTTGGTATTACCAAAAAAAAAGAAAAAAAAGTACATGACACTTGGCTTCTTTAATAGGCAAATACTGAATGTGATAGGTCAGTGAAAAACAAAGGACCATGTGTGCGGTGTCTCAGTAAAGTACAGGTTTCAAATTTAAAAGCTAAACACAAAAATAATAATTAATACATATGACCCTTTATTATTTATATTTTATAAGGCCATCCGAATTTTCTTTTTCTTTTTTTAGAAGAAATATTGCCCGTAATTTTAGAAAATTCAGGAACAACCAAACATGTCTTTGAACAATATCAACAAAAATAATAACAATTCAATAAAAATTATTCTAAATTTGGTAAGATTTAATAATATCCAACCTTATGAAATTGCTTTGACACCATTTTCACTGTTTTACATCAACTCTTCATTAATACCAACTTCATGAACCTTCAGGCAATGATCACAAGCGGCCCAATGAACACCAACTTTATAGATTTGCAAGGAGTTTTGTTGAAAAGGCCCGAAAAAGTTTACATAATCGTCAAAATAAGGTTAAAAATTTACACCGATAATGCCCGCTTGCTCGTAATATAAGATATTCAAAAAGCCTACTGAGTAGGGAACTCAAATTCTCTGTGTCACCAATCCTAATTCAACCCTATGCCTCTCCATCTTAATTATTCATTTATGTTGAAACCTACCGAGTAGGGAATTCAAATCCTCTGTGTTAACAACCCTGTTCCAACCCTGCATCACTCCATCCTAACCATCTATTTATGTAGTATCATCCATTTATGTAGTACCCCACATAAATGGATGGTTAGGATGGAGTGGCGCAGGGTTGGACCAGAATTGGTAACACAGAGAATCTCATCTCCCGAGTAGGGAGGTAAACCGCACAAACGGTGGCCGATCATAGTCGCAAGTTTCGAAAGTTCATTGTAAAGGGGCTAGTGATGTTGATACAAATATGATGTGAAGTTGGAAATAATTGTAAAGCAATTGTGTATGCTCCAATTTACAAGGGAATCAAGAGATGAGGAATGAACCTTGATGAATGAATGATAGAATAGAATAAGGTCTTACAATGTCAATCCCATTGTCATAATCTGATCCAACAAAGTTGCCACATTAGACATTGTTGGACGGTCACTGGGATTCTCCCTCAAAGCAAGCTCAGCTACATCTGCAAGTTTAAGGAGAGGTTCTACGTTTCGAGGTAGAGCTACATTCCGGTCAATAATGGCAGCTGCTCTTCCTCTTCTGATCAAAGGCAACGCCCATTCGACCACACCGGCAGGTGTGCAATTCCGGTCGTATGCTTTCCGTCCACTTAATACCTCTAGCAGAACAACTCCAAAATTGTACACATCACTCTCCATATCTCCATTTAAATCCCTGTCATTAGCACTTAGAAGTCCAAAATCTGCAATTCTTGCTCCCCATTCAGAGTCCAACAGAATGTTTGAGGTCTTCATATCCCGATGAATCACGGGCGGTGTCACTTCACTATGAAGGTACTCCAATCCTCTTGCAGCCTGCAATGATATCTTCAACCTCAAGCTCCAATCTAGAGGAGAAAGGTCACCATGAAGATGGTCATGAAGTGTGCCATGAGGCATGAACTCATAAACCAGCAATCTCTCTCCCATTTCAGCACAATAGCCTAACAAGTTTACAGTATTAATATGTCTTATACTGCACAAAATATCTAATTCTGCTTCAAATTCACGACTGTTAGTGTGAATTATTGTGGCAGCATTAGCCCTTTTCACTGCCACTTGCCTACCATCAGAAAGAACAGCCTTATAAACAAAACCAAAGCTCCCTCTTCCAAGCTCGTTGAATTCCTTGAAACCATGTGTTGCATCTTTCAGTTCCGAAAGACGGAACACTTGTGCATCCCCAACATAAGCAGTTAAAGATAGAACAGGTTGCGGATTGGGGTCAGGATCAGCCTCTGCAACTGGCTTTCCTACACAAAAACAGCAGCAACATTTTCGTTTCTCTTCACCTTTAGTATTCTTCCTTGGAAGAATGAACCATCCAACTGAAACTAACAAGCAAGCTGACACGAAAGAGCCAATGAAGATCACTAGTTTCTTTATATCTTGTTGATGCTTCTGATGAGCTCTCACCGAAGAAGGAAGCCCACAAACATCCCAGCAAGAGCTGTTCTGGCAAAGGGAACAAGCAGTGCATACCCTATCAGCATTTTCACTACATGTACTAGATCGAAAATAGCCCTGGGAACAATTTGTTCCACAAGGCAAGCAAATCTTCAACTCCTTTCTAACACATAGATTGGTTAACTCTGGCTCATTCAGAATGCTTGCATTGAAAGAGAACTTTCCAATGGGGCAGGAACCAGCAGAACATACTCCAGGACTGCATAACTGCAGAGGTGGGCTATAATTTGGTGATGATTGCCTGCGAACACTCCAGCAATCAAGCACCAAATCAACTTCTCTAATCCCACAAACAGTATAGTCTGATGAAGCAACAGCTATAAATCCAGAACTCCTTGGAACCGAAGACGAATCGACACTTCCCCAGCATTCGACTTCATGATTGTCCCTACGAATTCCACAAAAGT
Organism: Erythroxylum alaternifolium; assembly: GCA_027478495.1. Lineage (NCBI taxonomy): Eukaryota > Viridiplantae > Streptophyta > Magnoliopsida > Malpighiales > Erythroxylaceae > Erythroxylum > Erythroxylum alaternifolium. Next base: position 53,159,477 of record JANIIA010000003.1, on the reverse strand, counting down.
GACGTGCACCTGCCGTTAAACTCACGAATTGGCTTGGAGCCAGATTAACACCAAATTCATTACTGTCCCCCCAGCATTTTACTTCACTGGATGCATTAGAAACCCCACAGACAGAACTTCTTCCTGAGGCTAAACTCACAAAATCGACAGAAGTACCTGAAACTCCTAATTTAGCTGATCTGGGACCCCAACAAACAGCCTCACCTTCCTCACTAATGCCACAACTAAACCCATCTCCAGAAACTATCCTTCTAAGCATAAGATTCTCAAAATGCGAATCGCGAAAGGAATCAGAAGTTCCATTGAATTCCCAACAATCTACATTTCCAAACTCTGACCCGGAATAGTAATATCCCTTAATAGCACAAGCGTGATCTCTACCTATTGCGACTTGAGAATAAGAATTGTCCTGCAAAGTTCTGGGAACAAGATTTGTACCTGGGTTCGACAAATTAAAACAAAATGCCTGAGACGTGTTCGACGTAATGCCGCAAATAAGCCCCTCCCCGCCTGACAGAGAGGCCATCGGTGGGTGAGAGCTGAAGTGAGCTGACGCGAATGAGGCAGAAAAGTTATCACCTTTGTCCCAACAAATGATCTCTTGTTTCCCATCAGCATCAATTGCGCAGAAGAACCCATTTTCTCCAAACGCAGCTGCTATCGGACCCGAAGACCCGTACCCAAAAGCCGTAAACTGCAGACATGGAAGCACAAGAAGGAGAACGACGAGGAGAGAAACAGACAGGAATGGTGAGACTTTCATGTCAACGCCGTTGTCATAAGAATAGTAGTTGGAGATTGTTTGAGGAACTTGTGATGGTCATGAAGGCTTATGGACATTTTTATTACAGATTCAGATTTCAGACAGTTAGAAGTCAAAGGAAGGTGACTGTCTGAACCAAACGTACAGTTAGTTAATCCAAATAACTGTAATTTAAAAATCAGGAGGCCTAACTGCTTCAGTCCCTGTAGCTCTAGTTGACTACAAGTCCTAACTCTTTAGCATATCAATCCATGAAAATGCAAGGTTTTAAATTGCGGATCGAGATTTAGGGAATGATTCCAGGTGCAATTAAAGGCGAAATTGTGCTGTAATTCCTTTGAAAGGTTGAGCAGAACCAGGCTGTAACCAAGAGGACACAGGACAGGACACAGGTTAATGTTAACTAGGCCCTCAGGACTGCAACTTTGTTTCTCTGAGTCAAGTTGGTGTATAAAGAATTGTAAACCATATCAGGTTGAAGATACAATAAGAGAGTATTCTCATTACCAACCAGTGGACATCATCTGCTTATGACCATACAGCTCAACAAAGTTAAATAATTCACAAACATAAATACCAGAACGTGGGCTGTTCATGCACATGTTTCCTAACTTTCAGCTCCCATCAATGTGTGTTATTACAACTTATTGTAATTGCAGACACATCTGTCACAATAAAACTTTGTTATTACAACTTATTGTAATTGCAGACACATCTGTCATAATAAAACTTTGTTGAATTATGGTTCTGTATCTGATAATTGAGGACAAAATCTAGAAATAATTGCAGAATGGTCCCGTCCATGAAAGAGCTTTCAAAATAAATTAATGGGGTTGAGCTGATAGTACTTCCGTACCCTGCAAACAGTGTTTTTTAAAAGCATCCAAAGTGGAGGTAAGATTTAGTCAATGGAGACAATAGGCACATTCTCTGGTGCATCAGACGATTAAGAAGTCCCCAAGTTGTGATTTAGTTGGTGGTTTGGCTCAAGATTAACAACTCTGTCTCTAAATTCAAAGGTCAAAATCGTGAAACTTAAGGTTCCAGGTGAAAAGAACTTTATGACCGAGTGGTTCCAATTAAAGACTTTAAGATATTGCTGTAATGCAACCTATAGTAATGGCGATGGTTTTTAGGCTGGTTTGATCCGAATCAGTTTCAGACATACTCAAAAAGTTCAAACCCGTTTATTAGACTGAAGTTAAATTTTCTCAGTTTGAATCTGGTCTAACCAAACTTGAATCAACTACTCAAAAAGTTAAAATTAGCTTGTTAGATTGAAGTTTCTCAGTTTTAATCCGACTGAAGTAACTTGAATCAGCTGTTAAAAGTGCAGATTTCAAACTAGATATATAAATATAAATTAACAACTAAGCCGATCGATCTGGACTTGAGTTAATCTACCATTCATGATGTAATATAAGTTTGAAGTAGAGACTTTAACACATTGCTTGTAATGTAACTTAGTAATGACTATGGATTTTGGACTAAGTTCCAAGTCAACTTTAGATATATTCAAAAACTTCAAACCCATTTGTTAGACTAAATTTAAACTTTTTCAATCCGACTCAAATAAACTTGAATTTACTTGAAAAGTTTAGAACTTTTTAAAACTTGAATCAACTATTAAAAGTGGAGATCTCGAATCATTTGTATAAATATGAATCAACTACTATGTTTACGGATTATTATATGTTTCTATAAGTTTAGTTAATTGTACTTCACTCGATGCCAATACAAGGACATAGGAAACCTGTTTTCATTAAACAAAACAGTTACATGGGACTTTTACAGTGAAGAAGCGAGCAGATAAAAAAGATCGGAATTGTTCAAGGCGAAACTGATCTTGGGATGATAATGTCTCCAATGTTGTTGTGCCAGGGATCAGCCAAGTGAGTTGCCAAGTTCTCCAGAGGTCCAGTTCCAGGGTAAGCTGATTGTTGCACACAGAATCCCACGAATGCCAGTAAAGCTAAACGACCTACAGAACCAAAAATTTCATAAATGTTTAGTGCTTTAATCCTTAAAAGAGCATGTGAACTGAACTGGGGTCCTTAAGGTTTTTGTACCGTTTTTGATCTCTTTGACCTTGTACTCCTCGAACTTGACAGGGTCCTTGGAATAACCCAAAGGGTCAAAAGCACCACCTGGGTACTTCTTCTTCTCAGGGTCTTTCTCCATACTACGTTGGTGCTCAACGAAGGCAATTGCTATGAACTCGATCACCAAAATTGTTGGAAGAGTTCCCCATGGAACTGGTTGTCCTAAGTATGTGGCTTGACCACCTGGAATTGCAGCCCACTCCTGAGCCTGTACCCAGTTCCCATATCCCAGAGCCTCTGGTACTAGAATTCCAGGCTGCAATGTGCACGCAATACAGGAGATAGTTCAGTTTTTTCACAACCATTGCAATGTCTTCTGGTTACCATTTTCATGTTCCAGGTTTTGACAGAAACCTTAAAAGGAAGGTCATTACATATCTCCAGAGTCATTGGAACTTGGATTAATGGATGTTAGTAATTGGAAAACTAAAAAGGAGTCACTTGAACTTACGACAGCAAGCATAGCCCATCTGCAGTGAATGAGTTCAGATTCCTTGAACCTCTCCAGGTTTTCAGGGACCTCACCAAGCCGAAGTGGGTCGAACCCAAAGTCACTGAAACAAACATGTAACGAACATTTAAGAAACCGAACACACGAACAACGTAACTGGACAAAAAGAACCAGACACGTTTGTTTTTACCCAGGAGCAGAACCATCGAGATAAGGAGGTCTTGGTTGACCAGGCATCCAATCTGCAGACATGGCCACACGAGAGGAGCTGCCATTGACACCTGGAAGTGGAACAGATGAAGCAAATTTGGACTTGGAAGAGGAGAGTAGTGAAGGGAAAGCAGTGGCAATGCCACAGCTCATCAATGCATTGGAAGCCATAGCCACTTTTCTTGGAGTTCTAAAGAGAAATGGAGGTTGTGAAGTGAAGTGGGAATAATAAGAGAGAGAGATGGATATAAGCAAATCTATATGTAGATTTTGATTGGCTAACGTAACTTATGTAGGATTATTTATTGGGCCACGTAGGATAGGCCAATCCACTAACTTGCTTACGTGGAATATCGTTTGTATATGTGGTGGAGGTCGAATTGCCACCTAAAAAAATCAAGATCCTTTTCTTTTTCTTTATATATAATTACCAATGAGTAAAAAATCTGATAGGTTTTGTCAGTCAACAAATAAAAATTTTCAACTGTTCATTTTTTATTCAATTTATTTTAACAATAATATCTTTTTTAATTTAATATTAAATTTTTCTGTATTTAAGTGCAATCTTTTTTAATCATTTTCAAATTCTTTTATTTTATTTAATCTTTAGTTAATTTTATGGTAGTGTAATTTCGATTAAACATTTTAAATTTTAAACTTCTTATTTTATCAATTTAACTTCCGATTTTTAAAATAATGATAATTTGCATAATTTTGTTTTCAATTACCCAAGGTCCAACCCCACAATATTGATTTTTATTTTTATAATTTCCTTGATATTTTTTAATATACATTAAATAGAATGTTGAATATGTATACTAATTTGTAAATTATTTTTTAAAAATAAATAATTTTGTACATTTTATATTTTCTCATCAAATCTCAAGTTTTTTTTGAATAAATCATAATCGATGTAATTAGAATTAAAAATAATAATATACTAACTTTATATTACTCTAAAATAATGTTGTTTATTTTTAAAATTTTTAAATTTATAAATTAAAAGAATTTCATTTAAAAAAATTTACAAAACATTTAAATGGAAATTTAAATTTAATTAATTCGAATATTTTTGTATAATTAAAAGAAAGTTTGATTGATTTTGGCTCCTTGAAATGCTTTCCACGTTTGAATGTTCTTATGACAATTGTATTAAACACCAAATGGATCGTATCAATATCTAAAATGAATTGTATCAATGTCTAGCCCTCATAAATTTTGGTTTGGTATTAGTTAATAAAAAGAATTTGGTTGTTTTGAAAGAAGAAACTCATAAAAAAATTGGTTTCTTAAATTTAATTTAAGATAACAATTTATTTATTAAGCTAAATTGTTTAATATATATATTTTTAATTTTTATAACTTATCTTATAAATTTTTTAATTAAAAATATTTAATATATATTAATCTAAATCAAAAAGAACTTAAATTATGGATTTGTAATTAATAATTTATCAATAGTATATTTTTATTAGGGATGACAATGGGCTGACCTGGTTAATCTTTTTAAAATAAAAAATATAAAACTACATCTTTTTTAACTGAGTTCAGGTCTGGGCTAATCAAACCTAGATCAATCCGAAGCACAACTCAGCTTAGGTCCTAACGATATTTTTTGATGTAGAAGAGTTAGATCTCGGATAGGTTTGGGCCTGATAGTCTAAGCTCAGGCAACCTAGACTCGAGCCCAATTACAAAACCTAATTTGGGTCCAATTGTTACCCCTAATTTTTATGATTATAAATTTATTTAATTTAATTAAATAATGTAAAACCTTCTAAAAAATGATATCTTAATATTTGTTGTCTCTAAGCATCCATTTAAAAATATAAAAATGATTTAAAACTAAATGTATAGTATTAAATATTTAATTAAAAAGCATATGGAATAAATAGTTATCATCGATTGGTTGATTATTACTCAACGACTTAAAACAGCAGAGGACGTACGACATGTCGTATTCTATAAAATGTGCCCCACAAACACCAAAACTCTTCCTTCTCTTGTCATCGAGCAAAGTCTCCCTCCGGTGGATCAGTACTTACTGCATTTGGCCTCAAAACCCCAGTTCTGTCATCGAAAAACCCTAATTAACACAATCCATCACCAATTATGAGCTCTTCGACCATTCCTGGAGTAATGATCCCTTCTCCTTTGTGTTTTCTTTACGATCCAATGTGTGAATGTTAAAACAATGGGATCTGTCCAAAAAAGATCCAGTCGTTATGTGCTTTATTTCTATGATCTGTTGTGGAATCGTTTTCTCTTTGGAAGGATGTGAAAGGAATGAATTTTGCAAAAGATGTTCGATCTTTAACTGCTTCTTTCTGTGATACGTAATGGGTTCTTTTTCTCTTTGAAGATCTGCAAATGTGCGGATTTTTAAAGCAATGGGATCCTTCCAAAAATTCAATCTTTAAGTTGGTTTTTTGATTGTTGTTGTTGTTTTTGTTCTTATTAATGACAGGGACTGGGATCGTTCTCTGAATTCACGCGTCTATGCAAGGGCCTGGCGGTGGTTCTATTCGCCGGTCACGCTTTAATTCAGATTTTCCCTTCTGCACTCGATTATCTCGCTCTTATTCCTGCTAGGTATGTTGTGATTTTCCTAAGCTTTTGGTTGGAGAAAAGAAGAGAATGAATGGGAGAAATTATCAGTGTTTCTCTGCTTTTGACTCTTTCTATTCTGTTCTGCAGGACAATTCCTTTTGGATGGAACCTGTTAACTGCTGGTTATATTGAAAAAACTCTTTATGGGGTACTCAAAAACCACTATCAAAATTTTGGCCCTTGTTTGTTTTTACATTCATGGGAATTTTGGCACTTGATTTTGTCTGATGAGTTTGCTTATACTTTTAGGTGGTCATCAGTATTTTATGTCTCCTGGTTATGGGGAGGCTCCTTGAACCTGTATGGGGATCTAAGGAGTTCTTGAAGTTCATCATTGTGGTCAACATTCTTACTTCAATGTGTGTTTTCATAACTGCCATCTCATTTTACTATATAACAAGACAGGAAACTTATCTGTAAGTATGGATTATCAACTTTTTGTGCGTATTTTCTATTTGCTTCTGCCTAGTAGTTCTTTAAAATTCGCCTCTTCTGCGCCTTGCATGATGTTGTCCTTTTTAACTGAAACAAGGTCAATCGAAGAAAATGATAAGTTGAGCTTAATAAATTTATTGGGTAGAGACTAGAAACTTTGTTATTTGACTTATTTATCTATGGCTGTTAATTAGGTTTTGTGGAAGTTTGATCCAGATCAGTGTCTTTTGATCAATTTATACATCCATAAATTTCTTCTCTCCTTTCCTTGGTTGGTTCTTTTTGCATCCTCGTATATTTTGTTTGGGTTTGAGTTTTTCCTTGATGTAACTTATGCAGTTTTTGATTACTTCTTTTTCCTCCTTCTATTGTGTTAGTTATATGCCTATTTCTGGCTTTCAAGGAGTCCTGTCTGGTTTCTTGGTTGGTATGAAGCAAATTATACCTGACCAAGAGCTTTCTTTGTTGAGAATAAAGGCAAAGGTACATACTCTTCTTTAAGTATTGAATAGTTAACATCTGATTGAAATTTAAAGAAATTATGGTGTTGTGTATTCTATGCAGTGGTTTCCGTCCATCATGCTGTTGATAGCTGTTGCTCTAAGCTTCTTTATAGCAGAACCAGTGACATATCTTCCAACTATAATATTTGGCACATATTTGAGTTGGCTTTACTTGAGATATCTACAAGGGAAACCAGAAACAAAGCTCAGGGGTGATCCAAGCGATGACTTTGCATTCTCTACTTTCTTCCCCGACTTCCTTAGGTACTTCAAATATGTTGTTAAATGCATCAGTCCCACAGCTTGTGATTCTTATATCCGCTAAGTCCTTCCATTTCTTGCATTTTGTTATTGCAGACCTGTCATCGATCCTATTGCATCAATATTCCACCGGATGTTTTGTGGAAGACGCGAAACTGCTCTTGAAGGCCAAGGTCACACATTGGGAGGTGCTCCATTGCCTGGTTCTGACCCCATTGAGGCATCTAGGAGGAGGTAATATTCCTAATGTGTTGGTTCTGGTGGGGATTAAATCATGTATTGAAGTAAGTAATAATAGACCATTGTGTTTCAGCTAAGAAAAGTAGGACTTGCTTGAAGATGATTGGAAATAACTTACAAATATATGACCCATGGCTTACTAATCAGATGAATGATATGTTTTTAGTCATCTGTAAATTGAGAACAGCTGCATGCTATTGAACATGCATGACAACTACCTTATAGTGTTGTAAAAATGACTGGCATTGGTGGCCATAATAAATCATCTTCATTTGATGTCTCTCTTGCAGAGAAAGAGGTGCTAGAGCATTAGAAGAGAGATTGGCTGCTTCCAAGAGTTTGGAAGAATCTAAAAAAGACGAGTCAGAGAATGTGTAATCAGTTGGGAAACTCCAGTTTTGAACCAGCAACAGATGCAAAATTTCTTATCATGAACTTCCGAGATTGTGCAGGATTTGGGATTATGACTGTTTGTTGAGTAAATATGTAACAGTTTTTCTTGCTATTACTCCGAACACAACTATAATGAAAGATTTTTTACCTAGAGATGGCTTCTCCTTACTTCAGAAGCACCCATTTGTATTCATCTTGCCATCTGATTTCTTGAAGTTGTCTGACACAATAAGACACCAAAAGAAACATTCATGCCGGACAACATGTAAGAATCGAAGGTCTGATTATAACTATAATAGACTCATAGTATGTGCTATGAAAGTAAGCTTGGTTTGATTCAGGGACAAACAAGCAGAATTTATCATAAATCTGTTAAGGAGCAGACAAATGATGCCAATTGTTTTCAAGTTTTACATAACAGGTGTCAGAATTGACTGTAAATGTACAAACTGATGTCAGAATCATGTGACAGTATAGTGTTCCAAACATTCTCCCGCAAAAAGAGTCAAACACATCAGCTCTCGAATACTCCTCCAGCATAATACTGCTTGTGGACCATCGTTTTGTAATCCGGAAAAGGAGAAAGGACTACATTCACTAGGAAAAAAAACAAAAACCTTTCAATTCACTGTCACAAATGACTATGATTTATCTTCTTGTTTTTGGTCCTGTAAGCGCCATAAACCGGAAAATGTTGGGACATATCTTAAAGATAGCCTTCAGCACCATTGTTTGCACCATCACAAAGACAATAAATACAAAATTTTCAGTGAAATTTGTGAGATGGGCTGCACCAACGACAACAACTTACCTGCTGGAATGTTGTTCACTGTGTTGCTGCAAGTTATTGTCATTGACGCATCCCATCCCACAAGTTTTGCTGAAGATTTTATATTTCTCTCCCTGTGGTAGTGCAAGCAATGGTCCTTCAGGCCATCTTGCCTAAATGTCCCATCTCTGTTGCAGTCTTGCTGCTCACCGTTAGGCAGTGTATAAGAACAAAACAGTAAGAGACCAAAACGGGTACAAGAACAACGAAATGAAGAACATAACAAAGAACAAGAAACAATGAAGATATCTATAAAAGTTTTTTCACAATTTTTTAACCCTCCACCTTCCTTTTCACAGTAATTTCGTTTCAATCCAAAATTATTGGACCGGTATGATTGTCTTTTAGATTCATTAAACCGACCCTTTAATTTTATAAGTGTTCAACTTTACAATTCCCTGATCTTCTCCTAGTTTTGTGCTAAGGTTGCTCTGCTTTTGTAGAATATAGTTTGATATTATGTTCCATTACATCTTAATCAATAAAAATAAAAAATTTCTAACTTAAAAGGATTGAAATAGAATGTAAAATAATAAATATATATTAATTAATATACTTTCAAAATGCTAGTTATACCCTATCCTACCCTAACAAGCAATACAATACAGGGGAAGGCAATAACAAGCAAGACAATACACAAATTGTCTTGGGCGTCGGCAATCATTGTAGCAGGGGAAGAGCACCGTCACGGGCCAGCAGTGGAGGGCGTCGTCGCTTGTCAGGTAACAGGCACATCAACCATCGGATTTTACATGTTGTGTTATTAGTAGTCTTTGATAAAGTTTGGAACTTTGGTCAGAGGAAAACAGTAACAGCTTCTTCGATTCTTCGATCCCTTCATTCCTATAAACTGTGTGATGTTTTTAGCTGTATATATAATAACTATATGCTATGTTTGGTGAAGTTTACTGCTCTGCATTTTACGTCTGTGGTGTTCTGTTCATATGATTCTTTCCGTTCTTTTCATATTTTTACGTCTGCTCTGCATTTTCAACGTCTGGTTTGAAAGTTTGCAATTTCCTCATTATTCGGCAATCTTACTCCCTGAGATGTTGCCTTCACATCTTGGTTATCCACAAGAGTTATGAACCCATCTCCACAGATAACTATGCTATCTGTTATCGGACCATCTACCCTAGCATCAATTACGTAATGCAAAACGTAATCAGCAACCCCAGATTGCCCTCCTGCAAAATTCTGGTTAGGCATACCACATAAATTCCGGCAAGTTGCGAGCTGAAAAGATAAATCTCTGCCTTCATCCACTCCTCTACCCCATGATCCATTAGAGTTCTTTGACAAGACACACAATCCTGCTAGGCAAATAAAATGATCTTCAACACTTCAGGTTGATCAATGTTTTATATACAAGATAAGCTAGATGATCTATTCAAAAATTTGAACAAGACTTCAAATGAATTATGGGAGATCATGCAACGTGCCTACCTTCAACATATGATCCAGATAAAGGATCATTAGAGTTGTGATTGTAAGCTGATTCGTTGAGAGAAAAGTCCTTTAGACAATTCCTCATGTTGACATTTTCAAACTCCAAGGATAATGCTGCTTCTCTGTTCCAGTCAATTCTGTTTGTAGTTGATGTATCTGATGTCAGAGATGTAGAAGTTGGTGATGCTACTTTTGCTAATGAAGGAATAGTAATAGGTTGAGAGCTTTCAAATTGCGTGAGTGAATCCGTTAACAAAGGTGACACACCAGCTTTGTAACCCTGTATCACAGCAATAGTTAAGAGTTGAACACACATTAATCTTAGTCATAAGAAAAGAACTTATTTAGGCAATCTGCATCCAGTTCAGCCACAACTTTCAATCCAAGTTGAAAACGGAGAATTTATTTAGACAATTCATATCTAATTCTGCCACAAATTAAAAGACTTCATAGGTCCAAATCAATTGAATATCTGTGTCTGCAATATACAAAGCAGACCAGGAACAAAAATTGTTCCCAGAACTTTTATGCCCACTGGATGCTGAAATACATGCATAAACCTAGAGTGAAAAAATAAATTCCGGCAAGTTGCAAGCTGAAAAGATAGCTGAAAAGATAAATCTCTGCCTTCATCCACTCCTCTATCCCATGATCCATTATTCGTTACCAATGTTGTTGATATAAAAAACAAAAATGTTGCACTCTGTTGATATCAAAATGTTTCTCCTTTTTCTTTGTTTCCTTTAACCGTAATCCCTCTTTGAGTTGTTTCCTATACAACACATGCCAATAATCTCTTCAACTAGGACAAACAATGATATGTTCCCCTAACTTCTTCGTGAAGCAATCTGTCAACATAAAAATATGCAACCATAACAGTATTTCTAGAATAAAATAAGCTAGATGATATGGTATATACAATTAGTAATTAGTACATTATAAGCAAATTGATAGATTTGAGATTTCTCTAATCAATTTTCAATTAACATCATTCAATCAAACGTTGGGTATAAAACATAGTAAATTTATGTTGATTATACTTTTCTTGGTTTTATCTCGAGATTATATTGAAATAACGAGGGTATAGTATACTTTGAAGATATTGACAGCAGCCCTTTTCTTTGTCATGGTTCATTTTTAGCATCATAATTTACAGTTTTAATACTGGGGGTTAAAAAACTGCATTGGAATAACGAGGAACTGATATACTATACTGATCTTGACAGCAGCCCTTTTCTTTGTCATGGTTCATTTTTACCATCGTAAATTACAGTTTTAATACTGTGGGTTAAAAAAACTGCCGAGGAATGAGGGTTGACTTTGTCAGCTAGGAATCAACAGTGAAGAAAAGATTACAAAAATAAAGAAGTCAACATTTGGGGTGTTTTTCAATCCATCTCGCTGTCTTCTTTGCTTTTTTTGGCTATAACTTTCCTTGAAATTTTAGCGCGGGAATGATTCAGATTCCCTCGGTTTGAAGCTTCCCTTTAATGTTGTTTGTTGTTCTTTTTATAACATCATATATAAATGGAAATATCTATGTCATATTTGTTTTATTTTGGTTTTAACAATCTAAAAATTGCTCATAATTTTGTTTTTTGGACATGAGCGGTGAAGGTAATCGAGTGAATAATCAAATTAGAAAATTGATTCGTATACATCAATTAGCACTTGTTCATTTTGCTTGTCTTATGGTCTATTGGTGGGTGTTACTAAAGAGACGTGCGGAAGACAAACTTCAAATGAGTACACCATCGGAGAGATCGCAATCAAGGGAGAGTATCATGCGAAGAATTTTATTTCATTCCAATAGGAGAAATATAATTAGAATGCAGCCTAAACCATTTATTGAATTGTGTGATTTATTAGTTGGAAAAGGTGTGTTTCGACCCACTGTGAATGCAACGGTTGAAGAACAAGTAGCAAAGTTTCTATACATATTAGGACATAACGTTATCGATCGGGAGATTGTGTTCTTTTGGAGTTGAGTTAGGGAAACTATAAGCCGATAAGTCGTCATTTTCATAGCGTTTTGAAAGCAGTTATAGAGCTAGAAGACATCTTTCTAAGACAATATGATGGATTAGAAACCCCATTGGAAATATTGAACAGTAGTAGATTCTACCCATATTTTAAGGTGATTTTCTTTTTTTAACTCAATATAATTATATTAAACAGAAATAATGTTTCATTATAATATAGTTCAATGTTAGGATTGTGTTGGTGCAATTGATGGTACACATATCTGTGTCAAAGTACTTGCTCGAGATGCTCCTAGGTTTCGAGGGAGACAGGATTATCTAACAAAATGTGTTGTGTGCTTGTTCTTTTGATATAAAGTTCACATATGTATTGGCTCGTTGGGAAGGAACAACATCCGATTCACGAATTATAAAAAGTGCACTAACCAGGCAGTACTCACTTAAAATTCCCCAAGATAAAAATAGGGCTCAAATCTTATTAATTAGTAAATGTCATAAATTACATTTTGACATAGTTTTATTCATCATAGGAAAATACTATCTTATTGATGCTGGATTCATGTTGAGAAGTGGACTTATTACATCGTATAGAGGGGAACGATATCACTTGAAAGAATATTCAAGGAATTCTCTGCAAAATGCTCGTGAATTATTCAATCATCTACATTCAATGTTGCGTAACGTTATCAAAAGGGCAATTGGTGTGTTAAAAAATGGTTCCCTATTATAGCATTCATCACAGAACCAACATATGGCATAAAAACAAAAATAAAATAAAATTATGGCATGTGTCATTTTGCATAATTTCTTAATTGGTGCAGATCCAAAAGATCCATTCCTTAATGAAGAGTACGATGGAGGGGAAAATGATAACCAAGATGGTTGTGAAAATGACAATGAAGATGATGCACATAGTGGGGAAATCATAAGAGAAAACATCGCTGCTCATATGTAGGCTGATTATACTTTGGTATAGATATTGCCTCATAACAATCAATTTATGTCTTCTATGATTTTTTATTGCTTTAAAAATATTTATTAGCTACTTTTATCTAAATATGACACTGTTTATTATTGTTGTTAATGTTTTCACATGCAATTGGATATTTGTAATGCTTATTCATTATTTTCACTATTTTTTTCTGTTCTCACCTTTTATATTATTTGGAAGTATTTGAAACTCCAATATTGTGTATGCTTGACATATAAAGTGCACTCTTTGTAGTTGAATTTGTAACATATAGAATGCCACCCCGAAGAAAGTCGTGCATTTGGAATCAAGTTATGGATGATGCCTTGGTTGATGCATACTTGCACCAGCATCGACAAGGCAATCGAGTTGGTGGGACTTTCACAACATATGCACTTGACACGATTGAAGCTGAACTGAAGGAAAAATTTCCTGATAAAGGGATCGATAAGGAAAAAATAAAAAATCGTAACAAGATTATCAAGAGCAAGTGGAGTAAGTGTTTTGATTTATTCTCAAATGGAGGTAGTGGATTTGCATGGAGTCCTGTAAGAAATATATGGAGTGCTGAGCCAAAAGTGTGGGAGAGTTTGATTCAGGTGAACTTGTTTATTATTTTGTTGGAAGAAAATATGATATACGTTATGATTTGGTTGATTCATGAACTTGCTTTTGTAACAGGCTAAATCAGAAGCCGCTGAGTGGAGAGAGAAGCCTGTTCATAACTATGAGAAGTTGGTGGAAATTTATGGTCATGATAGAGCAACTGGGGAGCATGCTCAAACAGCAAATGAGATAAGAAATAGGCGCACCATTTCTGTTGAAAGTGGATTTTCGAACACCATGGATAACAATGATGAAATTTTGTTTCGCAATGAGTCAAATTTCAGAGACAATGCAACAATGGATGGTGATCGTATTGAATCTCCAATGGGAATCCCAACTCAGTCTCAAACTGGAAACCCAGGTGCATCTAGGAAAAGGAAAAACAGTGCATCCTCTGATAACGTTGAAGATGTCATCAAAGATGGACTTAACACAATTGCTGAAGCCATTATAAAATCTACTTCACTATTGGTTAAGCCACTTCCGATTCTGGAAGAAGAACTATATAATCATTTGGTAGAGTTGGAAGTGGAAGCTTCGAAATTGTATGAAAGTTATATTTTTCTTGTTCGTAGGCCTTATGGGGTGAGGGCGTTACTTGGTGCACCAGTAAATGTACGTAAGAATATGTTGGAGTTTATGATGTCTTCTAAGGAATAGTAGACAATATTGTTACTGTGTCTTAGGAGTATGTTGATGACTTGTTATCTTTTGGATACTGGAGTTTAGTATGTCTCAGTTTTTTGTACGCTATATCTTAGGAGTATGTTGGGGCATGAAAAATGATCTCAACTTTTTGTACATTATATCCTAGAAGTATGTTGAGGCGTAAAAACTGATCTCAACTTTTTGTACATTCTACAGTCCTGCATTAGCATGAATTAAGATCTCAACTTTTTGTACACTCCACAGTCCTGCATTAGCATGAATTAAGCATCAACATTTTTTTGTTTTTTTGACTGCAGTGAAACAGCTTCTTTTGCAGCGTTTTCATGCCTACATCTACTGTCAAACTTTGGCAATTTTTCTATAGAGTTGCTCGTTTTCTCAGGCTACATGAAGAGACAAATTCAAAAAGTATTTTGCAGACTTTATTTCAGTATGCTTAGAAGAAGTTTGGTTATGTGTGATGCTGGATCTTCTGTACAGCTGAGGGGTTTATGTATCACAAAATAAGGAAAGCCACATGCATTGTATTAGACTGAATTTTTTCTATTAACAACCGAAATTGGCATATGTATTTTCCATTTGCATATGCATTAATTTTCTGCTATTTTGCCTTGTGGAAATGCACTTTTCCCCATCATTTGTTCTTGATATTCACGAGAATCAACTTTCCCTCCATCACATGAATTAAAACAGAACATCAAAGGAAACCGGAAGTAAATAAGTAACAATCTATCCAATAAAAGGACTTAAAATCAATTAAGTGAAAACATTTTCTGTGAAGACATGGTATAACAAAGGTTTCTGGAAGTCATGATGTTATGAATAGAGTAAGAAGTCACACAACATTTGGGACATGCTATGAATCTCATCATTCTCAGTGTCAAGCGAGCTCCAGTATTTGCCAGACTCAGAAGCCATCAAAGATCCATCACAATCTCCACCAATTTGTTCATCCAGCCACTATCCAAAGCTATCAAGTCTTTTGAATTCTGCTCTATCATCATTATTTGAATTCCCTTCTCTACAATTGTTCTCCTCTTGTAAGGTAGAAGCAGCAATTGCATCAGAGCTAGTATGATTATGAAGATGGGGAGGAATCAAATTGAAGTCATACTCCTGCAAGGACAATAACATGGCATAGGATTAACTAGGTGATCTTTACTAAAATAATACTCATTACACGGTATTGATATTCTATCTCAAGAAAACACATCAAAATATAATGTTTTTCATGCATATTTTATTGCAGAAAAATCCAAATAAAAGACTATCAAATGAAGACAAATATGCAAATTAAAACATGATGCAAAATGCAAAGAATGGACCTGAATTACTCCCTGAGATGTTGCCTTCACATCTTGGTTATCCAGAAGAGTTATCAACCCATCTTCACTAACTATGCTATCTGTTATCGGACCATCTACCCTAGCATCAATTACATTATGCAAAACGTAATCAGCAACCCCAGATTGCCCTCCTGCAAAATTCTGGTTACGCATACCATATAAATTCCGGCAAGTTGCAAGCTGAAAAGATAAATCTCTGCCTTCATCCACTCCTCTAACCCATGATCCATTAGAGTTCTTTGACAAGACACACAATCCTGCTAGGCAAATAAAATGATCTTCAACACTTCAGGTT